>CM038792.1:52754156-53205388 GCA_021764765.1 Vicia sativa | reverse complement strand
ATCAAGGTATTTAATCTCCACATGTTGGGTATGTGGAAACAAGGATGATGATGTTTATCGGTTTTCCCGAGTTGATATCTGAGACTAAAAGCTCATGCGAAATGCCCCACAGTATTTACGTCATGATCATCTCGCTTCGTAAACTTGTAGATCACCGATTCAACAAATACGGATATATGCTCATGGTGGAACATCCTGAATATTCTGGAGCGTACGGCAAGTCGCGAATCATGCTTAGTGAAGGTGCTCATGTATCAGTATGCTTCATGAAGATGACCAAGTTTCTTTTGATCAAAGCTTACGCGTGACGAGATATCATTCAGATTTCTCAAGATCAAACTTACCGAGTGTCCACCGTGGATCGAAGCGGATTGGCTTGCACATTATCTTGACTTGTATCAAGGAAAGAATATTAGATCTCACTAATCGTATTTCCTCGCTTTTAATGCTATACAATGCTCAAGGTCATGGCTCGGTGCCCCTTGGTGAAAAGGGCAAGATACGCCTGCTTTTGTACCACCATGGTAATTTCTCTGAACCGGAGGTGGTGACCTTGTCTCGCATTTATCTCTTTCTATTAGCGGGTAAAGTTCTCTGTACGTCATCGATTGGGTCGAATCGCGAACCCGAGGCGCACGGTTTTGATTCACGAACCGAGCCCGCGACGAGGCCGCTGAGTTTGTTGATTTTGTTGAATTTGTTGGAATTCATGTAATTCCTCGTGGTTGATTGCATTGACGCACGCGCGTGGCAGCTACTCCGCCGTTGTTGAATGACATTCTTACGCGCTTCCTGATACCATTCCTATGTCATGCTCTTTTTCCTTGGAAAACTCGGGTTCCAACCTTCTTGTTCCACTAAGATCCCCGCCTGGTCGACGCCCGCTTAACCCCTTCTTCTAATCGCATTCCCATGCTCACCATCCTGCTGAAATCTCCGAGCGCTAAGATCATTCGCTCGTAGTAGAACGAGCCTGAGTATTCAAGAATACCTTAGTCATCTCCTTCTTCCAATGGCGGGTTAACTTAAAAGAATTTCCATCGTCAGGTATATTCCTTGAATGTCTCCTCTTCCGAGATATGGAACGGAGTTGATCCCTATCGCGAGCCATCCAAGTTAAACTTGTATCACGACAAAGGCTTCACCTAAGTCGTTGAATGTTTGGATATTCGCGGCCTAAACCCATGTACCACTTCAGCAAAAGACGTGAGACTATCTTGGAAGTAATGGATTAGCAACTCATGATCCTCATTGTATGTGGACATTTTCCGGCATACATCAGAAGATGACTTAAGGACAGGAGTTTCCTTTGTACTTTCAAAGTCGTGGACTTTGAATTTCATGAGTATTCTTACGCCGAGGAACTAAGCAAAGATCCGGATGCTTTTTCCAAACAATTCTTTCCCTCGAATTGTTTTTATCTCTATGTGCATTTTGTGAGCCGCTCTGAGATTTTCCATTGAACCGCGATTTGAGCCACCGGAGTATGATGAACTCTTCGCCTAGGGTAGTGTGTACTACGGAAGTTGAGTTCACATGATCGGTTGAGAAACAAGATTGTTACTTGAGTTGTTACTCTAATGCTAATAAATGGAGTTTTCACGCAGTGTATTTCAAGCGAGGTTGTTTGAGAAGTCGGTTGGCGAATCGATGCCAAAGTTAAAAGGCATGCCCCATGGATAGCCTTCGGCATATCAAGAGTGAGCTACTACAGCGATATTGAAATGGAGTAGGTCCTCGAAATTCGTCCGTTGATTTGACCGATGTCATTTTCTTGACTTACTTGAGGCAAATGAATTGACCAAAGATGAGTCTCCACTTCTTCTGAATGTTGTTACCGTACGGAGTTCAACGCTCTTGCTCAAATCCTTCCATTACTTTTCTTCTTTTGATCTTGTATCATGTTCGAAATATCAGGACGCGGTCGAAACTCTAAGACGGCTGTACCGACGATCTTTTCCTATCTGTCTAACTGTGTCGCCTGCCGTGCAAACCTCGTCGCGGAAAGTATGAAATTGTGAAAGTATCGACTTCTAGACAATAGACTTAAATGCAAAGTATGATGCATGAATAATGATTGTAAAGAAAGAAATTTCCAAAGAATTTAATGCTAAAGAGATATCTCGCAAATATTTGGATGGAAAACACATTTATTGATTAAATGGAAGAAGATTACAACAATTGTTTTTGTTGGAGCATTGCTCACACAAATGATAAATTAAATGATAAAATTACAAACTAAATTGAACTAATTCACGTATTTAAGATCCAAAGGCTTCATGCTTGTCAGCCTTCCGTGATTTCCTTTCCAGCGAGCTTTTAGTTCAATTTTCTCGGCTTAGCTCGATGACTTCTTCACTTAGCGGGAGCGATCATTGTCATTTCCTCAAGCTTTTCTTTCTTTGACGTATCTTTGATCAAGGCCATCCTTCCGCGAATCTTCTCATCCTTTCCATGAGCCATTCATCCCGGAATAGAGCTGCCTTTTTCATGATCTTTGACTTGCTTCTGTTTTCTCATTCTCAAGATTAGTCTTAAGGAATTTGTTTTCCAAAGCTTCTTTCTCAAACCTTATTTTGGTCAAGGCTTGGTATTCTCCCACAATCCAACGGAAAATTTGTTGATTCGGAAGCGATTGAGACATGGGATCTCATAAATAAGGCATTCGAAATTCCTTCGCTTTTCTTTACCCAAGAAGTGTAGGTTTCATGGCTACACAATTCTTTTGCCTTCCTTCTTCTTCGGATGTGATGCCAAGCTTTGATCATTTTGGCCTTCAAACCGGGAATCCTCTTTCGTGATAGAAGTAACTTTCACGCGGAAACCAAAAGGTTTACTGTAGTTTGCGATCCGAGTTGACGCCTAAGCCAGAAAGGGTTTTAGTTGATTCTCCTTCGTATCATATGAGAGGCTGGGCAAATTCTCCAATTCTCAATGATTTCCATCTCATTGTCCGCCAAGGTATACCAATGGATATCGTCGCTTAGAGACACGAGTCTTCTTGACCAATGCCACTCGTCTTTGTTTCGTGGAAGATGGAGATTTAGGCAAGTGAGGTAATCCATTTGAAAACAGAGGTACACAACACACGATAGTTCCGCCTCCTTGACGATTCCTGGATGAATAGAGACGTATATGTCACCAAGGTGGTGGAACGGATTTCCAATCGGAAGATCCTATGGCGTTGATATCAACGAAATTTGGGACGCTAGGAAATAACACCAATCCATAGAGGAGCAAGCTAAAATAGCTTCAAAGGCCACCATACTAATGTACTGAGAATTTAAGAGCCTTCTCCATTAGAACTTTGAAGTTAGTCCTAAGAGTTTTCCTCCTGTAGTTAGGTTTTGTCTATCGATTTTTAAATGAGTCATCATGCAATGACGGTGACTTAGGAATGGCTTCCAAACCATTGAAAGGAACTTTGTCCGACATCGAGATACCTAGGATATGCATACTCTTCCAAAGTAGGCATCAACTGATAATCAGGAAAGTGAAATGATAGATTGGATCAAACCCAACGAAAGTTTTGAGAAGTCCTTCATCAATTAGTATGCTCAAGAGCAAGAGTTCCATAGCTTTTCCTCGAAATCCGAGGATCTTCTACCAAGGATGCTAACTCTTTTCAACTTTCCCACGCCGTGAATTCTAAACTATATTTTGGTGAATCTTCCTCCACGTCCATCACTCTAACCTAAAATATTTTACAAAGAAAAATCTCTAAATTCTTTGGAAATGAGAAGAGAAATGAAGTTTTTTTTGTTTTTGAATGAATGAATGGCTGCATGAATGCGGCAAACATGGTTAGTAGTTATACACCGGCAAGCGTTCGTCACGAGCATGAAGCCAACGAAGAATCAACGTGGTTAAGTTCTAAGGGCTTATTTATTCAGGAACACTATCGATAACACAGCTCAACACTCCTCTCTGAAATATTATCGGATTTGTTGAATACCGATGGTCCAATAATATTTTTCAAGAAACCTGATCGTAGTCTCGATGACATTACTCTAGGCTTACACCCGAATAATCTCGCACTACATCCAATGGCCGTGATAGGGCAGTTCTACAGCCCACTCCGCCTTCTTAAGTTTCAGCATGTCTTCAAAATACTTGCTAAACACACCAAGACAACCTCCACCGAGGAGATATTAACTTAAGCATCGAACTTCTCACGATTAATACCCACCTAGATCTTAAAATGTTTCAATCAATAGATTTCTTTCCATCGATGAAATCATGAAACACACAATAAAGAAAAAACAGACATATGCAAACATAAAAGCTTATCCCTTTCTTCTTTTGAAACAAAAAGCTCGGGTGCCTCGGGAGCAAGAGTAACCGCTTTTGAAAAATCAAAATTTCAGCAGACTCCCGGTAAGAGCTGCCATTTTCCGTCAATAAAAGGTGACCTTCTAGAGGATGCGAACGTGAGTTCGGATTCTTGGTTCGAAACGATTTAATCTTTTGATTTGTTTATAAAGATTCGCGAGCATCAAGCTTTATTATTTTCAACACAAGAAAGATGATTTAATGATTATGAAAAAGGGGAAAGTCAAATACCCTCAATTGATATTGGTATGCGTAATTCACTAGCGCAACTAGACGAACGATTGGAGATTCTGAGTAAGGGGATTGTTATATAAAGGGAATAGATGGAGCATCCTAAATATATATATAGTTATCTATAGCTTTTATATAAATATTTGATATGTGTGTGTTTTAATTGCTATTTCTATGATCAAGTTTCTTCTCTTCGGATTTTAAGAAATGTAGATTATGAAGGATTCTAGGTTTGTTATTATTGTGCTCAAAGATCCGTGGATTTCTCAGATACATATCCCTAGTGGGAATCGAGCATTTGTAGCTCGGATCTAAAGGGTTCTATGGTTTGTTTGGTCCGAGGAGAAGAAATTTGCTCGGCAAGGATGAGACCTTGTGCCTCACGATTCTCAAAAGGATGTTGAGAAAGTCGAACAATCGTAGTTCCCACTTATGCTAGTGAAAGCAAAGGATGTTAGTAAGAGATGCATAAATGTCATCTTAATGAAAATGTATCTATCTATTTCATCACATACATTTTGAAAACTTTGATTGATTAAAATCTTCATCGTAAGTTATAGGTGTTTTGCTTGAGTGTACAAGTCGCTACCACTTACATGTTTAAGAAAGATGTTTGAAAAAGATGATGAATCTTTTAATCAGAAGCATTGGGTGTTTTGCTTGAGTGTACAAGCGCTACCACTTACAATTAAGAGATGTTTTGTTGAAAACAGTTTGAAAAGAGTTTGAAAAGTTTTTTGACTGATGTGATGTAATAGCTGATACTTCTTCCATAGAGATGATGATGTCTAAATCTCGAGGAGAAATTGATTGATTAAAGGGATGGAAGCCCGGTCCTTGTATTGT
Source organism: Vicia sativa (assembly GCA_021764765.1). Classification (NCBI taxonomy): domain Eukaryota; kingdom Viridiplantae; phylum Streptophyta; class Magnoliopsida; order Fabales; family Fabaceae; genus Vicia; species Vicia sativa. The sequence continues at coordinate 53,199,979 of CM038792.1, read as the reverse complement.
TAGCCCAAGAGGAGGTATTCCGAGGGTCATCGAGGGTCCTTGATAGCTCAAGAGGAAGCTATAGGTATGGCTGGCTTTGTGTTAAAAGGATTTCACCGAGAAACCATCCTTTTTGAATAAGAGCAATTTCACGAGAAATTTTAATCTTGAGGATTTGAAAGTGATTTCACCGGGAAACCATCCTTCTGTGGTTCTATCTTAGCGGGTGATTCTTTTGTAAGCCCCAAGGGGAGGTCATAAGAGATTGCCTTTCATTGTATGATGCCCAAGAGAAGGCTAAACTCAATGAGGAGTTCTTTTGAACGAAGCCCAAGAGGAGGCTCGACTCAACAGGAGTGTTGTCTTATATGAAGCCTAAGCGGAGGCTAAACTCGATGAATGAGTTTTCTTATATGAAGCCTAAGAGGAGGATGAACTCGGAGAGTTATCTTGTATAAAGCCCAAGCGAGGCTAAACTCAACTGGGATGAGTTATCTTGTATAAAGCCCAAGCGGAGGCTAAAACTGGGGAACCTATGGTTAGACTAATTGTTATGTTATAATTAGACATTGTATAAACAAGGTGTGTGTGATATGTATTCACAAGAGTTTATGAAGGAAATATAAACAATGCATGATGTTTATTTACGAGGTTTATGAAATATAAACAAGTGTCTGTGAAAATCGCTTTAAAACGAGCGAACTTGATTATTTACAGTTTGAACTGTACAAGGAAATGAATATGTATACTGAACGAGTATTTATGTACAGAAAGATGGATGTACATAGGAGGGTGGGACTTACACCATATAGGAGGCCCATTGGTTTGAAAGCAGCTTCACAGGAATAATGTCTTTCAATACCAATGGTATTCAGTATATATACGTATCTAAATGTAAACGATCGATCAAATTTTGTCTGTGAAAAGTATCTCAGATTATGTACGAAAAGATTTGTATGAAAAAGAAATTGATATGTACAAGGAAAAGATATATGTACATAAAGAATGTTGGTTTGTGTATACACAGTGAAGTGAAAACAAACGATCAAGTTCATTCTGCATTGAGTATAAAAAGTATCTCGTGTTATGCTGCATAAAAATTTGTATGTATTTGAAGAGAGTTTGATATGTACAAAGAAATATTATGTACATAAAGAATGTTATGGGACTTACACCGTGAGGGAGGCCCATTGGTTGAAAGCGCCACAGTGGAATAATGCTCTTTCAATACCAATGGTGTTGCAGTATAAACAAACGAATGAAAACAAACGAACGAAATTTGTTTATGTTTGAATATTGACAATGATGATTTGAGTATATACAAGTAAAACTAAATATGTACATAAAAAGGGTTGGGACTTACACCATAAGGGTGGCCCAAGGTCGATTGAGAAATTCGAGAGAAAATGAATTCGATTTTATCGTTTAAATCGGATCGATCGTGGTAAAAAGATGTAAGTTTTGATGAAATGTTTTGAAAAAATGATTTGAAAATGTTTTGAAATGTGAGGTTCATTTATGAAAAGTTTTGAAAAAAAATCGGAAGTCGAAAACTTGAAAATTTCACCTTGAAAGGAGGTTTGAAAAAATGTTCAGAATGTCATTTTCGGCTCGATTAAAATGTGATCAGATGAAAGTTTTTTTGAAATTTTTGCACTATCATAAAATAGATACATTTATTGACAAGTGTTTAAAAAATCATCTCAAAATGAGAAGTTTTGATTGGTCAAAAAAATTGTGAAAGTTTTATGAAAAAACATGAAAAATTGGAAAATTTATAAAAAGAATGGTCCTGATGGGAGTTGAACCCATGACCAAAGGGTAGTACACGTGTCAGAGAGGACTAAAGGCAAGCAAGCTACCACTGAGCCAAACGCGTTTGGATGTTTAGTGGACTAGAGCACGTGTTGATATGAGATTGGAATTTTTGAATTTGAAAAAAGATCAAGAACACGCGCGCATCTGTTCTTCATGTTTTGATTTTCAGAAATCATGATCCAAGCTACCATCTTCGTTTCTCAATGAAAATCAATGATGTAAAAATGAAACTTGCTCGATTTTTCATCACGAACACGATGGTACTTGTTAATTACATTTATATTCAGTCTAACTCAATTGAATTTCTGGAAAATGCTAAGAACCCTAAAACTGATTTTTTCAAATTAAATGACGTATGTTTGATGATTCTTTGATTTTATTGAGGGTTTATGATCGTTATGTGTGCAGAAACAAAACGGCCATGGGCTTTTTTCAATTGATGCAAGGAATCATGGAGTTCTAAGTTGGTGTTCATACCTGTGAAAGTGAGAATCGAATTTAGTGCAAGAGTGTTTCCAGAGCTTGTTTGTGGACCATTTGAGCTTCATCGGCATGTATGGAAGCTGTGTGAATGATCTGCTTGTCTTGAATTGCCTTGGAACTCCTCAGCCAAGTCTACCTGCACAGACTGAAAAATGGAACTCGATTTTGATGTTAATCGTGTTACAGTTAGCTGCTGATGGTCTGGATCATATACATGATGTATGGTGATTATGTTTGAGTGGTTAGATCACAAGTTTATCAAGCTTAGAGTAGAATTCGAAAGTTAAGGCAGCTTGTATAAGTTTGAAAATATGAAAAGTGAAAACTGGTTTTGGCTTGATTTCAGTTTTATTTTAAGTTATAAACAAGTTTGATAATGATCATGGAATGTGTTTGACACCAAAGATCAACCTGGTTTTAGCTAAATTTAAAAAATGCAATATCTCTCAATTTGCACTATGTTGCTTGATTTTCAAGAAAGTAAAGAGAAAGCATGATTTTGAATTTGCTTTGGTGTGGTTTTGGACTTGAATTTGTGATCTATTTATAGGCAACAAGTTCTGAAATGTTAGGCAAAGAGTACAATGCTTTTGGAAAATCAAAGATAACTTAGAGGGCAAGAATGGTATTTGCCAAAAAAGGAAACTTCCTTTTTCACCATGTGCTCATTTTACAATTTGATCCAATCCTCTCAATTATTACCTCTAACTGATATTTAGCTCAATCATCCATTTGGCAAGGTTAGATTGCTTCTAGATGAAGAAAACATAAAAATGACCTATAATTGAAGTTTTGGATTTTGAAAATCAAGTTTCATGAAGCCTTATGTTTCAATTTCAAAAGTATGTCTAGACTTCATGGATTTGAGATTTCTTGGAAATTTTGTAAAGCTTATTTCACAAGCTACAACTTTCATGTTTTGAGTTTTTTCCAATTCAAATTGGAACTAGGTGAAAAAATGGCATAAAGTTTGAAAAAAATAAGAAATTTCAACACTTAGAAATTTTTCTAAGTATGAAAACTTTTGACTTTTTGTTGACTTTTTCAAATTCTTTGATTTTTTATGATCATGATGGATCATTTGAAGTATTTTGATGATTGAAAAAGTTTTGTTTTGAAAATTTTGACCAAAAGTCAAAGTTTGACTTTTCAGTGCAGATGAAATTTCATCAGATGTTTCAGAAATTGACTGATGAAGTCTATGAACTTCTGTGATGTTTTGAATCCAGAAATTAGGTCAAGATGTTGTATCTAAGATATAATGACCAATCTCTATCCAAAAAAGTCATTTCTTGTTCAAAAGTCAGAGAAAACTCATGCCCGATCAAAACCCTAATTGGTCGATCCTTGATTGATCTGTGAGAGAAAATGGATATCTGATGATCAGAGGTTGATGATTTGATCAAGATAGATCAAATGAGGTGAGAAAAACTCAAACCCTAATTGTTTGCCTCTTGAATCAGATGAAAATCTAATGAAACCCTAATTTTGACCTGTGAAATCCACACCATAATGTCAGTTCGAAATAGTTATGCAAATGATGCAAATGTAAAGTGGTATATTAGGTCAAAATTTGGGGTATGACAGGCTGGAACTGAAGGGAGCTCAGAAGATGCTTCCTTTCATAGTGTTGCTTCAGGAGAGGAGAGCACCTGATCTGATAGCCTGTTGCTGTGGTGTTTATTGTTTTGTTTTTTATTGTTAACTTTGTTATGCATTTTCCCTGTTTTGTTTTTGGATAATTGTAATCTTTTGACAGAGCTGTAACTGTAATCTTCTTGTGCTGGTACTTTTCTAAATATATGTTTGAATGTTGGGGCTCTTGTATTGGTTTCTTTGGCCCCTATGTGGCTAAAAAGGGGGAGAAGTACTGTGTGGGTAATTGTGAGAAACTGTATGAAGATTTGTATGTGGGCAATTGTGGGAAATTGGGAACTTTGTATGGGTAGAATTTATCTTCTGGTTTTTCAAGCTTAGGATAGCTTAGAACTAGTCTGTTTTCTTCTGCTGCATAGGTACTCTGATGACTTAAGTTGTTTTAGCCAAAAATGTGCCAAAGGGGGAGTTTGTTAGTGTTATAAGTTGACATTACTTTTGGTAAAACTAGACTATAGCAATGTCTTGATAAAAGTCATGACATTCAGATTCAAGATAAATCCTACTGACAAGGATGTTTAAGTTCACTCGATTTGAAGCAATCAATGGTTGGAAATTCGCAGAAGTTTGATTGATGTCATACCGAATGTCATGACATCCTGTGACATTCTGCTCTAGAACTGCTTTTCCGAGATTTTTCGTGAAGGTTGTCGAATGCTTTATTATGTTTTTCTGTTATTAGATTGCATGCTCACGTGGCTGTTAGGTTAATCTTAGTTAAACCTAAATTGGTTGTTGATAAGACCAAGTTTTAGGATTAATTAAGTGAACCCTAGCTATCTTTATGGAAGCCCAAAACCAAGTTTCGTGACTACTTCTATTATAGGAATAGAACTTTACTTTATCAAGGCCGGAATGTATTGAAGATTTAAAGTGTTGTTATTTGTGTAATTCTAGTTACTTGTGAGCCAAGCAATTATCAATTGATAAGTGCCTTGGACTAGGATTTAGTTGTGGGTTGTTTATCACTCAAAGCTTTGAAGCACGAGTGCTTGTCTCTCGATTAAAGCCACAAAATCAAGATAGTTTATTAAAGTGTCTCTCACAACCAATTAATCAATAGGTTGATATCACCGTGATCGAGGGGAGTGAGTAGGAACTCAGTTCAAAGTAGGACTTAGATTGAAGTTGCATTGTGTAGAAATATACCCCAAATTTTGACCTAATATACCACCTTACATTTGCATTGTTGCACAACCAAGCTCAAACAACATTAATCTAGTATAGCATTCACAGTCAAAATTAGGGTTTCATGATTTTCATTTGATTCAAGGGCTAACCAATTAGGGTTTGAGATTTTCTCACCCATTTGATCTATCTTGATCAAATCATCGCCTTCAATCCTCGATATCCATTTTTCTTATAGATCAATCGAGGATCACCAATTAGGTTTTGGTCTAGATAGGCATTCTCCGATTTTTAAGCAAGAATTGACTTTTTGGATAGAGATTGGTCATTATATCTTAGATATAACATCTTGACCTAATTTGGATTCAAACATCACAGAGGTTCATGTAATTCATCACCAATTTCGTAAACGCTCTGATGAAATTTCATCGCATTAAAAGTCAAACTTTGACTTTTGGTCAAATTTTCAAAACAAAACTTTTTCAATCATCAAAATACTTCAAATGATCCATCATGATCATAAAAATCAAAGAATTTGAAAAAATCAAAAGTCAAAATTCTATAACTTAGAAAAATTTCTAAGTGTTGAAATTTCACATTTTTTCCAAACTTCAAGCCATTTTTCACCAAGTTCCAATTGGAATTTGAAAAACTCAAAACATGAAAGTTGTAGTTCAGGAAAGATCTTTCCAAAATGTCCAAGAACTCTCAAACCATGGAGTCTAGCTATGTCTTTGAATTTGAAACATAAGGCTCCATGAAACTTAATTTTCAAAGTTCACAACTTCAAATTATGGGTCATTTTGCATTTTCTTGTTCTAGAAGCTTTCCACCTTGCCAAATGACTCATCAAACTGATAAACATCAGTAAGAAGTGATAATTGAGAGATTGGACTCAAGTTGAATAATTTTGCACATGGTAAAAAGGAACCTTCCTTTCAAAAGCCAAAGGACAATCTTGCCCTTAAGCAAGCTTTGAGTTACCAAATGCCATGTACTTCCTTGCCTAACAATTCTACTTTTGGCCTATAAAAGGATCACCATTTCAAGAGAAATCAACACCAAAAAATACAAATCCATGCTCTCACTCTTTTTCTTGAAAATTCAAGTATCATAGCTCAAATTGCCAAACATTACAATCTTCAAATTTAGCAAGAACTGTGGATACTCTTTGGTGCCTAACATATCATAATATCCATATGGAATATGTTTGAACATTAAAATCAACATAGAACAAGTTAGGATTCAAAATCACATTTCATGTCATCTTCTTAACCAAAACCGCTTTAAAGCACGAATTCATGGCTAAGTTGGATTACTTGAGTTTTGATCATCCATACACCTTCCATGAACATCATATAAGTGATCCAGATTATTGGCAACAACTCAGAATACGATTTACATCGATTTTCTTGCTTTTCATTGATGCAGTCGACTTCTATAGAACAATCCAAGCAATTCCATGAGGTGCACCATTTATACACGATCCCTAGATGCTGGAGCTCACACAATCAAGAAAAGTAACTCGAAAACACGTTGCCTGTAATTTGATTCTCACTTTTCCAAAGATAGCCTCCGCTGGGTTTACAAGACAATTCATCATCAGATGAGTTAGCCTCCGCTAGCTTTATACAAGATAACTTATCCTCAAGATGGGTCAGCCTTTCTGGGCTTCGTACAAAGAAACTCTCCCATTGTAGTTAGCCTCCGCTTAGGCTTCAGATAAGACAAAGACTCGCTGAGTCAGCCTCCTCTTGGGCTTCGCTCAAAAGAACTCCTCATTGAGTTTAGCCTTCTTGGGCATCATACAATGAAAGAGACAGAAATCTTAACAGCCTCCTCTTGGGCTTCCAATACAAAGAATCACCCGCGCTTAAGATAGAACCCCGAAAGGATGGTTTCTGAAATCACTTTCAAATTCTAATGAGTAAAATTTCCTGAAATTGCTCTTATTCTAAAAGGATGATTTCTGAAATCCTTTCAAGCCAAAGCCACCATACCCTATAGCTTCTCTTGAGCTTCATACAAGGACCTCGATGACCTCGATGACCCTAATGCCTCCTCGGCTAATAATATAAGGACCCACGGGCTTCTTAAAAGCATCCCTTTAATCCAATCAATTTCTCCTTGAGATTTAGACATCTATCATCTCTATGGAAGAAGTATCTCATCCATTACATCACATACAACAAAAACTTTTCAAACTTTTTAAACTCTTTTCAAACAAAAACATCTCTTAACAAAGAAGTGGTAACGCTTGTATACTCAAGTAAAACACCCAATACTTACGCTTAAAAGATTCAATCATCTTTTTCAAACATCTTTCTTAAACATGTAAGTGGTAACGCTTGTATACTCAAGCAAAACACCTAATACTTACGATTAAAGATTTCAATCAATCAAACTTTTCAAAATGTATGTGATGAAATAGATTAGATACATTTTTCATTAAGATGACATTTGTCTGCCTCTTACTAACATCCCGCTGCTTTCCACTAGCATAAGTGGAACTACGATTGCTCCGACTTTCTCAACATCCTTTGAGAATACGAGGCACAAGGTCTCATCCTTGCCGAGCAAATTTCTATCTCCTCGCACCAAACAAACCATAGAACCCTGTAGATCCGAGCTACAAATGCTCGATTCCCACTAGGGATATGTATGCGTAAGATCCATAGATTTATGAGCACAATAAAACAAACCTAGAAATCCCACATAATCATCGCTTTTTAAAATCCCAAAGGAGAAACTTTCCAATCATAGAAATAGCAATTAAAAACACACAACATATCAAATGTATTCATATATAAAGTCGTAGATAACTACATATATTTAGGGTGCTCCATCTATTCCCTTTATATACCAATCCCCTTACTCGAATCTCCCAATGCGTTATGTCTAGTTTGCGCTAGTCGTTACGCATATCAATATCAATTGAGGGTATTTCAATTTTCCCTTTTCATAATCATTAAATCATCTTTCTTGTGTTGAAAATAATAAAGCTCGATGCTCGCGGCATCTTTATAAACAAATCAAAAGATTTAAATCGTTATGCACTGTAAGATCCGAACTCACGCTCGATCCTCAAAGGCCACATTTTAACGCGAACAGAAAAATGGCGACTCTGGGATAACGCTGAAATTTTGATTTTTCAAAAAGAAAACGCCATTCGTCCGAGAGCACCAAGCTTTTTTGTTTTCAAAAAGAAAAGAAAGGGATAAGCTTTTCATATTTTTGCATATCTCTTTTCTTTATTGTGTGTTTCATGATTTCACTTGATGGAAAGAAATCCTAACCCGGATTTAAGAAACATTTTAAGATCTAGGTGGAGATATTACGTGAGCGCTCAATGCTTTCAAGTTAATATTTCCGCAGTGGAGGTTGTCTTGAGGATATTGTGTTTAAGTAATTGCGAAGACGCAGATTTGGAGAACTTAAGAAGTCGAGTGGATCAGAGAACACATAAACCATCCCGCCATTAGGATGTAGTGCGTAGATTATTCGTGTAAGCCTCAGAGTAATTGTCATGCGATACTACGATCAGCGTAGTTTTCTTGAAAATATTATTGACCATCGAGTATTCACCAAATCCAATAATGTTTTGAAGGGGAGTGTTGAGCTCAGATATCGAGAACCCGATTCACGATGAATAAGCCCTTAGAACTTAACCCGCTGATTCTTATCGTTGGCTTCATGCTCGTGACTTCAACGCTGCCGTGTGTATAACTACTAACCATGTTTGTTGCATTCATGCATTCATTCATTCATTCAAAAAAAACTTCATTTTTCTCTCCATTTCCAAAGAATTTAGAGATTTTTCTTTGTAAAATATTTTAGGTTAGAGTGATGGACGCCGAGGAAGATTCACCAAAAGATACAGCTTTAGGATTCCTCGATGTAGGAAAGTTAAAAGAGTTAGCATCCTTGGTAGAAGATCCCTGATTTCGAAAACGCTATGGAACTCTTTTTAACTCTTTGAACGCTAACGTTGATGAAGGACTTCTCAAAACTTTCGCTCGCCTCACGATCCGCCTATCGCTTTCACTTTCCCCGATTATCGCTGATGCCTACTTTGGAAGAGTATGCATATCCTAGGAATCTCAAGATCGGACAAAGTGCCTTTCAATGGTTTGAAGCCATTCCTAAGTCACAAGTCATTGCAACAATGACTCATTTAAAGAAATCGAGATAGACAAAACCTAACTACCGAGGAAAACTCTTAGGACTAACTCAAAGTTCCTAATGGAGAAGGCTCTCAAATTCTCCTGCTTCGTAGTATGGTAGCCTTTGAAGCTATTTTAGCTTTACTCCTCTATGGATTGGTGTTGTTTCAACGTCCCAAATTTCTGATATCAACGCCATAAGGATCTTTCTCGATTGGAAACCTGCTCCCACCCTCGCTGGTGACACGTGACGCCTCTATTCATCATAGGAATCGCAAGGAGACGGAACTATCGTGTGTTGTGTACTGCTTTTCAAATGGATTGTCTCACACCGCCTAAATCTCCTATCTTCCGCGAAACAAAGACGAGTGGCATTGGTCCGTAAGACTCATGTCTCTTACAAACGATTTATATCCATTGGTATACCTTGGCAAACAATGAGATGGAAATCATTGAGAGTCGGAGAATTTGCCAACGCACTCTCATTGGTACGAAGGAGGAATCAACTACAACCCATTCCTAGCAAAACGTCACCGGATACGAATTCGTAAACCTCCCTTTTACAAGAGAAAGCTACTTATCATGAAGGAGAGGATTCCTAAGGATGAAGGCTAGATGATCAAAGCTTGGCATCACATCCGAAAGAAAGGAAAAGGTAAGGCAAAGAATTGTGTAGCCATGGAAACCTACACTTGGATAAAGAAAAGAGCGAAGGAATTTCAATGCCTTACGCTTATGAGGATCCCATGTTCTCACCGCTCCAAATCGACAAATTTTCCTGAAGCTGTGGAGAATACCAAGAAGCCTTGACCAAGATAAGGTTTGAGAAGGAAGCTTTGAAAGCAAATTCCTTAAGACTAACCTTGAGAATAAGAAGCTCAAGAAGCAAGTCAAAGATCATGAAAAGACGCCTACTTCCGTGATGAATGGCTCATGGAGAAAGATGAGAAGATTCGCCGTAGGATAACGCCATCCGTAAATACGCCAAAGAAAGGAAAAGAAAGCTCGAGGAAATGACAACCAAGAAGCCCGCTCCCAACGAGTGGAAAAGAGTCATTAGCAAGCTAAAAGTCGAGAAAGCCAAACTAAAAGCTCACTATGGAAGGAAACTCGTCAAGTCGCATCAAGTTTTGATCGCCATCCGACGAAGATGTTTAATTAGTTTAATTTAGTTTGTAATTTTATCATTTATTGTATCATTTGTGTGAGCAATGCTCCAACAAAAAACAATTGTTGTAATCTTCCTTCATTAATCAATAAAATTTGTGTTTTCCATCCAAATATTTGCCGAAATATCTCGCTTAGCGAAATTTTGGAAATTTCTTTTCTTTACAATCATATTCATGCATCATACTTTGCATTTAAGTCTACCATCTAGAGTCTAATCATTCACGCTTTGAACCGCACTTTTCCGATAGAAAATTGTCAAGTCGTCGCCTTAGAGTTTTTCGATCGCGTCCGCAGCCAACTCGAACGCACGATACCGATCAAAAGAAGAAAAGTAATGGAGAATTTTGAGCAAGAAAACGTTGAACTCCGAGTACGGTAACTACACTACAAGAAGAAGTGGAGAGACTCACATCTTTGGTCAACTGCCACACAACAAGAAAGTCAACAAGCAAGATCGAGCAACAAAACCAAAGAATTTCAGAGGATACTACTACTCGGCCACCGTCACAACAAGAGTTCACCTTTAGGATGCCGTAGGGCTATCCATGGGAATGCCTTTAACTTCGGCATTGGAGTTCGCCAACCGACTTCTCAAACAACCTCGCTTGAAATACCTACTTTGCAAAGAAAACGCCACGCTCACTCCACAACGTGGAATAACTTTTCCACAAGTAACAATGTCGGTTTCTCAACCGATCATGTTGAACTCACCAGTGCACGCCACCACGCACGAAGAAGTTCATCACACTCTAGAAATAGCACGAACGCCGTGGTTCAATGGAAAATCTCCAAGAACAACTCCTCAAATACACTTGAGATAAAACGATTCAAGGAAAGAATTGTTTGGGAAAAGCGCCAGATCTCTCGCTTAGTCCCTCGTAAAAATACCCAAATTCAACATCCCGATTTTGAAAAATACAAAGGGAATTCTTGTCCTCGTAGTCATCTCACAATGTATGCTAGGAAAATGTCTACGCACAATGAGGATCATCACCGTTAATTCATTACTTCCGTGATAGTCTCACCGTGCCGCATCAAGTGGTACATGGGTTTATACAAAGACTAATATCCAATCATTCAACGACTTAGGTAAAGCCTTTGTCCAAGAATACAAATTCAACTTGATATGGCTCCTATAGGATCAACTCCGCCCATGTCTCAAAAGGAAAGAGAGACATTCAAAGAATATGCGAACGATGGAGGGAAATTGCCGCCCAAGTCAACCCGCCTTGGAAGAGAAAGAGATGACTAAGGTATTCTTGAATACTCTAAACTCATTCTACTATGAGCGAATGATCGCTAGCGCCTCCGTGACTTCAACGAAATGGTAAGCATGGAATGCGACTAGAAGAAGGGGTCTGACAGACGCCTAACCAAGGAAGTAGGATCTTCTAGTAATACCAAGAAAGTTGGAACCAGCTTCCCAAGGAAAAAGAACATGACGTAGGAATGGTATCCCGAGGGAAACCACGCAAGAATGTCATTCAACAACGACAGTCGCCATAGCGCCCACCGTCAACACAACTCCGTGAATTGCTCCGCAATTTCAACAAAATCAACAAACTCAACAACCTCAACAGCTCAGCTTCACAACCAAAACAGACGCCGGTCACTCAGCTCGACCCAATTCCCATGACGCATACGTAACTTTACCTACCGATAGAAAGGAATCTAATATGCATAAGGTTACCACCTCCGGTCCCCGAAAACTACCATGGTGGTACAAAGTCGACATGTCTTGCCCTTTTCACCAAGGGGCACCAGCCATGACCTTGAGCATTGCATAGCATTGAAGGCGTATACGTAGATTAGTGAAGGCTAATCTTCTTTCCTTCGTAAACACAAGTCCGAATGTGCAAGCCAATCCACTTCCCACCATAGTGGACACTCGGAATCTAATGCTAAGGAATACGACAGTACCTTGTCACGTATGTAAACTTAGTCAAAGGAAACTTAGTGCATCTTCATGAAGCATACAAGAAATGAGTACCTTCACTAAGCACAATTATGCTTGCTATATCTCGCTCCAAGAATATCCATGGATGTCCCACCATAAGAGCAGATATTCAACATTTGTTAGACATTGGTGATTTACAAATTTACGTAAACCGAGATGACCATGACGAATACAATAGGGCATTTTCCGCATGAGCTTTTAGTCTCGGATATCAACTCGAAAATCAAGTAAACGCTAGATCCCTTGTTTCAACATACCCGAGCATGTGGAGATCGCGATGCTGGTTCCAACATTCCAACATCTCCTTTGGTAATTTGCCCACCGGTCCCTCCGCATATTCTACTAGAGCAATTCCAAGACAATGCAACCTTGATAGAGGATGGGAAAGAGAAACCCATGCCTACACTTCCACTAATGTCAATATAATGAATCGGACGAGTAACGCCAAGTGGACGAGTACACGCCCATTGCCACCAAAATCGCCTTCCTCCGTTGTTAAAACCAAGTTAGCATATCCTCCGAGAATCTCGCAACGATTCCCATTGTTAACCTGTACAAACATTGGTTCTAACGATGGAACCAACATCAACTCGCACTTTGACGAGATCCCTAAACTAATCAAGAAGAGCGAATATCGAGTCGTAGACCAATTGATGCACTCTTCAAAAATTTCAATACCGCCTTTACTCCTTAACTCAAGCTCACCGAGAAGCTTTGATGAGAGTACTAGACCGCTTATGTGGATCACGATGACTGCACAATTTGAGGGATCATCTCCAACATAACCGCAATAACCGAGTTTTAGTGACGAAGAACTTCCTAAGAAGGAAAAATCATAACTTGGCCTTGCACATCTCGATGATTTGCCCGATTCCCTATCCAATGTATTGGTGGATACAGTTCGCCTTTAAATGTAATGCCAAAACGACGCCGCTGCTTAGCTTACAAAGGAACGCCAATGAAGTTCAACGACATCATAGTAAGAGCTTTCGATGGATCGAGAAAGTCGCTTATTGGGGAAGTTGATCTCCCAATGACAATTGGTCCTCACACTTTCAAAATTACGCTCCAAGTCATGGATGTACCCACGTGATAGTTGCTTGCTAGGAAGACCTTGGATCCACGATGTGGCAGAATTTCTACTCCATCGTAAATTAAAATTCACAAGAAATGGAAAGTTGGTGACCATCACGTGAACAAGCTTTACTTGTAAGTCATCTATCCATTTCTCCTTCATCAACGCTAATGACATTGAAACGCCGATCTCCCGTAAAACGTTAGAAGATGAATCTACTAAGACAGATCATCTATCTCTTCATATAAAGAAGGCACAAATGGTGAAAGATGGCAATACTCGAGGATGGGGACAAGTTATCAAACCCACAAGAATGAAACGAAGTCGGACTTGGGTTCACACCCGATTCTACAAAAACAAGAGAAAGATGAAGCACTTCCCTTGATCAAGAAAGTATTTCACAGCGGAGGTTTCTTAAACCCTGTTCCGCAAGAGGTTAATGTTGTAACCATTGAAGAGGATGAAGATGATCCATCTGAATCTGAAGAATGGAGCACTTATTTGAATAGCCCCGAATATGTGTCTCAAGAGGAATCATATGCACCGATCGATCAATTCAAAGACATGTCCTTGCAAAGAACATGAAAATCCACCACCCTCAAGTTTGGGATACCTTGGGAGAACCAAGTGGCAAATACGACTACATGGTGAAATACTCGCCGTAAAGCTCAAAATCCGGATTGAAGATATCCAACCCATGGATGGGGTGATGACTTTGACTACCCTAGTCAATCGTAAGAGGAATACTGCCTTCTCAAACTAATCAATGATCGAGGTCCCAAATGAAGATCTCGCTTCAACACGCCTGTGGATTTCACCAAGCCGATCCTCGTTACCACTACATCAACATGATCATCAAGATCAAGAGTATGATTCAGATACAATGCGAAAGTGTCACGACAACGAGTCTCTTCACTCAAGACCGGAAGGAACATCCCCAGTATTCAACACAAAGATCAACAGGAAGTACAAAGGCTATCTCTCATACTTCCCGATCTATTAATCAAGAAGATCGCTTTAGCAGCACCAAAGGCAAAGGCCATTGTCCCGAGTCTTCAAAGCCTCCTCAGCCAGCAATCAAAGTTTACTCAAGGGTTAAACCAAGCGGAAAATTACCTGAGTACCTCGACTTCCAAGGATTTCGCCACTATTGGAAACCTGCTAGTTAGGACTAATGTTCATAGCTCTAAGTAGTTTATCTTTGCTTTTGAACTCTCGCCGCCCAAAGCGAAGAGATGTTTTATAGGGTTTAGCTTTTAAATAATTTCTTTGTCTTGCCCAAGACAAATGAGTTTGTATTTTAGGCCCTGCTCATATTGTGAAACATAAATAAAATGCGTTGTTTTGTTTCCACTCTCTGTGTTTATTTTCATTTTTACCCTTTTCTGGAAATGATAATCCTAAAAAACACAGTAAAAAAATCATAATGAAAAAATTAATCTGTAACACTTTCAAAAAAAAATGATGATAAAACTTTTTTTTAATCGAACATAAATCAAAATGCAGATTAAACAAATGGACAAACCCATTGAAAAGAATCACGCCTCTCTCAACTTTGAAATCCTCAAGTTGTCAAGAAGAAGTTGAAGAAGAGATCCCAGATGAAATTTCTAGACTGCTAAAGCACGAGGAAAGAATCATTCAGCCTCATAAAGAACCTCTAGAAGCAATCAACTTGGGTTCTGAGGAAGACGCAAAAGAAGTCAATATCGGAGCTTCACTCAACAGCAGTGTCAAAGGCAAATTGATAAGTCTTCTCAAAGAATACGTTGATGTGTTTGCTTGGTCCTACCAGACATGCCGGTTTGATACCAAAGATAGTAGAGCATCACTTGCCGTTAAAACCGTAATGTCCGCCGATAAAAATCGAGGAGAGTTCATCCCGAAATGGTCGAGAAAATTAAAAGGAAGTCCAAAAGTACCGACCGGTTTCCTTGTCACTCGAGTATCCTCAATGGCTAGCCAACATAGTACCGTATCCAAGAAAGATGGAAAGGTCGAATGTGTTGACTACCGATCGAACAAAGCTAGTCCAAAAGACGATTTCCCACTTCCGCATATCGACATGCTAGTGGATAGCATCGCCAAATTCAACGCTTTTCCTTCATGGATGGTTTCTCGGTTATAATCGATCGTAATGGCTCGAAGATATGGAGAAGACATCTTTCATCACGCCACGGGCACTTTTTGCTACAAGGTAATGCCATTTGATTAAAGAATGCAAAGCAACTTACCGAGGGCAATGACTACTCTCTTTCATGATATGATGCACAAAGAGATCGAGGTTTACGTGGACGACATGATAGCAAAGTCTGACACTGAAGAGGAACATATAGACTATCTCTTAAAGTTGTTTCAACGACTAAGGAAGTTTCATCTACCGAATCCTAACAAATGCACCTTTGGGGTAAGATCAGAAAACTCCTAGGTTTCATCGTCAGTCAAAGAGGAATTGAAGTTGACCCTGACAAAGTCAAGGCTATTCAAGAAATGCCTACGCCACATACGGAAAAGCAAGTAAGAGGATTTCTTGGACGGTTAAACTATATCTCCAGATTTATCTCTCAGATGACTGCTACCTATGGGCCGATATTCAAACTTCTGCGCAAAGATCAAAAGGTAGTGCGGACAGAAGATTGCCAAAGAGCATTTGACAGTATCAAAGAATACCGCCGAACCACCAATACCGATCCCTCCAAAGGAAGGAAGACCATTGATCATATACCTTACCGCACTAGAAGAGTCCATGGGTCGCATTGGACAACAAGACGAAACCGTAAGAAGGAGCATGCCATCTACTACCTAAGTAAGAAATTCACGATCGTGGAAACTCGTTACTCCATGCTCGAGAAAACATGTTGCGCTTTGGTATGGGCTTCAAAACGCCTTCGCCAATACATGATCAATCACACGACTTGGTTAATATCCAAAATGGATCCTATCAAGCACGATTTGAGAAGCCCGCCTTAACCGGAGAATCGCTCGATGGCAAATGCTACTATCCGAATATGACATCCAATACGCGCCCGTAAAGCGGTTAAAGGAAGCATTCGCCGATCACTTGGCTTATCACCGCTCAATGAATCCCAATCTCTCAAATATGACTTCCCGACGAGGATGTTATGTACTTGAAGATGAAAGATTGTGACGAACCACTACCGAGAAGGACCGATCCGTAATCCGATGGGGTTTAGTCTTTGATGGAGCCGTTAACGTTTTGGCAATGGAATTGGGCGTCATCATTACTCCCGAGGGTTCTCATATCCCGCTTTTCCGCAGATTGCTATTTGATTGCACCAACAACATAGCGTAATATGAAGCATGCATCATGGGTATTGAAGAAGCCATCGACTTGAGGATCAAGATCCTTGATATATATGGAGACTCAGCCCTTGTGATCAATCAAATCAAAGACAAGTATGAAACTCATCATCTTGGTCTAATTCCTTACAGAGATTATGCGAGACGATTGTCGACTTTCTTCAACAAAGTTGAACTGCATCATATCCCTCGAGATCAAAATCGGATGGCAGACGCCTTGGCTACTCTATCTTCCATGTTCAAAGTCAATGATCGGAATGATATGCCTAGAAATTCGATCGACGCCTTGAAAGACCCCATATGTGTTTGCATGTATGTCTTGACGATAAGCCGTGGTTTCACGACATCAAACGTTTCCTTCAAACACGAGAGTACCCACTCGGGGCATCGTACAAGGATAAGAAAACTCTAAGGAGGCTTTCCAGGAATTTCTTCCTCAATAAAGATGTGCTATACAAAAGAAACTTCGACATGGTTCTCGCCGATCGCGCCGAGTGAAGCACAATCATCCATGAAGTGCATGAAGGTCCTTGGAACCCATTCAAATGGGCATGCAATGTCCGAAAGATCTTAAGAGCGAGGATACTATGGATAACGATGGAATCGATTCTGCAAACACGTTAAAAGATGTCAAGTGCCGATCTACGCAGATAAGATCCATGTGCCTCCGACTCTACTCAACGTCTCTCCTCTCCGTGGCCGTTCTCCATGTGGGGCATTGACATGATTGGAATGATTGAACCAAAAGCGTCCAACGGACATCGCTTCATTCGGTGGCTATTGATTACTTCACCAAATGGGTTGAAGCAAGATTCACGCCAACGCACAAGACAAGTGGTTGTGAGGTTCATCAAGAACAACCTCATTTGCCGATATGGAATTCCAAGTAAGATCATTCTCGACAATGGATCAAACTTGAACAACAAAATGATGAAAGAACTGTGAGGAATTCAAGATTGAGCATCATAACTCGCCTCCTTACCGCCAAAGATGAACGGCGCTGTTGAAGCGCCAACAAGAACATCAAAAGATCGCCCGTAAAATGGTCATCACTTACAAAGACCGCACGAATGTCGCCATTTGCTCGCATGGGTATCGTATCAAGACGCACTTCAACAGGGCAACCTTTTCTCTAGTATACGGCATGGAAGCAAGGTCCCGTAGAAGTTGAGATCCGTCAATGAGAGTTCTCATGGAAACTAAGCTATCTCGAGGCCGAATGGTGTCAAAGCGATACGACCAACCGAACTTAATTGAAGAAAAGCGACCGCCCGTGTCACGGACAACTTTATCAAAGAAGAATGAAGAAAGCTTTCGACAAAAAGGTCCGACTCGTGAATTCCAAGAAGGCGACTCGTGCTTAAAAAGATTCATCTTTTCAAACAGATTCTAGGGCAAATGGACTCCTAATTACGAAGGCCCATACATCGTCAAAGAAGCTCTCAAGCGGTGCTATGACTCTCACAACCATGGACGATGAACTCCCTATCCTATGAATGCCGACGCAAAAAATACTTTGTCTAAAAACAAAAGAACAACTCGGTAAGTCGAAACCGAAAAGGCGGCTTAGGCAAAATGAGCTCTCGGTGGATTAAAAACCGAAAAGCGATCCAGCAAAAATTAGAGACAATAAATGAATTATCCGATAGATCGAAAACCGAAAAGGCGATCTAGGCAAAACAAGGATACAAAACGACAAAGTAACTGCATGCGTATCTTGTCCACATGAAGAATTTTCCATCAACGGATCTTCAATCAACTCTTCAAGCAACAACGCTTGGAATTCAAAGTTGTTAGGGATAGTAGTGGTTATTTGCTTTCAATGTAGCCTTTTCCTAATAAATTATCATTTCCAACCTTTGTAAATAGTTCATGGAATCACGCCTTTGGCTGATTACCATTCTATTCAATAAATTTGAGCCTTGTGCCTTTTGTTTGCAATTCCTACTTTATTCTGTTTTGCAAAATAACGCTTTTATTGTGAAAATCACTTTTTGAAACTAAAATGTTTTAAATGAATTTTTACTTCAAAATTTTGAAACAAAAGCAAAATTCTCCTTTGAAACTATGAACACGGAAATAACTTCAACCGCTTCTCCAAGAGTATTTCGATCCTTGGAGTCGCCAACTGCCATGCTATCTTCTCCTCATCGAAATCATCAAAGGACGGTATTCTTATCCAAAAGAATCCCGACCAAGTTGCCAATAAAATACCTTTTCGGAAAGTGTAAACCATGCAACTCAAATTCTTCATTAGTGAATATCCGCACCATTGCGCAATTTTCACCAAGTATTTGTTCGAACGTGACGCAATCCTTTTCTCAAATATCCCTTTAAGTGTTTTTGTCAAGTATTGTTAGCATGCATATAACATTCATGACATTCATACATAATAGCATCATTCATTGCATTTTTGCATCTCTCAAAATGTTTGCTTCCAAATCATCGGTTATATATATACTCATCGAGTATATCATCCCCAGAGAATATCTCCAAACAGAAAAGATACTCTTTTTTTGTTTCCCCAACGGAGTATTCCCAAACAAAAAGGATATGTCTTCCTTTTCCCCGGCGGAATCCCCAAACAGAGAAATGCATTTTCTTCTCTCTATCACATTCCCCAGCTGAGATAATCTCATCAGGAACAATGTCTTGATTAACTTCTTTCTCTCCAGTTCATTCCTGGATAGAACACTGTCTGTTATTCACAAAGCTGAATACGCAACAACTCATTTCAAAGATTTACCTTGTTATAGTTATCACTTCGCTGATAATTGGTAACATCTTCAAAACCCATTACCATACTATATCACAAGGCTGATAATTGGTAATATCATTTCCACTTACCTTAAACATTGTCACAAGGTCGATGAAGGTAATCTCTTTGTTTCCAAACGAAATGATATTCACATTCTCTCGTGAATCATTCTTTCCCAAATAAACATATTGTTTGTTTCCCAACAGATAGGATTCTCTTTTCTCAAAACAGATCGAGTCATCCTCATAAATTTTTCCCATCATGTCATTGCTTTGACATCCTTTGGGTAAAACTTTTTTAATCATTTTGCATCATCCGCATTTTTGGTATCTTAGGTCCAAATTATGATTTCGATATTTAAGTCTCTTTACACCTATCAAAACGAAGATATTCATCTTCATCTCTCGTGTTAAAGAAACTTAAATAGGGGCATCTGTTATACCCCAAATTTTGACCTAATATACCACCTTACATTTGCATTGTTGCACAACTACAGCTCAAATAAGATTAATCGTATAGCATTCATGTGTCAAAATTAGGGTTTCATCGATTTTCATTTGATTCAAGGGCTAACCAATTAGGGTTTGAGATTTTCACTCCATTTGATCTATCTTGATCAAATCATCGACCTTCAATCCTCGAGATATCCATTTTCTTATAGATCGATCGAGGATCGACCAATTAGGTTTTGGTCGAGATAGGCATTCTCGATTTTTAAGCAAGAATTGACTTTTTGGATAGAGATTGGTCATTATATCTTAGATATAACATCTTGACCTAATTTACGGATTCAAAACATCACAGAGGTTCACGAATTCATCACCAATTTAAACGCGTCGATGAAATTTCATCTCGCAGAAAAGTCAAACTTTGACTTTTGGTCAAATTTTTCAAAACAAAACTTTTTCAATCATCAAAATACTTCAAATGATCCATCATGATCATAAAAAATCAAAGAATTTGGAAAAGTCAACAAAAAGTCAAAATTTCTATAACTTAGAAAAATTTCTAAGTGTTGAAATTTCACATTTTTTCCAAACTTCAAGCCATTTTTTCACCAAGTTCCAATTGGAATTTGAAAAAACTCAAAACATGAAAGTTGTAGCTTGTGGAAAGATCTTTCCAAAATGTCCAAGAACTCTCAAATCCATGGAGTCTAGCTATGTCTTTGAATTTGGAACATAAGGCTCCATGAAACTTAATTTTCAAAGTTCACAACTTCAAATTATGGGTCATTTTGCATTTTCTTGTTCTAGAAGCTTTCCACCTTGCCAAAATGACTCATCAAACTGATAAACATCAGTAAGAAGTGATAATTGAGAGATTGGATCAAGTTGAATAATTTTGCACATGGTAAAAAAGGGAACCTTCCTTTTCAAAGCCAAAGGACAATCTTGCCCCTAAGCAAGCTTTGAGTTACCAAATGCCATGTACTTCCTTGCCTAACAATTCAGACTTTTGGCCTATAAAAGGATCACCATTTCAAGAGAAATCAACACCAAAAAAAATACAAATCCATGCTCTCACTCTTTTTCTTGAAAATTCAAGTATCATAGCTCAAATTGCCAAACATTACAATCTTCAAATTTAGCAAGAACTGTGATACTCTTTGGTGCCTAACATATCATAATATCCATATGGAATATGTTTGAACATTAAAATCAACATAGAACAAGCTAGGATTCAAAATCACATTTCATGTCATCTTCTTAACCAAAACTGCCTTAAAGCACGAATTCATGGCTAAGTTGGATTACTTGGAGTTTTGATCATCCATACACCTTCCATGAACATCATATAAGTGATCCAGATCATTGGCAACAACCTGTAACACGATTTACATCGATTTCCAGTTTCTGTTTTTCATTGATGCAGGTCGACTTCTATAGAACAATCCAAGCAATTCCATGAGGTGCGCACCATTTATACACGATCCCTAGATGCGTTGAGCTCACACAATCAAGAAAAGCAACGAAAACACGTTTGCCCGAATTTGATTCTCACTTTTCCAAGATAGCCTCGCTTGGGCTTCATACAAGACAATTCATCATCAGATGAGTTAGCCTCGCTTGGGCTTCATACAAGATAACTTATCCCCAAGATGGGTCACCTTGGGCTTCGACAAAGAAACTCTCCCAGAGTTAGCCTCCGCTTAGGCTTCGATAAGACAAGACTTCTGTTGAGTCAGCCTCCTCTTGGGCTTCGTTCAAAAGAACTCCTCATTGAGTTTAGCCTTCTTGGGCATCATACAATGAAAGAGACAGAAATCTCTTAATCTCCTCTTGGGCTTCCAATACAAAGAATCACCCGCTTAAGATAGAACCTCGAAGGATGGTTTCCCGGTGAAATCACTTTCAAATTCCCCAATGAGTAAAATTTCCCGGTGAAATTGCTCTTATTCAGAAAAGGATGATTTCTCGGTGAAATCCCTTTCAAGCCAAAGCCAGCCATACCCTATAGCTTCCTCTTGAGCTTCATACAAGGACCCTCGATGACCCTCGATGACCCTCGGAATGCCTCCTCTTGGGCTAACAATACAAGGACCCACGGGCTTCTTAAAAGCATCCCTTTAATCCAATCAATTTCTCCTTGAGATTTAGACATCTATCATCTCTATGGAAGAAGTATCTCATCCATTACATCACATACAGTCAAAAACTTTTCAAACTTTTTAAACTCTTTTCAAACAAAAACATCTCTTAACAGTAAGTGGTAACGCTTGTATACTCAAGTAAAACACCCAATACTTATAGTTAAAATATTCAATCATCTTTTTCAAACATCTTTCTTAAACATGTAAGTGGTAACGCTTGTATACTCAAGCAAAACACCTAATACTTACGACGAAAGATTTCAATCAATCAAACTTTTCAAAATGTATGTGATGAAATAGATTAGATACATTTTCATTAAGATGACATTTGTCTCTCTTACTAACATCCGTTGCTTTCCACTAGCATAAGTGGAACTACGATTGCTCGACTTTCTCAACATCCTTTTGAGAATACGAGGCACAAGGTCTCATCCTTGCCGAGCAAATTTCTATCTCCCTCGCACCAAACAAACCATAGAACCCCAGAGATCCGAGCTACAAATGCTCGATTCCACTAGGGATATGTATCAGAAGATCCATAGATCTTTGCGAGCACAATAAAACAAACCTAGAAATCCCACACATCTCATTTTTAAAATCCCAAAGGAGAAACTTTCCCAATCATAGAAATAGCAATTAAAACACACAACATATCAAATGTATTCATATATAAAGTCAGATAACTACATATATTTAGGGTGCTCCATCTATTCCCTTTATATACCAATCCCCTTACTCAGAATCTCCCCAATGCGTTATGTCTAGTTTGCGCTAGTCACATATCAATATCAATTGAGGGTATTTGTTTTCCCTTTTCATAACCATTAAATCATCTTTCTTGTGTTGAAAATAATAAAGCTTGATGCTCGCGGCATCTTTATAAACAAATCAAAAGATTTAAATCGTTGCGTACCAGAAGATCCGAACTCACGTTCGCATCCTCAGGCGCGTCACCTTTTAACGCGAACAGTAGGTTTTAAGTGAAGGAGATAAACTGGTTGGTTTATTCCTGAATTAATTCTACTAATAGTGAATTTCCTCCACGGCTTGGTAGCCCGGATGTAGGTGTAGTTACACACCAAGGTAAACAATTTATTGTGTTCTTTATCGTTGTTTGAATTTATTGTTTGAATTGTTAACAGAGTGTCAGATACTGTGTCATAACATTCTCTGTGACATCACGTATCTGCTGCCAGGAATTTCACACATAAACATTCCTCTCCCCAACTTGAATTCAATCAAAATCATTATGTGAATACTCCCTACTTTCTAAGGCAAGGTAAAAATTCATACAACAACATATAGTTGAGGGTTCAAGAAACAAAGAAATCAACATCCATAAAAAGTGAATTCAACACTCATAGACAAGCATCAAGTTCAAATAAACATCGATATTGATAAAATCTCAAAGGGGGTAACAAATGTTCACACACTCACAAGGTGAATTGAATATTTGGCCAAGGTAGTTATGCTCAAAATAAAAAAATGCCTAGATCATTTTCTTGCAATCATACAATCAACACAAAATAAAAGATTAAGCATAATAAAATCAAGTTAAAACAAGAATTGTGGCCTCTCATATGTAAACAATGGAAAGCTTCCTCACATTTATGGTTAAAAAGGGTACTAAAGTAATTCAATTCATGAGAAAGTAATGCAAAAAGAATGAATGTCATGGTAATTGTACAAATGATAAATTTCCTAAACATGTTATGCTATAGAAAGCGATAAACGAGTACCTGACGTGGACCAACTTTGAAACTATCATTACCATACATCCGCGAGTTGAAACAATCAAACTCAGAAAATCACCTCAAAAGTCTTCAAGTTACCGGACCAAAATCTGAGTCCAAACAACAACAAAAGAATTAGAAAAATAAAATGTACAATATTTACAACCAACAAAACTCCTCAAGCTAAACACGACAAGCTTGCAGAGATACAACACTTACGTAACAAAACAAAAGCAAATTACGATACGAAAACGTGGTGAAAATGAATTAACAAGTTAAAAATTGAAGATTTAAAATTAAGAACAAGTCCTATTTCAACTTGTTAAAACACAAGCCAACAAACACATAAACAAACATGCTTGTTTTACGTCGTAAGATCGACGCCTTTATTGTGCGAGCACTAGTAACCTTGTCCTGTCATGCCATGGTATTGCCACACTGTGCAACCTAAATATAGTATCCTAACAACCACACAACAAACGTTATGAGTACGAGACAATTCACAACATCACATGAAAACTAAGAAAATCACAAATATGTACAAGTATGGAAATTAACCACAATATGTACAAGTAATAATATACAAGTTCATATACAAAGCCTATTGTTTACAGTGATTTCTGGTAAAACAACCGCTAGTCCTCCAAACTATCAAATAATCTTAATGACTGTTATTTAATCTCTCTGGTAACTTGCAGGATCAACTAGATTGATCCTATGGGGTATTGGTCGTTTGGATAAATCTAATAACAAAACTGGTATTCATTGTTAGGACTTGTATTTAGAGTGTTTTATAGATGTTTAATTCACTTCGATTACCATACTAAAGAATTTAAATGACATGATCAAGTAAAGAAATATGAAACCAATTTAAATGGATAAAGGTTCGATTGCAAAGAAATGTTAAAATGCAGAAATACGTGAATGACTTTGAATGTAAAGATTTTAATGTAAAAGCATGAATATAAAAGCATGAAATGTAAAAGAGTTTCTGAAATGTAAAGGATTTCGAATAGAAGAAAACGTTAAATGCAAGAAATAGTTAAATGACCTTGAATGTAAAAGTATTTAAAAGACATTGATGCGAAAATGGAAGATAAACTGGAAAAGATAAAGAGTTTTTGCTGAATTATAAATGTTTGGTGTTATCATACGTACATTGTTTGAGCATTCATTTCCCTAGCCATGTGGTATTTTGAATGTTTACTGAATTTTGTACAATAGATATGACACACGAAATCCTAACACTAAGACTTCTATTTATACTACTTCGACCATAACGGTCTGACTTATAAGATTCTGCCACGTGCAGAACATGCAGAACATTGCTCTTCTCTAGCTTCCACGCGTCTTCGAACGCTCCAGCGCATATATATTTGAATTCCAATCATCCCGCTCGCGTTTGAATTTCAAATGCCTTGACAATCTTCGCTTCGAACTCATTTCACAGACACAGTCTCGTTACCACTTCGAGGCTTCTTTTAGATATATCTTCACAACTGTCACTCGAAGCTCCGAGCTTTGACATGTCCATTCGAAGAACCATTTCTTCCATTCCGAACTGTGACATTCACTTCATTCCAACGAATACTAATATGGTTTCATTTCGAACTTAATTACTCCATTTCGAACCATATATATCAAAATCTTCAGCCAACAAATTGCCCCTTTAAAATATGTATTTCGAACCTCTTTTGAGAAATACTTATTTTAAACATGTTTACAAGATTTTGATGTGACCTTTGAGTAATCATAACATTTACTGTGTATGACTTCAACCACGTCAATCAAGACGCCTCTTTGATTTCCTAATCGTCTCAAAACAGTCATCACAGCATGGTGCGGTTACAAAACAATGATTATCATTAATCACGCTTATTACCAATGTTAACTTTACGCCACCTCTTTCCAGATCCAACCCACGATCCCCACGTATCCTAGCCTCAGTTGGTGAGTGTTTTAACTTCCTCACTATAAAAACTAATCAGCTTAACCTTTTACCCTTTTTTCCACATTCTGAAATTTTTGCCTTCCTCTGTTCTCACTAAAACCCTAAATCTTCCAACATTCTTCAACAATGTCTTCAACAACATCATCCCAAATGAAGAAAACTTCCAAGAAGAAAAGCAAGAACACATGAACGATTATGGAAAGCAAGGTCAGCACCCATCAAGGTCAATCTGTACTTATCCCTCAAACAATCTCCAAGGAACAGGAACTGCTATACGCTTCTCAGGTACTGATTCCAACTAATGCTGCTGGAAAGAGGTTTGCTTTAATGGGCCCTCTTACAGTCTTTGAAATCTTGAAAGATACCAGAAAAATCTTCCCTGTCTGTTATAACTTTAAGCCCTTGTTTAATAAGATGAATATCCCTAGGATAGGAACTGAGAATATAAGTGAATCTTCTGCTTCGAAAGCCATAGAAACCTCAAACGTTCCCCCAAAAGATCCCTTTGTGTTAGATTATGTGAAAAGAAACTTTAAACCATTTCGATCCTGCCCTACCCCTGACACAGCTTACCAAAACTGGCTCACCAAAGTGGAAGCCAAGAAATCACACCAATGGGAAGAACTAGGAATATATAATCTGATTAAGTTATCAAAACCAGGTTTCACCTATAGCCATCCATTACTATTTGCATCCTTATATTTCTGGGACAGCACCTACAACACATTTCACCTCCCTGGAGGAATGATAACACCCACGTTTTTCGATATAGCCGCCATTACTGGTTTGTCACCAGTGGGAGAGACTTACATTCCTGATACTGAAGAACACTCTAGTATCATTGACTTCGATGTCAAATTGGCCAGTTTCTCTAAGTTCATTAGCCATTACCACACTGAAGGAGATAGTGTGTCAGATGTGGAACATATTGCCTTTCTTACTTTGTGGTTATCAAGATACGTGTTTTGTAGTAGGTCCTTACAGGTAGCCAGTAGGTTTATTCCTTTAGCTAGAGACTTACATGAAAATAGGAGGGTATGTTTGAGTGAATTGTTACTCGTTGATCTCTATGAAAGCTTGAGATCAGCTGTTTCAAGTTTGAAATCCCACACTCCCAAAAACATCCTTCTAGCTGGCCCCTTCTGGTTACTCCAATTATGGCTTAATGCCATGTTTGAATCCTCATTATCAACTGTTGACACCATTGTTGAACAAGATCCAGATATAGCGGATCGAATTATTGAAGGTACAAGGCTGAGAAAACTTACTCCAAATGATGATAAAGCTGACTTCAAAGTCCTCTTCTCACAGTACATCATGATTTTCTCTAAAAGACATAAATTTGAAGAAACTATGGCACCCTTTGCTTCGAGGACTCATGAACCATCATGGTTCACCATGTCTCTTTCAGAGGCTGTTAAAAGCAAAGAAATTCAAGATATCTGGAAAGCCTTTTTGCTCCCTAGATTAATTTCCTCACGAATCACTCCTTCCAAGAACCAAATCTTCCTTTTTGCCTATCAACCTAACTTTGTTTCCAGAAAAATTGGTTTATGTCAGTTAATCCCTGAACCTCTTTTCCAAACCCAGAGTGTCATCACTTCTGGTCGAACCTTCAAAGCAAGAGAAGCCAAGCTGCAACAAAAACAATACCAAGACTTCGCTCAGTTCGAACTGGTACCTTTTGAACCAACACATTTTACAGCGAAAGGATTTCTGGAATGGTGGACTAAGTTCTACCAATCTTATATGTTCGATACCCTCACTATTCAACAGAAACTAACTGATGCGTTCGATGTGCAGGTACACTCAAAGAAAGGTATGTTCACTCATGCCCAAGAGATTAGGGCTTTTCAGAATTATTTCGAAACTACTTATGACCCTACACGCTTGGAAACCACTGTGTATCGAGCGTCCGAAACCTTGAAGGAAAAATTTAAAGAAAAAGTTTCTAAGTTCAAACTTCCTTCAGGGTTGTCACCTGAGGATAGGTATAGGTTGGCACTCGAAATGCATCCACCTAAATTTCCTAGATTGCCTACCTCAGAACTGGCTCTGGCTTGGTTTCCTCCATACCCTTGGTGGTTGACTTGCAAAGAGATGTTCAAATACAAATCTCAAAAGAAACTAAAGCCATCTGAGACTGTGACATGGGCTCGCCATTGGCTCCATAATTTCCCAGGACATCTTCGCTATGACCTTTATGCCATGTCGATTATATCTAATCAAGGCGCAGGTGCGAATGCTTGGGAAATCCCAAATGCTTCTTACTTTCTTTATTTTTAACATTTTACTTTAATTGTTTCGATTTTCAGCCATCAGGATAAGGACTGTTGCTTCGAAGGCTAAGGAAGGAAGTAGTTCTCAACAAACCATCGAAATTGATGACAACATGCCTCTAGAAATTCCAACAACAACTACTGCAACAACAACAACAACACCAGCAATAACAACAACAACACCAACAACAACTGCTCCAACTCCAAAGGTAGTCAATTAATCCTGATGTTTCGAATGGACTAAAATTTATGATTGAGGTCTAACCCATGTTTAAACCTTTTCAGACTAACAACCTTCCGCCAACCACTCCAAAGAAGAGAAAACCAAGTGCCACTGGGAAAAATCCCAAGGCTGGAGGGAATTCACCAACATCTTCGAAAAAGAAGCAGAAGAAAGAAGTTCCCAAAGGCGCTGAACCAACTGGCATTTCTGGACTCGATTCCAGAGATGTTGCTCCCTCAACTAAATCCAAAAATCCACCTTCGACCTCCAACGTAATGTTGGAACATATAGATAGTAACCTTTCCTCTGACAATCCAAAGGTAAGTTGAATTCAAATTTTAAAAGGAATAGTTATTCATTACCTTGGATGCATGTTCTTAATTTTCTTTGTCTCTGTAGGACAATTCGAGCCAGAATCCAACCATTTCGACTCCTCCATAAAAAACTGCTGCTCCAATCAACTCTTTTCCTCATGGGGACTCTAGTAACCTGGTGCAAAACAAAGGATCCTCCAACATGGCGGTTCCGACTGGGACTCCAGAGCAGCAAGATGACCAAGGCACTTCTCCTCCTCTAAAGGAAACAAACGAAGCAACGCCTCATGAATCTGCGGAGGTTCCTCCAGAAACTTCTCTTCCAAAATCTCCTCTCGAAATCCCTCAAGAGAACCAAAAAGTCACTCATGCTGAAGAGGAAAAGGATAATTCTTCTCAAGAGAGCGAAGAATCTGATGAGGAAGGATCTAAGGAGGAAGAAGAAGAAGAAACCCAAGGCGGTTCGAGCGAAGGAACAGAGTCTGATGCTCATAGTAGTGAAAACAATGATATCGAAGTGGTGGATCTGGTTGGTGATGAAGAAGATGATGAGCAAGAAAAAGGTGAAGGTGATGGTGACCAAACTAATAAGCCTATGGAGGTTGAAATGGATGTGACTCCCTTACGTATGGAGCTTCCCGAATCGTCTCAATCTCGAATGACTGAAGAAGAGTTAGCCCTCTTAAGACGAAATGACCCAATTGGGTATATGAAGGCTAAACTAGCTCAAAGGGATACTCCTATTGCTATGGCTGGTACTAGTTCGACCAACGCTCCGTTGCCCTCAGATGACAGAGTTGTACTCCTGAACAAAGTTAGGAGAACAATCCTTGATGTGGATTTGTTCGAAGTGCTGAAGAGGGATAGTACAGCTTGCTACACTATGAAGGAGCTTCTTACGCAAGTTAACCTTGCCACCTGCTCTCTGGAAGTCAGCACCATATTATTCGATCTTCAAACTTTGTTGGATAACGTGACTGGGTGTCTCCTTCAGGACGAATTTTCTACTAATAAGGTCCAAGAGAAACGAACTGCCATGGATGTCGCCTATGAGCATGCTTCGAAGCTCTCTAAAGAAGCTGAAGATCAGGCCATGCACATAAAGCAAGCCAAGACTGAGACTCGAGCTCAGTCTATTCTTCTATGGGAAAAGCAAATTCAAGAGCTCTAACAAAAGGTTAAGGAGGCCCAACAACAACAATTGGCATATGACACCACTACTGCTGGCATTCAGTTTGAAGAACTTCTCACCAAAGGACTTGCCGAAATGGAAGCAGCTGAGCAACTTAAAGGTGAAGTTGCTACCCTGGAAGGAGCAAGGCGCTTCACTCAGCAAAGGCTTAAGTCCTTTCGAAGTACCTTTGATAGACTAAGGAACAATGCCTATTTTTAAATCTCTGTTTGTTTAATGAATCTTGAATTTTAGTTGAATGTTGGTTTGTAATGTCCAGACAACGCCATTTTGGCACTATATATTACCATTTTGGCATTCCTTTATTATGTTTCGATTATGTTGTTATTATTCGAATCTCTTGCAGGCGTGGCTTATATTTCTTTAAATATTTCCCATTAACCTTTAAGATTCGTTTATCATCATTCAACTCTTCGATTTCGTATGCATTGTTTGAAAATATCTTTACTATTCGAAAAGGTCCTTCCCAATGAGGTGACCATTTACCTAATGTTTTATTTTTCTTGTCCATGGGCAATATGACTTTCCAGACAAAGTCATTAATAGTGAATGTTTTACCTTTCACCCTTTTGTTATATGCCCTGGCTACTCTTTCTTTTTGTCTCATTAGGATTTCCAATGCATGCAATCTAACTTCGTCTAACTCAACTAACTCATTCATCATCATCTCCCAATATAATGCAGATGGGATCTCGTTTTGTCTTTGAATTCGAACTGATTGTAGATGAATTTCTACTGGTAGAACTGCATCATGACCAAATGTTAGTTGGAAAGGCATGGTGTTAGTAGCTTCTTTAGGAGACGTTCTACAGGCCCATAGTATCTGGTATAAAGTCTTGTGCCAGTTCCTTGGCTTTTTACCAACATGTTTCTTGATTAACCCTATTATCACTTTATTGGCTGCTTCGACTTGACCATTTGCTTGAGCATAATATGGTGTTGATGTTAGTAATCTAAACCCCATCTCTTGGGCAAATTCTTGCATCTTCCTACCAGTAAACACAGAACCTTGGTCTGTGGTTATGCTCTCTGGCAATCCGAACCTATAGATAATCTGTTTCTGTATGAACTCAATAATAGCCTCTTGATCAGCAGCTATTAGTGGTATTGCTTCGATCCACTTGGTAAAGTAGTCTATTCCTACCAAGATATATTTCTGTCCTTTAGATGAAGCAGGATTGATTTCTCCTATTAAGTCTAATGCCCATCCTCTAAAGGGCCAGGGTTTGATGATCGAATGCAATTCGCTTGCAGGAGCATGTTGAATCCCTGCATGTTTCTGGTATTCTTCATAGCCTTTAGCAAAATCTATACAATCTTTAAGCATGCTGGGCCAGTACATACCATATCAAAACAACAACCATTTCATTTTATGGCCTGCTTGATGTGCTCCACATGCCCCATTGTGGACTTCTGACAATGCTAAGTATGCCTCACTTTCTCCTAGGCATTTCAGTAAGACGCCCTCCTGGGTCTTTTTGAACAATTCATTTCCCATGAGGGCATATGATAATGCTCTATATTTTATTTTCCTGTCAACATTCAATGTTGGGTTTTCTAAATAACTCATTAGTGGGCTTCGCCAATCTGCATCTGATAAGGTGTCTATGGCTAGTACTTCGAATCTATCTTTATCACCACACCCTAATTTAATATTTTCTAAATCTGATGGTATGAGTTTAGTAGCCATGACCCTGCCTCTTATTTCGACCAAATCTTCAAAGTTTTTGGTAGAAACTTTATATCCTGAAGCCAACTGTGCTAGGTCATTTGCTTCTTGATTTTCTATTCTGGGTATATGTTGAATATCCATGTATTCGAATTTTTTGAGTAGCCTGTTAACTATGATAAAGTATGTCATCAGATTTTCCTTTATGCATTTGTATTCCTTTGTTATTTGCTTGACCACTAATTCCGAATCACCTTTAATTTCGACTCTAGTTGCCCCCAATTCCAGCAAAGCTTCAAGTCCAACAA
The DNA here is from genome assembly GCA_021764765.1 of Vicia sativa. Lineage (NCBI taxonomy): Eukaryota > Viridiplantae > Streptophyta > Magnoliopsida > Fabales > Fabaceae > Vicia > Vicia sativa. Next base: position 53,168,209 of record CM038792.1, on the reverse strand, counting down.
TAAGCGCTTCGTATTCAGCTTCGTTGTTCGAGCAACGAGGACCATCTAACTTATACTTGAATTTTGTTGGAATTCCTTCAGGAGAAATTATGAGAACTCCAACACCACTACCCTCCTTATGGGTCGAACCATCAAAGTATAATTTCCAAGGCTGCATTTCAACGTAACCCATGACAGGCTTTTCGACCAGTGAATGGTCCACAATGAAATCAGAAATTACTTGACCTTTCACAGCTCTTAAAGGCATGAAAGTCAAAGAATATTCTGTTAAGGCTAAAGCCCATTTACCAACTCTGCTATGCATTATTGGTTTTGACAGCATGTGTTTGATAACATCGAAATGAGATGAAACATAAACATCAACATGCTTTATATAATACTTAAGTTTCATACAAGAAAAGTATAAACAGAGACATAGCTTTTCTGTATTTCTATATCTAGTTTCTGCATCATTCAATACCCTACTTAAATAGTATATGGCTCTTTCGATGCCATTGTTATCTTCTTGTGCTAACATACTACCTATACTAACATCAGAGGCGGATATGTACAATCTCATGGGTTTTCCCCATGAAGGTGGAGACAAGATAGGAGGCTGAGAGAGATATCTTTTTATCTTGTCAAATGCCTCCTGATGTGCTTCGTCCCACTTGAAGGCTTGGCCTTGCTTTAAGCGAAGTAGTGGAGAGAAAGCTTGGGTTCTTCCACTTAGATTCGAAATGAATCTTCTTAGAAAGTTAATCTTCCCTAGCAAAGATTGCAGCTCCCTTTTTGATGTAGGTGCTTTCGTCTCCATGATGGCTTTGGTCTTATTCTGGTTGATCTCGATTCCTTTTTTATGAACCACAAAGCCAAGGAAATCTCCAGCCTGCACAAAAAATGCACACTTAAGGGGGATTCATTTTTAAGCCATGTTTTCTCATTCTTTCGAATGATTGGCTCAAATGATGCAAATGGGTTTCTGCAGATATGGATTTGATGACTATATCATCAATATACACCTGCATAAATGTCTCAATAAAATCATGGAAGATTGAATTCATTGCTCTTTGGTAAGTTGCCCCAACATTTTTTAAACCAAAAGGCATCACTACCCATTCGTAGGTGCCTAAGGCTCCTGGGCAACGAAATGCTGTCTTAGCAACATCTTCTTCAGCAATAAAAATCTGGTTATATCCAGAGTATCCATCTAGCATACTTAGGTATTCAAATCCTGCAGCAGAGTCTATTAACATTTCTGCCACAGGCATGGAATACTCATCTTTAGGGGTAGCAGTATTTAAATCCCTAAAATCTATGCAAATTCTCAGAGAGCCATTTTTCTTAATAACAGGTACTATATTTGCTAACCATTCGACATACCTTGTGGTTCTGATGAATTTGCAGCGCAGCAACCTTTCGACCTTAGCTTTAGTCTTTGTGAGAACTGCTGGCGCGAATCTTCTAGGAGTTTGTTTGATAGGCTTCTTGCCATCCTTAATTGGAAGTCTGTGCTCCACTAACTCTCTTTTCAAACCAGGCATTTCGTCATAGTCCAATGCAAAGCAGTCTTTGTTTCTCTTGAGAACTTCGATCACCTCCTGCTTGAGGCTTGGGTCGAGTTTTGCGCTTATGTAGGTTATTCTTTTTGTATTGTCATCCCCCAAATTCACCTCTTCGAGTGGATCCTGTGCTAACATTTTGGCACCTGAGTCTTTGGGGTCCTTCTCGAAGCCTAGGGGTTCTTTATCATAGATGGCATCTAGCCTTTGATCTATTTCGTGTTCTTCAAAGGGTGAGTCTTTCGAGCCATTCCCCTCTATTTCGTTTACTTCAGCCATATTATCTATTTCAGCCTCTGAGGCCGCTTTCCATTCGTTCTCAGCCATATAGGCCGAAATCCTTTCGAAGAAAGAGGACTCAGTCATGAGCAAGGTTGTCAAACTCCCAGCCTGCTGGCCGTCTTTGCGAAGTGCCTTCGACTCCTTCGTCTCCTTTAATTATCTTCCTATCCCAGTACATGCCATCATGGCGAAGGGTCATATAATAGTGTGCGTTCCTTGTTTCGTTTATTTCGTCACTTGGGGTACAAGGGGCTATTTTGGCTAGATACTTGTCATAATTTCTCTTATTGACTAAGTTAACTGTTGTCATAAAATAACTCTGATCCGATTCGATATTCTCCACAATACCATCTTCTCTCCATAGAACTAACCTTTGATGCATTGACGAAGGGACTGCTCCAACGCCATGGATCCATTCTCTTCCCAGCAGCAAGTTATAGTTGGCTTTGGCTTCGATCACCATGAACATGGTGGGCCTGCAACTTGATCCTACCGTCAGATCTACTTGAACTACCCCCAAAGTCTGGCCTACTTTTCCTTCATAATTGGATAACACCATGTTGTGTGGTTTGATGTCACCATCTTGTATTCCTAACTTCTTCAGCATGAAGTGGGGCATTAAATTGACTGCAGCGCCTCCATCCACCAAGACTTTATTTACGCCATGGGCACTAGCCTTTGCTCGAATGAACAATGGCTTGATGATTCTTCATGGTGGCTCGGGTGTTCAAGAACGATTCGCTCTTCGACCGCCGTTATCCATCACGTAGTAGCATACTGGTCTGTGCTTCATCAAATCTATGGTATCATCCTCCTCATGCTCTTCGATTTCGGTTTCCTGTCCAAACTCAGAAGGTAGTACGGATACCACGTTGCAATTTATGTTGAGTGAAGACTCCCCCTCTGATTCGAAGTTGTCTGTCAGCATATCCTCGTCTTCTTCTGGACTTGGTGTGTACTCCTTCGATTCATCTTGTTGTGTTTTAGAGAAGAGTCTCCTACTAACTGGAGGTTTGTCCTCGGGTTGATTATTTGGTTTGGTTTGTTGGTGCTTGATTCTCCTTGGTTTTTGATCGAAGTTGCTCCTTTTTCTGCCACAGCTTCCCTTTCAGCCTTTCGAATTCTCTGTTGTCTTCGCCATTGTGATCTAGACATAGGATTTTTTCCTTTATAATTTTCTAGTCTCAATTCTTCCCTTTTTGCAGTGTTGAATTGCCTTCTATATGTCATGGCGTGACGTGCATTTCGTTCATTGCTTCTCCATTTATCCTTCCCCTTGTTAGCTCTGACTTGCAGCCATTTGTCTGTTGGTACTTCAGCAGGGATTTTGAACGTCACCCTTCGAGCACCTTTAGGATAGGGGCTGTCAGGCTTTCGTTGAGTGTGGTTACCCTCGAAATGTTGACTCATCTGACCGGCTTCTTTGTGGTTCCAGCATGGGGCGAAAAGAATGGTTTCGAAAGCTCCAGCCATGCTCTGATCATACGCTGCAGAACACCTTGGGCATATTAGGCATTTGGTTGCCCTTTGTGACAGAAACTAAAACTCAATAAACTCTCTCCAGCTTTAGGGTAACATCTGAATAACTGGTTGTCTTGGCACCAGTTGATGCCAGTTCGAGCCCTTTGTTTTCTCTCGAAATCTGCAGCAATTCTCCGGTTGCAGATGATGCTGCATCTGAGACACAGTATCATTTCAGCATTTCCTTTGTGGCACAACATGAGGTAGTCTTTAAGACTGGCATCTCTAGCATAGCTATCCTCCATTTTGTATTTTTCTTTTTCTAGGTATCTTTCCATCTCCTCCATTTCAGAACAAGGTCTCTCCATATCCACCATATTAACATCCACTTCCTCCCCCTTTTTGTCATCATCTCCCCATCCTGTAGGCTTGACATCTTCGATTTGGATTTTTGAGCTCTCTGGGGCAGAGTATTTCACCAGGTAGTCGAACTTTCCACTGGGTTCCCCTAAGGTATCCCAGATTTCTTTCTGAGGAATGTTAACATCTACATCCTCCCCCTTTATGTCATCATCTCCCCATCCTGTAGGTTTGACATCTTTGATTGGGATTTTCGAACTTTCTGGAGCAGAGTATTTCACCAGGTAGTCGAACTTTCCACTGGGTTCCCCTAAGGTATCCCAGATTTCTTTTTGAGGGAGAACTGGCGTTGTGATTTGGACTTTCTCCAATTTCAGCCTCAGGCCTTCAGTAGCCTGTGTCAACTCTTGCTTTTGATTCTCCTGGCCTTCAGTAGCCTGGATCTCTTTTGAAACAACCAAAGGCACTACTTCGATCGAAGCTTCTAGTTGCTTGTGGACGTCCTCAGTGACCCCCTTGTTGACTTCGACTAACACACAGTCTTTATTCTCAGTGTTTTCCCTTCCTGACGGAGTGTCATCTTGATCTACTTCCACCATATTGATTTCTCCAATGTATGTAGGCTCAGAGTAATTGGTGTCTGCAACATCCAAGGGGTCTTCATCTACTTTCATTTTTGGTTTGTCAGCGAATTTCAATCTGCCATCCTTAATTGCATTTTGAATCAGATCCCTGAAAAGAAAATACTGTGAGGTTTTGTGGCCTAGGAAACTATGATACTTACAAAATCCTCTTTTCTTTCTTTGATCTAAAGGAGGTATTTTGACATTCGATGGCACAATTAGTTGGCCATCTTTGACAAGTAGATCAAAAATCTCGTCACACTTTGTTACATCGAAGGTATACACCTTCTTTGGGAATTTGTCATTTTTTTCATTTTCAACAATTTCTTTCCCTTTTGTGGGAACTAATAGCTTACAAGAGTAAGGTGGAGCCTGTTTTAATTGAGGTCGATTCGACCTCTTCGGTCGGATAGTCTTCAACTTCCTCAGTTTCGATATAGGAAATTCTTTCTTTCTTATTACTTTTAAAAGCTCTAGCCTTTTCGGCCTTCAGCCTTTCGACCTGTCAAACCCTATCTGCTAATTGAGCCATGTCCCTCAAGTATTGTGTGTCTAATTTCTTTCGTATAGAATAGTCCAGGCCACCAGCGGCCATTTCGACTAGCTCATGTTCAGGAACTACTGTGAAACATCTAGATTTCAAGAGTCTGAACCTATTAAGATAATCATCTATTGGTTCAGTAAATTTCCTCTTGACACTGGCTAGTTCCTTCAGACTTATTTTAGATTGTCCCATGTAAAACTGTTCATGGAATAATCTTTCTAAGAGGGTCCAAGTATCTATGGACCCAGGAGGCAGTGTGGTGAACCATGTAAAAGCATTCTTGGTCAGGGAACTTGGGAAGTATTTAATCCTAAGGTTCTCATTATTTGCTATGTCTCCGCTTGTCGACATACGGCTATGTGTTCATGTTGATTCATTGGTATCTCCAGCAAACTTTGTAAACTTAGGGATCTTATATCCCATTGGTAAATCAGTGTGCATTACATAATCTGCTATAGGAGAGGCATAATTTGGCCTTCTAATCCCTGTATTAAGACCGTTTTGGGCCATAATCCTTTCTATCATGGTGGTTAAATTATTTTCTACCAAGATGTTATCGTTTCGAATTCTATGAACGACTGCATCAGCATCTTGGTTTCGACCCACCATGACAACTCCTCTAGGTTGTTCTTCTCGAAACACTGGGACTTCTAGCCTTTCGACCCTTGCCCCTGGTTCAATAACTCTCCTTTGTGGTTCTTCTCGAATCAATGGGGCATCTAATCTTTCGACCCTTGCCACTGGTTCTATAAATCCCCTTTGTGGTTCCTCTCGAATCACTGGGGCATCTAACCTTTGTGCCCTTGCCCCCGAATTAATCCCCTCTCTGACTGGTCTGTAGGGTGGGTCATCAGCAACTTGTTCTATGATAGGTACGTTCGCTCGAACCAATGCCTGGTTCTGTCTACGCCTTTCTGGCGGAGCGAAGAAATCTGCTATTAGACTCATGTTATCCGCATTTTCTCTGTTTGTCACAGTTACATTTTGAACTATTGGGGCGAAGATTTCTTGCATAGTTTGTGCTAATACTCCTATCATATTATGGTTACTATCATCCATTAATTGCCTAAAAACCATCTGATTTTCTGTGGTTAAGATAGGCAATGCATTATAACCTACTGACCCTTGGTTATTTGTCATAAATTAGTTAGCCCCAGATCCAGACCCTAATTGTGGTGACGTATTCGACGTCGAAGTTCGCAAACCTGCCATAAAAGATGTTGGCATCCCATAAGGGGGATTTCTGGGTCTATTACCATCGAAACTGGGTGGTCTAGTTGGTGGTGGGGTAGCGAAATGGGTTTGTGTCCCTGATGGTGGGACAAATCCCCCAGGATAACCAGTGGTTCCTGTATTGCCTAGGATCGAATTGTTAGTTGACATGCCACTTGTTCCGTTCGTGGCCATATTACTGGTAGAAGATGCAACAGACTGTGCGTTCGAAGGGATCGCGCTTGCGTTCCGTCAAGCGACGCATTAGTTCCTGTTCCATGAGGGGCATTTATTCCCCTTGTTGATTGTTTGGATTAGACATTCTGTTATTACGTTTTCTTCTGGGTAAGGGTTGGTTGCTATTGGTTATTCTACCACTTCTAAGGTTCATGTAACAACGAACTTGACACTCAGACAGAACTTTTATAATGATTATGTCTTAACAATCTTTATTTTGTTTTAAATTTGTAACGACCAATGACTGTCCCATGGGCGTGCCAATTTGTTCTGATGATTTACGGTAAAACAACCGCTAGTCCTCCAAACTATCAAATAATCTTAATGACATTATTTAATCTCTCGGTAACTTGCGGGATCGACTAGATTGATCCTATGGGGTATTGGTCGTTTGGATAAATCTAATAACAAAACTGGTATTCATTGTTAGGACTTGTATTTAGAGTGTTTTATAGATGTTTAATTCACTTCGATTACCATACTAAAGAATTTAAATGACATGATCAAGTAAAGAAATATGAAACCAATTTAAATGGATAAAGGTTCGATTGCAAAGAAATGTTAAAATGCAGAAATACGTGAATGACTTTGAATGTAAAGATTTTAATGTAAAAGCATGAATATAAAAGCATGAAATGTAAAAGAGTTTCTGAAATGTAAAGGATTTCGAATAGAAGAAAACGTTAAATGCAAGAAATAGTTAAATGACCTTGAATGTAAAAGTATTTAAAAGACATTGATGCGAAAATGGAAGATAAACTGGGAAAAGATAAAGAGTTTTTGCTGAATTATAAATGTTTGGTGTTATCATACGTACATTGTTTGAGCATTCATTTCCCTAGCCATGTGGTATTTTGAATGTTTACTGAATTTTGTACAATAGATATGACACACGAAATCCTAACACTAAGACTTCTATTTATACTACTTCGACCATAACGGTCTGACTTATAAGATTCTGCCACGTGCAGAACATGCAGAACATTGCTCTTCTCTAGCTTCCACGCGTCTTCGAACGCTCCAGCGCATATATATTTGAATTCCAATCATCCCGCTCGCGTTTGAATTTCAAATGCCTTGACAATCTTCGCTTCGAACTTATTTCACAGACACAGTCTCGTTACCACTTCGAGGCTTCTTTTAGATATATCTTCACAACTGTCACTCGAAGCTTCAAGCTTTGACATGTCCATTCGAAGAACCATTTCTTCCATTCTGAACTGTGACATTCACTTCATTCCAACGAATACTAATCTGGTTTCATTTCGAACTTAATTACTCCATTTCGAACCATATATATCAAAATCTTCAGCCAACACCTATACAACATATACATTAATTATAAAACTCAAAAACAATGGAGTTATCACAATACAAAAACAATAAAACCAATCCTCGGCAACGGCGTCATTTTGTTGAAACGGTAAAGCGACAAGCAAATAGTTGATATTTATTTTTACCGGGTGATATATACTGGTTAGGTTATATCGTATCGTGTCCATAGAGATTAGTTATTGATTCGTCGTTCGACAATTCTACCGTTAATGAGTTTGGGATTAAAAGAGTTGAAAATAAAAGACAAAAAGTAAATGAACAAAAACTATAAAGGATAGAAAGCTTGTCTGAAACGAATGCACACTACCCGTCACAGACTTAAATCTACCACCAATGTCATACTCGGCCTATGATACTCGTCTGTGTCATCACATACCTCTCACAATCTAAGCTATTTCTAACCCAAATTGAAAATCCTCCCGAATCACCTCGATAGCCATGTCTGGCCTATCTCAACAACCAGAAGTCAACTGCATCATCTCTATACCCATCTCTGACATACTTCAACAATGCAGAGGCATTAAGATCAGATACTTTATCGTGAATGTCAGCTCTAAACCTATTTCTAGCATTCAGAAACTAACAGATAATCATCCTAGGTAAGAATCTAAGTAGTCTATCTCTAGCAAAGCTCAAATCCCCAACACAGAGTAAAGACCTAAGATAACTACCAACACAGATTCATAAAGCAGATTTTATACAATCCCAAGGGAGATAAATATACATGTGTTCAGAGTAAATATACACACATAACCAACACAATAGAGAAATACAAAGAGAAGAGAGGAGATACACTACTCATTTAAATCGGTTTGTAAGAGCCTATCGAAGAGCAATCCAACTCCAATCAACCATGAGCAAGACCCTAGTGTTGTTTTCTAAGCTAATATATCAAAAACTATATGGGTGATGGAATTGGGAGAAAGCATCTCACCCACCAAAACCATACTAAAAAAAATGAAATGAAATGAAAGTATAAAGAAAATCTGGTTCTGCATAGTCGCCCAACGAACTAAAAGCTCCGCCCGACGAATCTTCTATTAAACTTGGCTCATATTAAGCCACGTCCTCAGCCTGTACAAATATCTACCTTCGCCCGGTGAAATTATTTATTTCCTCTCCTGGCAGCCAGAAGCGAAACAAGTCAGAGCGAAATCCAACTTTCTCCATTTGCACTTTCGCCCGACAAAATATCCCTCACCCGACGAAATTGCCCAGGCAGAAACTTTTGTTGCTTTTCTTGTGGCTTCCAATGGCTTTCACCTTCAAGCCTTATTCCTTTATTCAATCAAAAATGCATCTTGGAGCTCCATTTGGACTTTATTCTCAATGCTCCAATAATGTAACAAATACCTACAAAATATATACAAAACTAATCAAACGGTACTATATGTACACAAAACGCAATAAAACGGATTTACAACAAAAAGTTGAGATTATTCAACTAAATATCAACAAAAGAACGGATAAGTGCCACAAAATGTATATACAAAATAACTACATTTTGACACTTATCACTCTTCTTCATAACTTTTAAGTCTTGACTCATCTTCAGAAGTAGATTCTAACTCATCTTCTGATTCTTATCCAGACTCAGAATCACCTTCAAATTTTGACTTGTCTTCAGATTCAGGGTCATCTTCTAACTCTGACTCTTCTTTTGAAACCTTAGATTTTGACTCATCTTCAGAATCTTCAATGTCATTTTCTGACTCTGACTCATAAAGAAACACTCCTTCAGAATCAGAATATTCAGAGTCATCTTCTTCTCCTTCAAAATAAAAAAAATGATAATTTGACAGGTTCCTCGTCAGATTCATAAGCCATCAATAGCACAGGTTCATCATCTGAATCTCCTTTGGCTATTTTTGCTTCTTCTTTGTTTGACCAACAATCTCTAGCAAAGTGGCCAAACTGCTTACAACAGTAGCATTGAACCATTATCTTGTCATACTTCTCCTTTCCCTTTTGATGTTTCTCATTAGAATAGAAGTCTTCTGACTTCTGCGACCTACCATATTTTTTTAGCTTCTGGTCCTTCTTGACAAAAGAAGCCTTCAGAGCCTGCACAACTTCTCTCTCAGAAGTTCTTTCAGTCAGACGCAAGTCATGTGCTTCTAGACTATTTTGCAGCTCTTCTATTCTCATGGTTTCTAGATCTTTAGAATGTTCTATTGCTACAACAATGTAATCAAATTGAGGAGTAAGTGACCTCAATACCTTCTCTATGATTACTTGTTCAGAAAGAGTTTCTCCACAAGCCTTCATCTCATTAGTGATCAAAATCACTCTAGAGATATACTCTGAAACATTCTCATTGTTTTTTATGTTGAGATTCTCATATTGCTTTCTCAAGGACTGAAGCTTTACCATCTTCACTGATGCTCACCACCGTAACATCTGACTAGTGTGTCCCACGCCTCCTTTGACGTCATCGAATTTGCAATCTTCTCAAACACGTTCACATTCATACACTGATGGATGAAGAACAACGCCTTCTGATATTTCTTCCTCTTGTTTCTCTGCGTCTCTCTCTTCTTCTATTGCATCTGCTGCAACCGAAATATACCTATCAGTAACAATCTCAAGAGCATCTTGAGCTTCAAATAACACGCGCATATGAATCATCCATATGTTCCAGTTCTTGCCATCAAAAAATGGAAGTTTGGTACTCATATTGTCGTTTCCGTTCATCTTTAACCTTGTACAGTGCACTCATATCTTCATTAAACATAGTGTTTCTCAACCCCACAAAATCAGAAAATGTGATTATGTTCCAATTTTGTTCAAAGATTCAACGTGAACACATAAACAAAATCAATCACACAACACAAACTCACGTTCACTCGTGTTTCCCTGTGTTTCGAATCGGAGCTCTAGATACCAATTTGTTGGTGCACAAGAATCAAAGATTATAGGAATAATGGGAGAATAATGAGAGAATGAAGGCTATACAAAGGAGAAAGAAATAAGGATTGTTGTTATAAATGACAGTTACCACTAGTCTATTTAAGCACAAAGTAAATTGTCACATAGGCCCTAATAAAGGTAAACTTAATAGCTAAGCAAACAGTACAAACTAGGAAATTACTAAAGTACCCTTAAAACTAAACTTAATACCACGCTTAAAAGCTTAACCCTAACAAGAACTTCGAACAACAACATCTTCGAATAATAACATCGACATCGCATCTGTTTTGATCAACAACTTTTAAATATTGAATTACTCTTCAATAACTACCACATAAGTGTTTGTCTAATTGCTGCACAAAATTGTATATAAAATTGAATATTATCATGTTGTTGAAAGTAATTTAAATGTTATGTACAAATAGGCTACTGTCATACGTTTTATTGTTGATCGTAAAGCATAGAACAATAATTGTAATTATAGAGATTTTGACTTTAATAAATCCAAAAAAATAGTTACAGAATTGTTTTACGCAGAGAACTTATACAAATCATTATATGTATAAAAAATTACAATTTCCTATCACTACTTTTATCAGTTTCAATTTATCTATAAATTTTATTCTTTGGTCTTTCATAGCCTTATAACAGAACAATTTATCATTTAGTCTTCATAGCCTTGTATCAATAAACTTATTTTATTTAAGTTTCTCGGTATATCATATGAGCTCATCGTCATAGCTTTTTAATTTCCTCTGAGTTCAATACACTTATTTGTTCCATGGAAACATATACATACCTGCCATTTCAATGAGGACTAAGATCCACATAGCTTTTAATTATTTAAAATAAAAGACAAATTAGTTCAAATTTCTATCTATTAAATATGTAGAATCATCAATCGACCAAAAAATACAAAGAGATAAAAGCCAAGTTGAATCATCAATCATAACAGAAGTAACAAAAATTACTTGAAATATGACTCAATAAATGAATTTATTTTCTCTTTTTCTAGGAGTGTGATAACAACATAAAAACGTGAAAACTGAGCTTTAACTCTACACCAAAAATTTCAAATCAAACCTAAACTCTTTGCTAAGTATAAATCTATTCTAAAACTATAAAAATCTAAGTATCTGGAAAACCAAATTATACCCCTTAATCAAAATTAATATTTAAACTGATCACAAGGGCAAATTAGATATTTCTGCAAAATACTCTCACCATATTGATTTAGTATTTATTGCAGCTGAGGTGTCACCACCATATTTTTTGGGTATAATTTTCTTTTATTTTATTTCATTTCATTTACACAATTAAACATACATTTTCATTTATTTTATTTCATTCCATTTACACAATTAAACATACATTTTAAATTTCAAATTCAAATTAACACAATAATTACCTATTTACGTAAGTAATTGCAATAGGTTGGAATACGAAGCATCACTTATCAATAACCCTTTTTGTACAACTTCCAATAAACCCTAAAATAATTTTGATTGTTGATTTCGAAAGCTTACATAAATCCATGAAATCTTCTTCACTTCCCCTAACCTCTACTCTATTACAACCATTGATTTCGAAAAAAGGTTGAGACTTTGCAATTGATTTTTTCTTTCATCCGTATTCATTTTTTTCAAATCTGATTCGATTTTTTGTTTCATCCGTATTCAACTACTTGTAACATCTAACCTGGATTAAATTTGTTTGTTTTGATGGTAAACCGAAGCATATCATCTATGTCTCTCCCTATCAAAGTTGTTAAAGACATCAATGATTCCAAAGATTTATGGAAAACTGTTGTTAGGTACAAGCATATGTGGATTGTAAGTAGTGCTTCAAACAAAGAACACATAGAGATGGTATTAGTTGATTCAAAGGCGTGTACATTTGTTGCTGATAACATCTGCAAAATTTATAATTTCTAAGTTTGTTAAATAAATTATGGTTTTAATAGTTTATTTATGTATTTGTTTTGCAGCTGGATTTGATTCAAGTTATTGTGCCATCATTTTTGGTTCTGAAATTCAAGATGCAGTTGGCAATTGGAAGTTCATACGTTATGCACAATTTCAAGGCTTAAACAATGACTTCTCTTTTAGGTCTACAAATCATAATTGCAATAATGATTTATGTACTTGGAGCTACAATAATTGGTATATCCCAACAAGCAATCCTACAAGTGAAAGAAGAATCACAAATAGATAATAAATATATTGGTGATGGATTAGAAATTACAACTTTGCATAAATATTACAAAGTAACTTTGCAGAAAGATGGAGCATCGGTTTTCATGGCCAATACTGATTTTCATGGCCAATACTGATCAAGTGTTGAGTTGCTATCCTTCAAAAATCTTATGACACCTGCTTACTTACTCTTTTTGCATAGAAGTTGTGATGTGGTGATTGCAAAATAAACAATGCAAGAAAAACAAGAAGGATAATTTTTTATTCATTAGTTCTGAAGATTGAATGCCCGAGTTATTTGATATTTTGATAATTTTTTCTGATTCATATCCATGTTATGCAGGTTGTTCTATAGCTACAAGTTCACAGTGTTTCTAACTCAATAGGCCTTGCAATTTCAAAATCATATCATGTCAATATAAATCTATTAGTTACTCATATTTTAGGCACTTAATGTTTTGGATCTGTACATTCATGTCTTTGAATGTACTAGCACACTGCCTATTTTTATTTATTTGTACAGTGAGTATGTGTAAAATTCATGTTAAGCTATTTTCCTAAATGGCTGGCATGAAATTGGGTTCAAAGCCGAATATTCTTTTGAAATTAGTTTTAGATGATTTTGATTCTGTACAAATTTTGCAATTGGTGTGTAATATTTCTTTTGGAAAGATTTTGTGCAGTAATTGTGAAATATTTATTTTATTTTATAATGTTTCTTTTGTGATGTTTAATTTGATTTTGTTTCTTTTGAAAAGATTTTGTAATCTTTCTTTGTAATATATATATATATATATATATATATATATATATATATATATATATATATATAGTCTTTAAGTTTGTCTTTTTTCTATAGAATATTTATGGTTAAGAAATAGGTTGGTGATTCTTCCTCTTCTCTGATCTTGAAAGTAAAAAAGCCAAAAGATTTCACGCATGTCAAATTTGCTCATTATTGCTTCTTTTAATTCTATATGTTTTCTCCTCTTGGAAGTTAGAAATATCTTCTGGTTGACTATCTCGAATTGTTGAATAATTATATCTCTTTGTCTTTTAAAACTTCTTTTTCCCTTCTTTAAAAGTTTTGATATCATAATTTGTTGTAATGATGTGTACATTGTAGGTTGTTTGATTCTTAATGGAATTGTGTCATTGATGTAATACAAGTTTTAATATTCAATTTACAATTAGGTGTATTATTGTTTTTGGTATGATACGATTGAGAATTACTCAAAAGTGATATTTCACAACGGTTATTTTCTACAAATATAGTTATAAGTAGTGCACTTTCTAATTCATAACAACGATCACACCCCCGTTGTGGTATCCAACATACATACAATCACACACTACATAACAACAAGTGTACTATTGTTATTATATGTATTTCACAATTATCATTCTTTGTGTTTTTCGTAGTAGTGTAAATCCATATTATTTTTTAATTCTACTTTATGAATATTCTTCTTACAAATATTGTTTTCATCTATAACTAGTAATATACCTGTGCGTCCGCACAGGTACATTTATTTTGATAAAATATAAAATATATTTACATACATATGTAATTTTTTTAAAATGAGTTTCTTAATAGTAAAATAAACCATGATCATATAAATTTAACTTGATTAAAACAAAATATGTATTGTATTGTTAGTGACCCATGAGTTAAAATATTTTATTATTTAAAAATTTGATATCAATATATAATACTCAAAATTTTGTACTTGATGTCAATAAATAGCAATTAAAATATGCTTCGAGATAGAAAGTAAAATAATGCATACTTATTAAATTGGATTGATAACATTATTATTTGTCTGTAATAAAAGTATGCATTTTGTCTCTAAAACAAAGACTATAGTTGTTTAAAATAAAATAGGTAATATGATATGGTGGCTCGTGAGATGTAAATCAAATTTTGTGATAAATAAATTGTTAATTTTATTAAAATTATAAAATATACTACTAATTACAAACAAATACAAATGTTGTTGACAATTGCGCTCTCTAATAGTTCAAAGATCAACAATACAAATGGACATCTTTCATATCTTGATATCATTGAAACTCTTGTTGTAATAGTATCGTAGATCGTGAAATGGATAAGTTGTTATATTAGAAAAATCAACAAAATTCGTAGAACATGAAAAATCATAAAAAAATCACATATCAAGTAATAAATATTTGAAACAACTCAGCTGAACAGATCTGAAATATAGTTAGAAAAATCACAGAATATAATATAAACAGATTGAACATAAACAATTACAACATAAAAAAAAATAAAAGTTTGGATAAAGTCAACATAAACCTTTATATGGAAGAAGATGGAGAGCTGGATATGAGAAATTATATGGAGCAGAGCAGACCATGTTTTATAATTATATATATATTATTGGTTTAACCAATAGTCATATTTTATTAATATTTTGAATAGACACAATAATTATTTCAAAAAAATAAAATTTCATATGGAAGAAATTTTGAAGAAAATTCTCAAAATTAAAATTTAACATGAAAATACACATTGAAGATGTTTTTTAAAATATAAATTTGCTTATTTTTGTAATTAATTAATAATTTGTAAAATTTGCTTAAAGTTTAGAAATATATATATTCTTACTATAAAATAAAGTATGATATTTATAAATACTATGAATAATATATTTTAAAGAAATTTTTAATATTTATTAATAACAAACTTTTTTTTAACATATAATGGTCTTTTGAATTTTAAGCAAATTTTTTATTTATTTAAATAAAATAATATTTTTAAATATATATTACGGGTTTAATAAGTACTCATATCCCATTAATATTTTGAATTGTCGTTAGAAGTTTTTAAATTTTACCAAATCAAAAAATCTTTCAAAATCAACATTTAAAAAGAATGGCCACATAAATTATGCTTTATCAAATAAATAATATTTTTAATGAGAAAAATTCTTGAAAGTAAAATTTTAGAGGACTAAAAACGAAATTTGAGATATTTATAGGACTAAAAACTTATTTAACCCTTAAAAAAAGAGTATAAATACATAAAAAATACGATAGTAAATAATACACCGATGAATATAATGTTTAACGAAAGTTATAAATCGATCAGCCAAATCAAATCGATAAAAATGTCAACGATTCATACATTTTTTTTATCAAAGATAATCCAAATTGAATAGATTATATCCTTAAGTTAGAATTTTCTTTTAATTTATTTTAAAAGGGAATACGTGTTCACCTCTAGTTTAGTAAGGTATTTATTATTATTATTATTATTATTATTATTATTATTTTTAATTTATTTTAAAGTTGTGTAACTTTTGAAATTATACATTGTTTAGACAAAGTTAAATATTAAATTATTATAACTTTTAATTTAATATAATATTATCCTTTTTAAAAAATAATTTAAATTGTCACATATATATATATATATATATATATATATATATATATATATATATATATATATATATATATATATATATATATATATATATATATATATATATATATATATTAAGTCTATGAAGTGAATGAGTTAGATCTAATAAATTGAATCGAATTGTTCGTGAACTTAAAATAAATTGAGCTTAGATTTTAAAAAAATCTCTCAAACTCGAATTGGATTTTCATTCGAGCCAAGTTTTATTAAATCAATTTAAAATGAGTTTAATTCAACTCGACTCATTTTCAACCATTTAAAACATATATGGAGCCCCCAACGAATTTAGAGAGAGAAAACACTAAAAAATGTTTTGAAAAAATGGTTATTCATAATCTAATGAAAAAATTAATGTGCATAGAAGATATTTTATAAATAAATAGAAGAGAAAACTTTGAAAAAGAAATGAAGATCAAACTCATATGGATCATAAATATCAATTTATGATTATTAACAATAATAGTATTATTTCATCATTTTATTCTTCGATCTACACAAATTTCAAGGAAAAATACATCAACCTAGTTACACAATAAGGATATTATTTTTTTCATCTTGTCCTCTTTCTACAACAACCTTTTTATTCCAAGAATAACAGTCTATGTTATAACCATTAACTCTACATGGTCCTGATTTATTTATCTTCCAATGACATTCTGTGTTGCAATCAAGCTCATCTCGTGCTTCTTTGTAAATATCAAAGTAGTTAAATTCATTAGGCCATGTAAACTTACAAAACCATAGGCTTTTCTCTATAATAGCCATAGGCCTAAAAGTGAAGGCATAACTTTGATTAAAATTTAGTTCTTGATATCCAACATCATTGTTTTTGTCTTTGCAATGAACACCTAATTTGAGATCGGTTATGTTGTTGACAACATAAACAGTTACTTTAGGTTTTTCGAAGATACTACTCTTTCCATCCTTGAAGTGCAAAGTAACAAGGATAGTTAGTAATATAAAATATGATAACATAGACTTGGAGATAGAAACCATTATTTGATACATCGATAATGAAACATATGCTTCTTGTTATATATATTGTCGAATGGGATAAATATTACTTTTTTTTATTATATAATAGTTGATAAAGCTGTATATTTAGGGTTGTTTATGGTATAGTTTTGTTAGAAAACTAAATTGAATCGAACTATTATATAAGGTTATCTGAACTATATCAAACTGTTTCATTTTTTATAAAATCGAATTGAACCAAAAGTTTTAGTTCGATACAATGGTTCGAAATTCTGAATTGTACCAAACTATTATAAAATAATTTTTTTCAAAATCAAACCATTTGTTAAATAGTAAAAAAATTAATTTTTTTTTAAAAAAATAATAACTTTTTTATTTTCGATAAAATTGTTCTTTTTTATTTTAAAAAAATTGGATTTTTTTTTGGAAAAATTGATTTTTTTTGGAAAAATTGATTTTTTTTTATTTTCAAAAAAATCGTTTTTCTTTTTCTTTTAGAAAAACTGATTTTTCTGAACTTTTTATTTTATATTCAGAAAACTGATTTTTATTTAAAAACATTTTTTTTGAAAAATCAATTTTTAAATTTTCAGAAAAAACATTTTTTTTAAATTTTTAAAAAATCAAATTTTTTATTGTATTTTTTATTTATAGAAAAAAGTCAGTTTTTTAAGTTTTTAGAAAAAAATTGACTTTTTTTCGAAAATAATTGATTTTTTTAAAAATAAAATTAATTAATTATTTTTTTTATTTTCAGGAAAAATTAATCTTTTTTTTCTGGAAAAATTATTTTTTTGTTATTTTCAGAAAAACTGATTTTTTTATTTTAAAAGAAAATCATTTTCTTATAGTTTTGAAAAAAGTCAATTTTTTATATCAGAAAAAATTGACTTTTTTTCGAAAAAAATCAATTTTTTTTTATTTTCAGAATAAATAGACTTTTTTCTGAAAAAAATTATTATTTTTTATTTTAAGAAAAACTGACTTTTTTATTTAAATTTTTTGTTTTCTGAAAAAGTCAATTTTTTAATATTAAAATAATTGTTTTTTTTTTTTAAATATCGATTATTTATTTTTGAAAATTTTTAGTATGTTATTGAATGTTTTTGATTCTCAAAGTTCATAGTTTGGTATCAAATAGTATTATTTTTGTCAATTATTATTATTATTTTTAATATTTAATTTAATATTTAAAATCATTATTACATGATATCATTTTTGAACAATTTCATTTTGTTTCAAGTCTTTGTCACTCTGGATACGATAGATAATATATATTATTGGTGTAAGAACGATTTTATGTTTTAGAAAAAATATTTTATTAAATTAAATAATGTGAATGTTGTATAAAAATATGTATATTTATCAAGTAATATATTGTCAGTAGTTAACAACATTTGAATGAAATTGTAAGAAATTTCTTGTCTATAAGATTCGAATTTAGCTTTGACTATGCGGAGGATGAACTTTAGAAAGCTTAAATGCAAAATTAAGAGGTTTTTTTAATCTATCTCATAGTTTTTTTAGGTACCACGTGAAATTCTATAAATGTCCCTCAAAATCGAAAGTATATTTTCGATTCGCACCCTATATTATGCAAACCACGTTAAAAGGGTTGAGTGTAATCCAGAAGTATATTTTCGGTTCTAATTTAATTGTCTTACTACAGGTTAAAGATCATGTAAATGTAAGTGAATCGAAAATTGACCCTCAAATAGTTACATTGTGTCCAATTGGTTAATATGTGATGAAGAAGGGGGATTGGTAATATGTGACCAATTTGCTTTGATAGAACAAATCTGGAGGGAGGGAAGACTGCAATTATTGATCATAATTTGACCTGATTTTAAGAGTAAAACATACGACAAGTTTTTTGTGTAAATCAAATCTTAATGTTCGATTTTATTTTGTTAAATCAAATTGTTTTGTTTTGCATATAGAATAAAGCGTGTATGTGAGACTGAATTGAGAATAATTTCTCAATGTTTTGTTATTTAGAAGCCTTCTAATACTATTTTTTTTCCATTCAGTTATGCGAGGTGTACTCGATCTATGTCAATAGGTTTGTTACTCTGATTTCCTTTGGTTGTTTTGTTGTAGGCTATACAAAACTTTAATTTAACTAAAATATTATCTTGTATGCAATTCCTCCTGCTTATTATGCACACTTACTAGCTTTTCGTGCTAGATACTACATCAGCAGAGTTGAAAATTCTAATTCTGGTTTTGCAAGTGGTAATACGAGTACCACCAACTTTGTGGCGACCCTGTCATCTATCTTGGATAACGTAAAAAATGTTATGTTTTGCTGTTGATCTTGGTTTGTCGTATTAGCTTCGATGATAGGTCTGGGAATTCAGATATTCGCCATGCTTTTTTTGGACATATAACTTATGCTGTCTTTTTTTTTGTTGGGCTTTATTTTGTTTGAATATTGGTTAGAAACTAGACAACTTTTAGATGCAGAACATGTTGCCACAATGGGTGTTCATAAATATTTTCTAGTTATTTTTATAACATGTCTGCCAAATCTTACTCTCATTAGTTGGAAGTTTAGATAAACAGTATTAAATTATATACAAAAATTAGTCAACTTTAATTTATATATTGTGTACTAAATTAAGAAAATGGTGCGCACTAGAAATATATTTTTAATTTTAATTTTAAAAAATACATAGGACTTAATTCCACCTCATAAGATGCATTAAGAAATTTTCAAAATTAAAAGAAATCTTTTTGAAGAGAGCAAATTATAGAACACTATTGATAATAATTTGTAATAAATAAAGTTTAGTCAAGATTTAAATTTTAGACAGAATAGATAAGAGGTTTGTTTATGACATATAAACTTTGAAAAAGTTAAAGAAAAAGTCAAAGGAGAAGTTTTGGAGATTTTAAAGCATTGAATGTATTAGGATAAATTACAGTTTTGGTCCTCTTATTTTAGTGTTTTCACAATTTTAGTCTTTCTATTTTATTTTTAAATATTTTTGTCCTCCATCCATACTTTAGCTACAAAAAACACCGATATGTTATTTTTTAAAATACGTGACATATAGTAAAATTTCAGTTGTGTGTTATACAATTACAAGGAAGGAAAAGACATGTATTTTAAAAAGTAAAACATAGACGTTCTTTTAGGCAAAGTGAGAACAGGGACCAAAGTGTTTAAAAACAAAATAGGGAGACTAAAATCGTGAAAATAATAAAATAGGAGGACCAAAATTGTAATTTAACCAATGTATTAATAATAATTTATTAAAAATAAAATTGAGTACAAAAAAGTTAATAATAAAATTTATTGAATAAAAAAGGAAAAATATAAAATCTAACTCATCAAAAAACTAGAAAAATAAAAGTTGGACATGCCCAACAGATCTTAAAATACAAATTAGAAAAAAAATTCACCAAATATCGTATTAATAAATATATATAAAAATACTATTTAAATAATTTATCACCAGGTGCATTTTACTGTATAAAAATGTAAGATATCTTAAATATAAAAAAATAAATAACGAAACATAGTAAATAATAAAATTTCAAAAAATAATATTTAAATTAAAAATGTACGAATGGTCAATAGACAATATTGAGCTAGTTTTAAACAAAAATATTTTTTATTCTTCTGTTATCATATTCAGTAGCAAGCATCATTCAATATTTTTTATCTTGAGGAGATGTGCAAACTTTAATTTCTCTTAAAACTCTATGAGTGTTTCACTTAATTCATTTATGACTACTAAACACCAATTAGTTTATATAGTTCTAAGTGTGAGAGGAGGTTGAAATTTTAAAATTTTTTTAGGGATCGAGTTGTCTTAATATCTTAAATTTTTCCCTATAAATAGAGACATTCCCACTTCTTTTTCTCTACTTCAAATTTATGCATTCCGAAATCTTTCTCGTCTCAGCTTTATCCTTATATTTTTTCTGAGAAAGTTATTATTATACACGGTTTATTGTAAAAAAAATTACACAATCAATGCATCACAATCATTCATAATTACTAATGTAGATATATTTAAAATAAAAGTAAAACGTAATTTAAAATCGGACGGTTACTATTTACTGACGGTTTAAATTTTTTCACATTGTCAGCGTATTCCAATTAAATTTATATATATAATTCGAATCGTGGAGGTAATCAACAAGAAGGAAATTCGTCGAATAAGAGAAGACCGTCAAACCAAAGTAACCACAAAAGTGGTGTTGTAGGTATTGGAAGAGGTGGTGGAAGAAAACCCAATAAGAGTCACATTCAATGTTAAAATTGTTAGAAACGTGGTAACTATGCTAGTGATTGTCTTGAAAACAAAAGAAGTAATCAATAAGCTGAAGCAAGACTTGAAAAACACAAAGAAGAAAAGATGTTGTTGATGGTCACAACGAAATATGAAGAAACATTCAAGGACCAATGGTACTTAGACTAAAGTTGTTCATCACATGTGACTGGAAGGAAAGATTGGTTTGTCAACATATTTCCCTCGATGAAGGAAAAAGTGAAATTCATAAATGGTAATACCCTAGCTACCGAAGGTATTGACGATGTTCTGATTATGAGGAAAAATGGTAAAAAGTGAGTAATTTCAAATGTATTGTACATAACATGCATGAAAAGAAATTTGCTCAACATAGAGCAACTAAGAATAATTACAAAATGTTGATAAAAATTAAGATGATGGGAGTTCTCGACTCAGGTGGTAGGTTAATCTTGAAGGACCCATATCTTAAAATAGAGCCTTCGAGATTGAACTAAATGTGATGGAGAACAAGTGTCTAGCAATTTCAACTAGCATATATGAATGGCTATATCACTACAGACTTAGCCATCTCAACTTCAAAGACATCAAAAATTTGAAGAGAAGAAACATGGTTTAAGGTTTACCAGATATCGAAATTCTAAATGAAGTGTGTGAAGAATGTGTGCATGCGAAGAAACACAAGAATAACTTCAGTAAAGACGCAAGAAGGAAGTCAAAGGCAATCCTTAAATTCATATGTGTATGGTCATATCCGAGTGGATTCGGTTGGAGGTAACACATACTTTGACATATTCATAGATGATTTCAGTCAAAAACTGCGGACATACCTAATAAGAAGAAAATGATGAACTTGAGATATTCACAAAGTTTAAATCTATGGTAGAGAGAGAAAGTGGTCAAAAGCTCTAGACTATGAGGGCTAATGGTGGTAGAGAATATGTGTCGAAAGATTTTGCTACATCACGTGAGAAAGAATGGATTGTGAATGAGGTGGCGCCACCCTATATTCCATAGCAAAATGGAACAACTGAGAGAAATAATAAAACCATCATGAACATGGGGAGGAGTATTTTAAGAAGAAAGAAACTACCTAATGAGTTATAGGGTGAAGTTGTGTTGACTACAACATACATCTTGAACTGATATCCGAATAAGAAGCTAGAAGGAATCACATTAGAAGAATGTTGGTTTGGTTTCAACCGTAGCTTAAGTCATTTGAATGTTATGAATGTTATGGATCCATATCACATATACATGTTTCTGACCAAATGAGAAGGAAACTTGATGACAAGTTAATCCAGATGATCCTAATAAGATATCACTTGACTGTTGGATACAAATTTTTTGATCCCTTAAACAAGTAAGTTGTGATTAACAGAGACGTGAGAATGATAAAGAAGTTCGACAAGAAGAATTCAAAAGTCAAGCAAGCACAAGCAAACCTCAAAGAAAACGAAACATGCCTACAAGGTTACAAGAATGTGCGATTACATCAGATAATGTGATATATGATGAAGGTGGACTTGAAATGGACTATGTACCGACCTATGGAAGACATAAGCTATAACTTTTAAACCTGAAGTACATGCGACGACATGAAAGACGGATGTGTTGGCACATGCTGTTAATTTTTGTACATAAAGTGATTTTTCATGTTTTTGGCCAAGTTTAAACTTGTTTCAAATAGTTCTTAAGACCCTTAATCAAGGGTGCACACAACAACATAGAGATACCATCCAATATATAAAAATGCTATTTTTTCCTAGTTTTGACAACATACAAAACATCTAACGGTAAAGTTGCACTCAAACATTCTTGAATGGCTCCTTAGATGAAGAATTTCATGTTGCACAACCAGTTGGATTTGTGAAGAAAGGCAAAGAAAGTAAGACATGTAGGCTGCATAAAGCCTGATATGGACTCAAACACCCTCCAAGATCTTGGAATAAGAATATAGATGGTTTTCAAAGAGATAAGAAATTTGTGAAGTGCATAATTGAGCATGAATTATATGCTAGAAGAAGCGGGAGTGAACTGATTATACTATGTCTCTACATCGATGACATGTTGATAACAGGTAGCTGCAAGAAGAAGATCGAAGATTTTGAAGGTGATCTAAGCAAGGAGTTTGAATTGTCTCACATGGAAAACATTTCATACTTCCTTGGCATCGAATACTACAAGAGTAGTAGAGCCTTGATGATGCATCAAAGAAGATATGCAAGTGAGATTCTCAAAAGATTTGAGATGGAAGAATGTAATACAACTTTGACACATGTTGAACCAAGAAAATAATTATCGAACGACCAGAATAAAGATAATGTATGTGATGATGAAAGACTAAGCCTAAGAGGGTAAATTTTGGAGTACGATACAATCCATACAATTCAGGAACTTACAACACCCTTTGAGTTATGCCCTCAAGGCAAGATGTCACCTTTGATTGGTTGTGTTTGATTTTAGGGTGGAGATAAGTCCTCGAATAATAACCTCTACAGGTAGTACTAGATTCCTTATTATTCCGAAAGATTTGCTTGTGAAAGTTGTGTGGTAAGTATAGTCACGTTCCTCGTATCGGAAGACAAGTACTTAGACCACACACTCTATAGTGAGGATCTAGTGCTCGGAAAACGAATGAGTTTGAATCCAACCCTTTTTTTAGTCCAATACGGGAAGGACTTTACTTGTATTATTAAGGAGGTGTTTTACTTTAGAAGGCAAGTGTTTAGACAACAACCTCTATAGGTAGTATCAAACTCTTAGGATAGGAGAAGACCTTCGCCTAACCAATCCATGACCATTTCAAGTTTATTGAGAAAAAGTTTTGAAAAAGATCACTTGGTATAAGTACCAAGGTTTTAGTTTTATGTTGTTCTATGAATGAATGATATAGGTGGAAAGACGTGAAGGGAGGTGGATTAGGTAAAGGTAGGTCGATTGCGACATGGATAAGCACATCGACTTATGGACGAGAACATACAAGGCATGCTTAAATGGTTTATGATGGTGGAGTAGTGATGAATAATTGTTGGAGGTTAACGATTAATATGAGGAGAGATATGCATAAGAACACCTAAAGGAGGGAGTGGAAGAAATAACTTCAATTAATTGTTTTTGAAAATGAACTTGGCGTTGAAACGAGTTTTTATCTTTTCTTTATTTTTTAAAATTGTTTTCTATTTTTGTTGGTTTTATCTTATTAACATGCATACCATACAAGAAATCAAACAATAGGTCCTATGTTATTACATCATTAGGGGAGGAGGTACATTTTACCCATTATGGGGGATGGTTCTTCACTTCGCTTTAGTACAATTGTTCAAACGAAATTATAAAACGATTTAAAGTACAACAAATTGTATAATATCCACAAGTGTGCGATAATTCCGTCACTACCCCAAAATCAGATTTAAAAGAGTTAGCAATGTGCATAAAGATGTTGAAAGATATGGCATAAAAATATGGACAATAATTAAGATCAAAACTGCACTAAAAACCCTAGAATTCACACATATGAAATTCTAATGGACTTAAAGGCATTTTCGAGGGAGTGTCAAAAGAACAGGCAAATTGTAACCATCGGATTCTTGGTCTTCTTCCCTTATTTTTACAAATTCTTAACCAAACCCTTGTAAATCTAGCAAAACCCCCGGAAACCTTAGATCATTTTAAAGATAAATTAAGTAGCGTACACAGAGCTTCAGACCAAGCAAGCATAGGGGTTTCGATTCCACTCTTTTCCTCTACGCAACATTATGAGAAAAATGGCTGATATGATAGCGCGATTTCAAGTAAGCTTCATATATGCTCTTATCTTGTTGTTTCTTGTATCTTGGTTTTATGGTCTCTGTTCTTTTTCTGAATTTGTGCGCCTCTTAGTTGTTGTTCTGTGATGGTCATTGTTGTAAGTTTGCGTGAGTGTCGTTGCAAAGAATGATCAACCAATTGCTTCTGTGGTATGTGAGCGTACGGTGGGGATTTAATCTAGATGTATACTGAGTTGCTAATGTAATGGAAAAGGCATGGCTTACTGAAGGTGAACCGAATAAAGTATATGCTTGGTGTAAAGCATGGTTGAAGCACTTGAGGGAAATAATGGAAATTGTCTCGAACTTGTAACAAGAACCTCTTGAATATAATGGTCTTTGGTGCCTTGAATAAAATTCGAATCTTTCTCCCTCCACCATTTCCCTTGAATAGAATTTTATCTCCTCAATTTTCCGTGGAGTTTCAAAACATTTCACAGTACTGTGAGGTCCACTACAAATTTCACAAACAACTTGTTGAACCGAGCTCACCGCTTTAAATACTTCTACAACAATTGCCTCCTCAATTTTTAGTTGCTTGTTAACTTCTAACTTTAAATCAATCACTACCTCTAGTTTACTTGTAACCATGTCATACACTTCCAGATGTTCAATCGCAACAATGGCTTCAATGATCTTCTTAATACCAGTGGTTGTTGTAAAGTTGTATGAGCCACCGACAACTGTGTCAAAAGCTGCTTTGTCTTCATTCTAAGGCCATTCACAAACATCTGTATTTGCTCAGTTTGGTCCATATTATGAGTGGGACAAGCTACCAACAACCTCTTGAATATCTTATAGGCATCACCAAGTGACTCTCCTTCTTTTTGATTAAAATTCACAATGTCATATCTTTTGCGAATGTAAACAGAAGCAGGAAATTTCTGCAAGTGTTTGTTGGCATCTTCATTGACCTTTTCAGTGAAAGATCTTCTCTCAAACTGAGTGATTGTGCTTGGATGCAGTTGAAAATTTGGCACATTCTCCAGATGGTTTACAATTGTCAACCTGCCACCCGACGCATTTGCCCCACCATAATCACCAAGAAGTCTCTTTGGTGGATCTTTAACCATAATCTCTTCATTTTTCGACTATGAACTCGAATGATCTGTTGAACCTTCTGATTCCAGTCTAACCAATCGAACTTGTCTGCGCCTTTTGTGAGAAGTTCTTTCAATTTCTGCGTCAAAAGGAAATTCAGCTGAGGGCTTTCATCACATACAAAGGTTAGAAAGAAAAATAAGTAATAACAAAAAAATACAAAAAATAAAAATTTTAATTGAACTAAAATTGAATTGGATAATTTGGCAGTACCCAACAGTGGCGCCAAAAACTTGATCGGTAAATTAGCAAGTTTACTAATCCGTCAATGTAGTAATAATGGGTATCAATCTCAAGGACTGTGTATATGTATCAAGTTCAATCAATGGTTCAATTAAACAAAAATCTCGAATAAGGGTTTTGTTTTGTGATTGTCATTGTAAAATTAGCAGAAATATAAATTGACTTTTTATTGATATGAGGAGCATGCAAGGGTAAAGTGTATAATTTTCCAAGTAATAACCTTGAATTTTGAACTCTTCGACAAGTTCATAATACAAATTACCATCCATTTAGGATGTTTTCTACCAAGTCCTTAGTGGAAAAGCCTATAAACATTCCTTCTAAACCCCTAGGTCCTTAGAGAATTATTAGGAAAACAAGCTTTGGTTTTATCAAAAGTTAAATCTGGTAACTATGGAGTATCCCTAGTCTTAGGTGATATCTACTATAGTCTAATCATACAAAAACCTTAACGATTACGGTCAATCTAATTGTTAATCATAAATCAATCCTAATTGATCCGATCAGGAAAGCATAAGAACATTGCACGATTAAATTGAATAATAAAAACCATGGAATTGATAAAACCAGAAACTTAAAGTCATTATAGATTCAAATCAGGGACACCCCTAGCATTGAGGGGTTTAGCTACTCATATTATTTACAAGAATTTAAAATAATATGAATGTAAACATTATAATTAATGTTGAACTTTGGATCTTCAATGACTTCCGCTAAAGAAAGATCTTTCGTCCTCCAAGAATTTCATAAGCTCCAATCTCGTGTTCTCTGGATTCTTCCTCTGACAAAAAGTCTCATAATCCTCTTTCAAACTTGGCTAAATAGTTAGCAGTACAATTATCTCGGTCAGAAATGCCCCTCTGGGTCCCAAGTAGTGAAAAATCATAAAAGCACCTAAAACCAACGTCATTGACCAACACGGCCGTGTCAGGCTACATGGTTGCCTGTGTTGGTCATTATGTCGGCCATGATGACACGGCCACCCGTGTCAGCCCCCTGGTTTTCCATACTCTCCAAGTCTTCCCCCTAACACGGCTCGTGTCAAGTGACACAGCCACCCGTGTCAGGGCTCCTGTAGCACATCCTCTGAAATTATGAATTCTGCATTTTTTCGCCCCTATTTGTTCTTTTTAATCTTTTGAACCTGAAAACACTAAAACACAAACCAAAGCATAAAATGCGGTAAAACGAAATAAAACCTCGACAAGTACAAGAAACAATAACTGAAAAAATGCTAAATATTCGTGTAAAAACCACTGGTCAATGTTGCACCAATTTCTTGGACCTCAAGTAAAGAACCAGTAGTAGCGTTATAATCATGTGAGGATGAGTACATAGCTTCCTCCCTCTGTGCATGTAAACCAACATGGATGGTGAACCCGATCAAGGATATTTCATGATAATACCATGAAGCAATTATAATAAAGATCGATAACATGTCTGCTATCAATCTGGCAAAGAATCCGATAACACATGCAAAAACCAAACACATTGATATGAGATTCCATTATATTCAATGGCAAGAAGAAAATAAGAAGTTGGACTTGGAACACTGCAGAACTGAGAATCAGATTGCAGCCATTATGATGAAGGTTGTACACGTGGAGTTGTTCAAGACATTGAGAACTATGATGATTGTAGATATCTTAGACACAATGAATTAGGTGGTGTATTAAATATGTAGTTCTTTGAATTAAGCAATATGTAATATTTGATAGAGTTGAAGTCGAATGTATTTGAGAAAGTAGTAGTTGAATACAATCTTTAATGGTCTTAGGTACTTGTATTCAATAAGAGGTCGAATACAACTTGAAGTTAATAAGTTAAGTGTATTCGCAAGTTTGGATAACAATTAGTCAAATAGGGTTAGTTAGAGATTACTTAGTATGTAAGTAATCCCAGTTATAAATAGGGAGATACACTACATTTGTAAACAAGCAATTCAGTTAGAATTGATATTCAACAAAATCATCATCTCTTCTCCCAAAACCCTAATTTTTCATTTTTCTCCATTTCTCTCTCAAAAAAGTGATTGAATATCGTTTCATCCAGATCGGTTCCAATATTTTTTATCATTCTACTTTGTTTGTTTTTAAAAAATTTCAATAGTTCATAATAAGTATGTAACGTGGTAAAAGTTTTCAAGTGGAAGTGAATATCCTAGTGGTAAGGGCTCTCCCCCGTACCGTCACCTGATATTATTGGGATTGGTTTTTTTTAATATTTTAAATTTTAAAAGTTATAAAAAAGTTGAAATAAAAAATTTAATTTTAATTTTTAATATATTAAAATTAAAATAATTGATTTTTCTAAAAAATAAAAGGTATGTATTCTTGAAAATACTTGTATTTAATGCATTACAAATCAAAAGACTTGATTTATTTAAAGAATATTTTTTATATTTGAAATTCTCTGGTTTATCGCCACCAGTATAATTCAGTTTGAATCAAAGTGTGATCCTCCTTACCACCACCAATTATCACTGAACCAACTAATGATTGGTGGAATTCTTGAACAATGTCCTGGTGCACTTGTTACCATGATTCACTAAAAAAAAGAGTCTATTTAACATTTAATAGAATTAAAAATTAGAAAAAGTTAACTGTCGATATTTTTTGCGACCAATTTATTTGAATGGTCAAAATGAAAGAAAAAACAATTACATGGACTTTTTCTAATTCGTCCTATATGACCCTAATAATGCGAAGATAATTTTGCAAAACAAAAAAAATGCTTGTAACGGTCAATAAATTAATTCTAAGAGTATTATTTTATTTATCTTTTATTATTCAGCCTTCGTAACTTTCAAGGGAAATATACTAATCACATTACACAACATTATGAGAAAAATGGCTGATATGAAAGCGCGATTTCAAGTAAGATTCATATATGCTCTTATCTTGTTGTTTCTTGTATCTTGGTTCTATGGTCTTGTTCTTTCGCGTTTATGTCTTTTCCTCCTTCTCTGTTCTTTTTCTGAATTTGTAAGTTTGCGTGAGTGTCATTGCAAAGAATGATCAGCCAATTGCTAATGTGGTATGTGAGCGTACGGTGAGGATTTAATACAGATGTGTACTGAGTTGTTGAAGGCATGGCTTACTGAAGGTGAACCGAGTAAAGTATATGCTTGGTGTAAAGCATGGTTGAAGCACTTGAGGGAAAGAAATGAAGTTCAAGTTGTGGACATGAAGCTTTGATGAAGATGGTAGCATGGACCGGACAAAAGAATATTAATATTACTTTATAGGTTTAATGTGAATTTTGTACAAAATGGTCAAAATCTAATCCCTTGTCATTTTTCCAACCTTGTAATGCATTTTTGTGATGATTAATACATCTTGTCATTTTGAATGAGATGGCCCTTTTGAAATGGAATTAATGCGATTGTTGGTAATAGATTTTGATGTAATGGAAATTGTCTCGAACTTGTAACAAGAACCTCTTGAATATAATGGTCTTTGGTGCCTTGAATAAAATTCGAATCTTTCTCCCTCCACCATTTCCTTTGACTTTGCATTCATGTAATTCATAGTGTACAAAACTTCTTAGTTGTAATATGAATGAATCCATGCTTTGCATCACTGATATTTCTTCCCAAACTGTACTTGAGTCAACTAATCTTCTTTGACCTTAACTCAAGTAACGATTGTAAGCCCAAAAGATGATCCTCAATAACTTTCATGCCTAGTTTCAAAGTCTTTTGAATGAAGCCTTGTAGAACAACTTGTGTTGTAAGCAATAATAACCCTCTCTTGTGCTGAAATATGCCAAAGAATGTTAAGGAGAAAATCCTTAGATGATGTGTGTTCAAGCCACGTGTATTTATTAAATAACCTTGAGAATAAGGGAAAATCCCTAATCAACATTGTTGGTCCTCAGTTGAGATAAGCCTACAAAAAGATAGAAAACTCTAATGCATAATTGAAACCTAACCTCCATGACCATTGATCTCAGATACCAAACCTTGTGGTTAATGCATGCAATGTTAGATTACATAACGGGGATATGTACATGAGTAATGCGAGAAGTGTAAGCCAAATGATCTTATTAAAAAGGTATAGCAGTTGCTGCGGATCTTTCCATGAGAAATTTGGATGATTCTTCCACACAGTATTATAGGTGTTAGAAAATGGATTATTCTGCTTCAAGAATTTTATCTCCTCAATTTACCGTGGAGTTTCAAAACATTTCACAGTACTGTGAGGTCCACTACAAATTTCACAAACAACTTGTTGAACCTGAGCTACCTGTTGAGTACGTTCACCGCTTTAAGCTTTTTCTCTACTTCTACAACAATTGCCTCCTCAATTTTTAGTTGCTTGTTAACTTCTAACTTTAAATCAATCACTCCCTCTAGTTTACTTGTAACCATGTTATACACTTCCAGATGCTCATTCGCAGCAATGGCTTCAATGATCTTCTTAATACCAGTGGTTGTTGTAAAGTTGGATGAGCCACCGACAACTGTGTCAATAAGCTGCTTTGTCTTCAATCTAAGGTCATTCACAAACATCTGTATTTGCTCATTTTGGTCTATATTATGAGTGGGACAAGCTACCAACAACCTCTTGAATCTCTTATAGGCATCACCAAGTGACTCTCCTTCTTTTTAATTAAAATTCACAATTTCATATCTTTTGCGAATGTAAACAGAAGGAGGAAATTTCTGCAAGTGTTTGTTGGCATCTTCATTGACCTTTTCAGGGAAATATCTTCTCTTAGGCTGAGTGATCGTGCTTGGGTGCATTTGAAAATTTGGCACATTCTCCAGATGGTTTACAATTGTCAACCTGCCACCCGACGCATTTTCCCCACCATAATCACCAAGAAGTCTCTCTGGTGGACCTTCAGCCATAATATCTTCCTTTTCGGACTATGAACTCGAATGATCTACTGAACCTTCTGATTCCAGTCTGACCAATCGAGCTTGTCTGCGCCTTTCGTGAAAATTTCTTTCAATTTCTGCGTCAAAAGGAAATTCAGCTGAGGGCTTTCATCACATACAAATGTTAGAAAGAAAAATAAGTAATAACAAAAAAATACAAAAAATAAAAATTTTAATTGCAGAGCAACAAAATTTTAATTGAACTAAAATTGAATTGGATAATTTGGTAGTACCCAACAATGGCGCCAAAAACTTGATCGGTAAATTAGCAAGTTTACTAATCCGCCAATGTAGTAATAATGGGTATCAATCTCAAGGACTGTGTATATGTATCGAGTTCAATCAATGGTTCAATTAAACAAAAATCTTGAATAAGGGTTTTGTTTTGTGATTGTCACTGTAAAATTAGCAGAAATATAAATTGGTTTTTTACTGATATGAGGAGCATGCAAGGGTAAAGTGTATAATTTTCCAAGTAATAACCTTGAATTCTGAACTCTTCGACAAGTTCATAATACAAATTACCATCCATTTAGGTTGTTTTCTCCCAAGTCCTTAGTGGAAAAGCCTATAAACATTCCTTCTAGACCCCTGGGTCCTTAGAGAATTATTAGGAAAACAAGCTTTGGTTTTATCAAAAGTTAAATCTGGTAACTATAGAGTATCCCTAGTCTTAGGTGATAACTACTATAGTCTAATCATACAAAACCCTCAACGATTACGGTCAATCTAATCGTTAATCGTAAATCAATCATAATTGATCCGATCTGGAAAGCATAAGAACATTGTACGATTAAATTGAATAATAAAAACCATGGAATTGATAAAATCAGAAACTTAAAGTCATTACAAATTCAAATCAGGGACACCCCTAGCATTGGGGGGTTTAGCTACTCATATTGTTTACAAGAATTTAAAATAATATGAATGTAAACATTACAATTGATGTTGAACTTTGGATCTTCAATGGCTTCCGCTAAAGAAAGATCTTTCGTCCTCCAAGAATTGCATAAGCTCCAATCTCGTGTTCTCTGGATTCTTCCTCTGACAAAAAGTCTCATAATCCTCTTTCAAACTTGGCTAATAGTTAGCAGTACAATTATTTCGGTCAGAAATGCCCCTATGGGTCCCAAATAATGAAAAATCATAAAACACCTAAAATCAACGTCATTGACCAACACGGCCCGTGTCAGGAGACATGGTTTCCTGTGTTGGTCATTAGGAAATTATTTTCCTTTTTCTGCTCCAGACATGATGACACGGCCTCCCGTGTCAGCCCCTTAGTTTTTCATGCTCTCCAAGTCTTCCCCCCAACACGGCTCATGTCAGGTGACACAGTCACCCGTGTTAGGGCACATGTACCACATCCTCTGAAATTATGAATTCTTCATTTTTTGCCCTTATTTGTCCTCTTTTATTATTTTGAACCTAAAAACACTAAAACACAAACCAAAGCATAAAATGCGGTAAAACGAAATAAAACCTCGACAAGTACAAGAAACAATAACTGAAAAAATGCTAAATATTCGTGTAAAAACCATTGGTCAATGGTGCACCAATTTCTTGGACCTCAAGTAAAGAACCAGTAGTAGCGCTATAATCATGTGAGGATGAGTACATAGCTTCCTCCATGCGTGTATGTAAATCAACATGGATGGTGAACCTGATCAAAGATATTTCAAGAGAATACCATGAAGCAATTATAATAAAAATCGATAATATGTCTGCTATCAATCTGGCAAAGAAATTGATAACACATGCAAAAACCAAACACATTGATATGAGATTCCATTATATTTAATGCCAAGTAAAAAAAGGAAGTTGGACTTGGAACAATGCAGAACTGAGAATCAGATTGCAGCCATTATGATGAAGGTTGTACAAGTGGAGTTGTTCAAGAGATTGAGAACTATGATGATTGTAGATATCTTAGACACAATGAATTAGGTGGTGTATTAAATATGTAGTTCTTTGTGTTAAGCAATATGTAATATTTGATAGAGTCGAAGTCGAATGTATTTGAGAAAGTAGTAGTTGAATATAATCTTTAATGGTCTTAGGTACTTGTATTCAATAAGAGGTCGAATACAACTTGAAGTTAAAAAGTTGAGTGTATTCACAAGTTTGGATAACAATTAGTCGAATAGGGTTAGTTAGAGTTTACTTAGTATGTAAGTAATCCCACTTATAAAAAGGGAGATACACTACATTTGTAAACAAGCAATTCAGTTAGAATTGATATTCAATAAAATCATCATCTCTTCTCCAAAAACCCTAATTTTTCATTTTTCTCCATTTCTCTCTCAAATTATCTCCTCTCATCAAATCTTCGTGTGACAAAATCATCTTATAACTAAGACATGGTTGAACTACTCAAGTGAAGAATGAAGAACGAGAATTGTGAATTAATGAAGAAAGTGATTGAATATTGTTTCATCCAGATCGGTTCCAACATTTTTTATCATTCTACTTTGTTTGTTTTTAAAAAATTTCAATAGTTCATAATAAGTATGTAATGTGGTAAAAGTTTTCAAGTGGAGGTGAATATCCTAGTGGTAAGGGCTCTCTCCCGTATCGTCACCTGATATTATTGGGATTGGTTTTCTTTAATATTTTAAAATTTAAAATTTATAAAAAAGTTGAAATAAAAAATTAAATTTTAATTTTTAATATATTCAAAATTAAAATAATTGATTTTTCTAAAAAATAAAAGGAATGTATTCTTGAAAATACTTGTATTTAATGCATTACAAATCAAAAGACTTGATTTATTTAAAGAATATTTTTTATATTTGAAATTCTTTGGTTTATCGCCACCGGTATAATTCACTTTGAATCGAACTGTAATTCTACCCACCACCACTAATTACCACTTAACCAACTAATAATTGGTAGAATTCTTGAACAATGTCCTGGCGCACTTGTTACCATGATTCACTAAAAAAAAGTCAATTTAACATATAATAGAATTAAAAATTAGAAAAAGTTAATTGTCGATATTTTTTGCGACCAATTTATTTGAATGGTCAAAATGAAAGAAAAAACAATTACATGGACTTTTTTCTAATTCGTCCTATATGACCCTAATAATGATAAGATAATTTTGCAAAACAAAAAAAATGCTTGTAATGATCAATAAATTAATTCTAAGAGTATTATTTTATTTATCTTTTATTATTCAGCCTTCGTAACTTTCAAGGGAAATATACTAATCACATTACACATTAAGAGTGATACTTTTTTCATCAAATTGTCTCCCTTCTACCACAACATTCTTATTCCAAGGGAAACAATGATCACTCCCCCTACACGGTCCTGATTCTTTTATTTTATAATCACATGTACGTCTACAGTCATTTGATTCAAAATCTCTCCTTTGAACATAAACATCAAAGTAGTGAACTTCACTAGCCCATGTAAACCTACAAAAATACAAGGTATCAAGTGTGAAATAGTTAGGCCTAAAGGTGAAGGCAAAACTTTCTGAAGTTCTTAGCATATGGACTCCAAGATCATCATTTTTGGATTGACAATGAAGGCCAAGCTGGAGATTGTTTTGTAAGGTGTTGGTGATCGTTACTGTTACTTTCTCATTATGGAATGAACTACTCTCGCCACCTTTAAATTGCAAAGCAGCAAGAATAATTAGTAGCATAGAAAATAATAACACGAATTTGGAGACAAAAACCGGCATATTTTCTGAATAAAGTGTTTGACACTATGGTTTTGAAACATATGATATGATGCTTGTTATATACTTTCAAATTTGAAGATTTAACTTTTTATAATAATTTTACATTTATTATATCATACAAGATAACTATTTTATTATTATTATTATTATTATTATTATTATTATTATTATTATTATTATTATTATTATTATTATTATTATTATTATTATTATTATTATTATTATTATTGTTATTATTATTAATATTATTATTATTATTATTAACATAAAAGAAAACTACTTTTTATTTATTTATCATTAAGTTAATTAAATATTCTTTTTTTAACTCTATTTAGAAAGAAGAAAAAAAGGTAAACTTTTTTAATTAATTTCTGATTTTTTGGTGAATATTAATTTCTTATTTTTATATTGCTCAATTTTCATATTTATTTTTTTAGTTTTGTTTGATTTTTCCTTACTAACTATTTTCTTCTCAAACTTATGAAGAGGCATTGATAAGATAATTGTGTCGGAATAAAATTGGTTCATACCATATTTTTTAGATTTTGATGATAACAAAGTATTTGAAGAATAATTAGGCAGACTAATGTGTGTTCAACTATGCAGGTACAAAGATCATTATAGTGATTGAAAGTTAGTTCTGAAACTGCACTGAACAATGAAAGATAAGTTCCTCTATCAAAACAAAGAACGCAAGTTAACTTAGAACTTCAAACCAATTGTACATTAGAAGTTCTTAAGTCTTAGAGTTTTATGTGTCGTAATTCTGATTACACCTTTGATTGCAAATCAAGTGTGACTATCAAAGTCTCAACTATCATTTATCTGCGAGATAGTTTGTTAGAAGTATATTGCATGTATGCTTGAGCATTAAAGTCTCTTACTTGTATGCTTGAGCAAATGAAAGTCTCTTGACTGCATGCATGAGCAATTGAAAGTATCTTTTTTGTGTGCTTGAGAATTGGAAGTCCCTTACTTGTGTTTTTGGGCATTGGAAGTCTCTTGCTTGTGTGCTGGAGCAATTTGTAATCAAATAATGGAAATCTCTTAGAAGTGCAAGAGGACTAGACTAATCCTGATTCGTAAGAGGAACCAGGATAATTGCTTGTCTATTGTATTACTCTCTTCTTTACTTATGTTTAATATTATCTATTTGCTATCCATCAGAATCAGAATCATATTTTAAATATTACAATCAAAATATGATAACAGAACTTAAGGAGAAAAAAGAAGAAAAGTCAACACAATTTAACCTCATTTTCTTGTGTTTTCCAACCTTTAGTTGGCATTAGAGAACGATCTATGCATCAACACTTAACAGTGGTGCATAAAAGATCCTGAGAAAAACATCATGGTTGACGTTGAAGTTATTAACAGTGTTGAAACCAGTACATCTGAGAAGAATAATTATATTTCCAAACCTCCAACATTCAATGGAAATTCTATTGAGTTTGAGTGGTGGAAAAGTAAAATGTATTCTCACATCATAGGTCTTGATGATGAGTTATGATATATTATTTAAGATTTAATTGATTTTGTTATTGATGAAGTAGGTATGGTGGCGGATAGAAAGAGCCTCGCGCCTGCTCAGAAAAAGATATATAGAAAGCATTACAAAGTTAGAGGATCGTGTAAGCATCATTGTAAGCATCACAATAAGACATCATTGTAAGCATCATATACATCATTTCACGACATCACAACATCAATTTATCCCCAATTTCATCATAATCACCATGTTATCAAATTCATCATAAAACCCCAAATAACCTACATATCTCTAAACTCTATATCAATCATAATAATAAGGATAAACCCTCTTACCTTAGATTATAGTTTTGATCTTCCTCTTTGTGTTATACCAAAAATCCCTTTGTTCTCTTCCTACCCTAGATCTGTTGTGTTCTTCCAATTCTTTTCATGATCGCACAAAATACAACACTAACACTCACTTTTCCTTATTTAACCCTTGGATCATTTCTATGGTCTTCCTATATTACCCTCACTTATCACTTCACCAATTGCCACTTTGCTCTTATTATTTCTACACAATGCATTCTCTTATTTCACTAATTAAAATAACTCTAAATAATTACTCTTATCATCTAAAATTATTAAAATGCCTAGTATCACTTAATTTCCACCATACCATACATATCATCGCATCCCACAACACATTCATCAAAACATCACATAAACTCACAAATACATCACCAATATTCATTATAAATTAATTAAATAATCAAATAAATAATTTAATTTTTTGGGGTGTTACACATGACATGTTTCCTTCAAGGAAGCTACTACTTAGAAGAGGGATTATGTTTCAGCTTTAGGATGCCTTGTGCATCTTCTGTCAACATGTGGAAGATGTAGATCAGTTAATGTTGCACAATCCGAAGCTGAAAGCAATATGACAGAAGATTCAAAACCGGTTGGATGTGGAATTTCCTATTGATGCTAACTGTTGCAACCATTTGTTGAAGGTGATTGAAGTGTTGAATGGTAAAATGCCAAGTAACAATGCTGGATTTGTTTGGTTAACAATATGCTGGTGTATCTGGAAGCAAAGAAATGATATTGTCTTCAACATAGCCGAATGTAACATCAATAAAATATACTTCAAGGCAATGCGATTTTCTTGGAGGTGATTAGCAATAGGCTCTAAGGACATAATTCTGTGTAATTTTTACGACTATTTAAAAGTTATGTTCTTTGTCTTTAAATTACTTGATATATCAGATTTTTTTAATTTTGTTTTTGTCTTTCTTGTAAATATTGGAGTACCCCCTAATACCCCTATCTTAACACAAGAGTTGCTTATAAAAAAACACATACTAGTTAATAATAAAAGACGAGAAAAACGGTGAAATCATATATATCATGAATTATTGGTAGAATATTCCCTTATTCAAACTAGCTTTTGTATAATAATTCTAGAGTACATAAAAATACTTTTTAAAATAAAATGAGAAGGAAATATTGCGAAAGAAAAAAAAAAATGCTTGTAATGGTCAATAATTTAACTCTAACAATATTATTTTAACTTTTTTTATTCTCCAACCTTCATTAATTTTTCCATCAAATTGTCTCCTTCTACCACAACATTCTTATTCCAAGAGAAACAACCATAAACTCCCCTACATGGTCCTGATTCCTTTATTTGATAATCACACGTATGTCTGCAACTATCTGAATCAAAATCTCTTCTTTGAATATAAACATCGAAGTAGTGAACTTCACTAGCCCATGCAAACCTACAAAAAAACAAGGTATTAATTGTAAAAAAGTTAGGCCTAAAGGAGAAGGAAAAACTTTGTGAAGTTCTTAGTATTTTAACTCCAAGATCATCATTTTTGGATTGACAATGAAGGCCAAGCTGAATGTTATTTTGTAAGTTGTTGGTGATCGTTACTGTTACTACATCATTTTTGAATGTACTACTTTTACCACCCTCAAATTGCAAAGCAACAAGAATAATTAATAGCATAAAAAATAATAACACATATTTGGAGACAAAAATTGACATACTTTCAAAATAAAGTGTTTGATGCTATGGTTTTGAAACATATGCTATGATTTTTGTTATATAGACTTTCAAATATGAATATTCAATATTTTTAGAAAACTTTAAAATACTATATATTATTTATCATTTGAGCATATAAGTGGTATTAAAATATTTATAATTTATAAATTACATATACTATTGAAATATTTGACCAGATACATGGTAAGATAATTATAGAAAATAATATCAATTTCTTTTTTCTGAAATCCCATAATTATTTGTTTGATACTACGAATTTCAATTATATGATATAATTTTTTTACTCTTTAATTTTAAAATATTACGTGATATTTTGAATAAAATTAAAATAAAAACCAAAATATTACGAAAATTTAATTGTTATGATATATGTACAATTTTCAATGCATAACATATATTCATATAAGTGATATTGTTATTATCAAGTTTAGTCTGTGTAAATATTTTTTTTATTGTTTCGTCCCTCTAATATTTTTCATCCACAATAATAGTCCCTAACGTCAATTGCTACTAACGACGAATGACATGACAGGACACATGTAATTTCTTTTAGTTTTGATTTTTTTTTTGTTAACCAGGTAATTCATTAACAAATATGTGTGGATTCACCTCCTTCCTTCCCAAATTTTGAAAACACATTCCTAAAAAAACCCTAAATTTCCTTCGTTGTTCTCTGGCCCAGTCATCTTCTTCATCCCGTCAAAGGAGTACTAAACTCCTAAATTGCAGAAACTTGCGTTCTTCAACACTTTCGGCATCCGTGGTCCCAAGAGGTGAGTTAGTATTCTTTATTGCATTTGGATTTTTTAATGTTACCCACTTGCCCGACAAACCTCTCTTTATTGCAAATTGTGGACCACTTTGTTTGTTAATGTCTATGTTACCCTCTTTGTAGGATGAGTACTTTCAAAGTTGTCTTTTTTACATAGGGTTCTTTTGTAAAAGACCCAAGTATTAGGTACGAAGGTGGGGACGCTTTTGCGTTTCTGCCACCATATACAACATTGGCTTCTCCCTTCTCTTTCTTAAGATGACCACTGTAAGCTTTCTTCTCACCGGAGGAACATCCTCCCTCGGCATATTGAATCTTTCCAGATTTCAGCTCACTCTCGATTCGCTCACCATAACGAACCATCTCAGCAAAACTAGCGGAAGTGCTACAAGCAACATAATAATGTCTAAACAGAGTGCTGGTAAACATATCAATCATCTCCCGCTCTACCATGGGTGGTTGAACTCTACCAGCAAGTTCTATCCATTTTTTAGCATATTCTTTGAATGTCTCACCCGATTTCTGAGATAAACTCAACAATTGTGTATGATTCGGAGCCATGTCGATGTTGAACTGGTACTGTTGGACAAACACATTCACCAAGTCACGCTATGTTCTGACGTGGTTCCTCTCAAGATGTATGTACCATTCTAGCGACACTCCATTCAAACTTTCCTAAAAAAAGTGCATGAGAAGTCTCTCATCTTCAGTGTACACCGCCATCTTGCGAAAATAAGCAGTAATGTGAGTCTTTGGACATGTCGTCCCGTTGTACTTGTAAAAAACAGGGACCTTGAACTTTGGAGGAAGTCTTACTTTAGGTGCCAACCCCAAATCAGATAAGTCTAAACCTGGCATTTTTCCCCCTCAACAACTTTCAACCTTTCCTCAAGCAAACGGCACCTTTGATCACCAGCTGAGAATTCAACTTCACTGCCATTCACAGAATAAGCTTCATCATTCTGATCAAAGTCTGGACCTTGGGAACGAGGATGACCCACAATACGATGCCCTTGCATCCCATTGTCATAGAAGTAAGGCTCGTGTGGTGGAGTAGATGGTGGAGGCGGAAACCGACCATGGGGATGTAGACCCTGACCATGAAGGTGGTCATTAACACCCAAATCAGCATTGTGAGCCTCATGCTCAGCACGTGTGTAATACGGTGGGAGAACTGACTTTGGTTTGTTTTGCTTTTGATCGCAAATGTTGCGGATAGCAAGAGTCGCCACCGATTTTTCTTTTATCCAATTAAGGGAAGGTGAAAGAATAGGAAAAGACCTTCGTTAGATTCTGAGTACGGGAGAATGTTATGAAAAGGGAAGGTATTAGCACTATTTCCATCCGTAGTTATCTACGGGCTCTTAGTTGCTTTAGCTCATTCTTAAAATTTGCTTTCTGTGTGTGTGTTTGAAAATGTTTTGAAAAAGGCATTTCGCTTTGACTTCGTAATGATTCACGTTGGAATGTATACGAAGTGTTCGGAAATGTTTCGTTTTGAAAAAGTGTTTTAACTTTGTAAAAGTGTGAGGTGTGAAAAGATGTTTTGATGGAGCAAGCAACTAAAAGTCTTATTACCTACTCAGAACGGTCGTTTCTGTGTTATTTTACTTTCCTTTAGAATAGTGCTATCTGTACCATTAGTTGGTAGGTAACCCTATTCGTTGGATGTAAAGGGACATTCAAAGGGACATCAGATGGTCATAGAAGACAACTTGTAGGAGTATCCTAGCACATTCAAAGGGACGATCATCACTTTTCGTAGGCAACAATCGAGGGACTAGATCATGTATTCGTAGGCAACATCGAGGGACTATGATCTTTGTATCGAAGGGACTATGATGATATGTTTGTGGGCAACGGTGCTAGGATACCTCTACGTTCGAGGGACTTGACCATTTATTCGAAAGGCAACGAGAGAGAATAGCCTAGGGGGTGCATGTGTGAAGAGAGTGTGTTAAATTCAGATATTTTATCTTGGAATTAGAAGTGATCTATGTTGTTTTTTTCTTGCCATACACGCCTAGTTACTAGCAGTTTATATGGGTGCGGAAAATAAATTGCGGAAAGTAAATTCTACGCTATTACATGGCTTTGGGGCAGTTACATAATATAGGAGTGCGGAAAGTAAAACCTAATTAAAACTATTACATCCCATGAGCAGTTACATAATATGAAGAAAAAAAAGCGAGAAAATTAACCTAACTATTACAACCTGGAAGCAGATACATAATAATCGGAAAAAGAAATCGAATCGCAAATAATAGAAAATATGTTAGTGAAAAAAAAGATTTTGAGTTAGGAAAAAGTTTTTAAGGTTAGTAAACCTAATTAGATGAGAAAATATTTTTTGGGAATTTTTTGGATTGGTTTTAGCAAGAAAAACAATTAAAAGTCAATTTTCTGGTTAATTAACAATTAATTAAAATATGCATGCAAAAATATAATTTTTTTGTGTCAAAAATTAAATAAGTATTTTTCTGACCTATATGCAAAAAGAAAATATTTTTTGTGCTTTTTTAATGCATTAGAAAAATATTTGAAAAGAAATTAAATTGAATGGAAAAAATATGAAAAGAAATAAGAAAAAGGTTAGTTTTGCAAGGTGATAAAAAAGATTTGTAGGAGCCAGGGATCGAACCCTAGTCCTTTCCTTCACATGCGCGTTGCTTTACCACCAGACCAACATGCATTTCGTGTTAGTATAATGGAACGGAAACGTTATAAGGGAAATTGATCCCTAAATGCCAAACAAAAACACGCGCCAAGAACACCTTCTTCTTCGTTTGAATATTCAAACTTTTACCTACGGTTGTTGTTTGTAGCAACAGCCTATAGTGACGGCTTCGTCCGTCGCTATATCACTTGCAAATTTTTAAAATCCATAATACGCAATATAAATTTATGAGGAACACATGGATCGATTGCTTTCATCCTCCTGAATACGAATATAACCTTGGTTTTGGCCAATTTTTCCTATATCGATGGATCCTGAAGCAACTCGATTTTCAAAAATCTTTTCAATTCTCGAAAACAGTGAAATCGCCACCTAATTTTATTTATTCCAAAAGGAAAGGGAAAATATAGATAAAACCCCAAAGAAAC
The DNA here is from genome assembly GCA_021764765.1 of Vicia sativa. Taxonomy (NCBI): domain Eukaryota; kingdom Viridiplantae; phylum Streptophyta; class Magnoliopsida; order Fabales; family Fabaceae; genus Vicia; species Vicia sativa. Next base: position 53,125,665 of record CM038792.1, on the reverse strand, counting down.
GGATAAGACGGTCTACGACCAAAAATTGGAATCGGGAGTCGGTTATGTAAGGGGAAGGTGTTAGCACCCCTTACATCCATCGTACTCGATGGGACCCGTTTAGTTCTAAGTGTGTGCGTGTATATTCGCTAATCTTTAGGTTATAAAAGAAATGAGATTTGATTATTATCATTTTGAGTTTGGCACGGTTTTTGAACCGTGTGCCTACATATTCCCTTGTGCAATGGGAAAGTCAAAACTCTGTAGTTCCTCTTAAAAAAGGTTTTAAATTGGTTGCATTGAGTTTATCTGAAAAATCATGCGTTTAGACGTTTCAAATGCTTTGAACTAGGACTTGTTTTGTTTGTTTGAAAAGCTTAAGTCCTCGTTCGTTTTTGAAACGACTATTGCACCCTCTTTATCTGAAAAGAGTTTTAAAGATCGCATATGAGCGATAAAAGGAGTTTGAGTGAGTTGAGTTGTTTTTATGTGGGAGACAAGTATTGGACCATAAGCGTTCAACGGCTAACGCCCCAATTACTCGGATGAGTGGACAGAAACATCCGAATCATCTTTTTCTACCCAAAAGCTTTTGTTTAAGAAAAGGTGAAGTGAAGCATGGTTCACGTTTGATTAATTCAATTAAGACACCAAACATACGGTCGAGGGTCGATACTGGACTGACTACCATATGTTTGGGAGGAGGGAGAAGTAGAGTATTTATGAAATTGTTTTGAAAAGTAACTCGACGTTGGATCGAGGTTTAGAACTTTAAATGCGAAAGTATTCTGATACGCGTGCTGAGATGAGATGGAAGCGGGTTATGATTAATCAAGTATATGGACTTAATTAACCTCGTGAGGATAGGTGCTCCTATCCCCAACCATGAGACCCTGGTGCATGGTAATTGGTGTAGACCAATGTTATTTTCGGGTTATGATCGATTAAAGCAACAAGGGCTTTAACCAATCTCGTGAGGATGGCCATGCCCATCCCCAACCATGAGACCCTTTAAGAAATCGGCATATGAGCCAATCAAGATGAAATCGAATTGATTTTAATTTAGATTGTGTGCACAGTGTACATTGGTGAATAGATACTGAATAAGTAAATAAACAGACAAAATGCCATACAATACAATCGGAAATTTAAATAATTATTAGAGGTGATTTTTTCTGTTTGATGAAAAATCGGCTAATAGCTTAATCGATAAGTCATCAAATAAAAACTATCAGATCCAATAATCATTTAGTACATCGCAATGAAATATTATTTGCAACAAAATAAATTAATTGAAATAGATTAAGTTCAGAAATAGCCTGGATTGTCGTGATTCTGGACGATGCGAAGAGAAATCCATCTGAACTCGAATACTCCGCAAAAACGTCGTATTGCTGGCGACTCGGGTGCGTCGGATCCTCTTCTTCGAAAATATTCCAATGGCCCCAAGTAGTGTATTATCATATTACAATTTTCTAATTAACATCCTTTCCATTTTTTTAAATTAAAAGAAGATAAATAAATAGAAGAAAGAAAATTTTATTTTAAAAGCAATAAAAGGTGGTGACACTTGTCACCACCAGACACAACATCATAATAATTAAAATAAAAAAAATAAATTAAACTATTTTATATTTTTGGTTTGAAAAGAAAAAGGAAAAGAAAAAGGAAATACTCCTCTCTTCATCTCTCTCGCGTGCCCGGTTGGGGTTCCTCTCTCTCACTCTCATCCAAACCCTCACCGCTCTCTCTCTCGCCGGACCTCTCTCACTTCTCACCGTCGCGATTCCTCTCACTTCTCAACGTCGCGATTCCTCTCACTTCTCACCGGTCTCCGTTTCCTCTCGATCGCGATCGCCGTCTCTCTCTCTTGACGCGACGTTTCTGTCTCTCTTCTCTCTCGAACGGCCGCGATTGGTTTGCATGTTAATGATTTCTGATTGTGATTTCTGATTGTTGGTTTGTTTTGACAGATGGTTGGACCGATTGCTTGGGCGAAAACAAAAAAGGGTTTTGAACCCTACCTCCACGCGATTCCGGTTTGCGATTGCTTGACCTTGGAGACGCGTCGGTGATGGTGGATTCAAACACGTGCCTGGGTGAGTTCGTTCTGATTCTTTCTCTCTTCTTTCTCAAACTGTCAGAATCATGATTTCTGAGAAAAATATGTCTGAAGGTGTTGGCTAGGGAAAATGATGAGGATGCTGTTTAGTTTATGTTTCGTCTGCGTTTTTGATTCTGGGAATTTTCTGTTCTTGTTGGTTGAATGTGAACTGTCTGGTTATAGAACAGGTCTACACTTGTGAGCTTTTTTTCTTGGAAAAATAGAACAGAGTACTATATATTTTCTTCTTCGTGTCCTCTCTCTTTTATGTATCTTGAACAAATATCATGCTTGCCCTTAGCCTGCCCCTGTTACTTGTCCTTTGGTTTAAGAACCATACTGCAATGATGTTTTCTGAGTTTCCCATGCTGTTTGCTCTGAATCTTTCTGATTTTCTCAAACCTGCCCCTGCTGCTACCTGCTGACCTGTGTGATGTATGCTTGTCAACTTTGTTGACTTTTGAGGCTTGTTTCCTTTCTCAACTGCCTATGTTTGTATGCTGTTCTGTATACTTGTCGGAAGCTTTGCTTTTGTGATGATTTCTTGTACCTTTGGGATGACTTTTGGGATTTAAATGTTGGGCTCCATGTAGTTATCATCATGAACTGCTGTTGTACTCTTGATCATCATGAATTGCTTGGTGCTTTTGATTCTTGTCTCTTTACTTTCTCAATTGTCCTGTTGCTTTGTCTATACTGGCTTTATCATGAACCGATTATATATGTTTGTTGCCTCGAATTAAATTGCTCGTATTGTTTGCTGCCCAAAATCGAAGCCGTTGCAGCCCGTCGTATTAAACTGCCGCTTTCTCTTGCAGCCCCGCGCTTGTTTGTGAACCGGGTTAGCCCGTGATTTGCAAACAAGCATTCGCCGATGATTAATCTTCGAGATTCTGAGGCTTAAACGATAAAACCTGATTCCCGCCAAACCCTAGTGATGAGTCCTCGACAAAAACATAATCCTTTTATAATTTCTCGCATTGTTTTATGTTTATGTTTTGTAACTTCTAACCCGATTTTCCTTTCTTGTTTCATGTGTATCTTGGAGGTTGGATCAAATGGCGATTGATGAAAAACATGGATGAAGCTTGAAGATCGAATGGCGATGTTGGCATAAAGACGGTGACGATTCGAAGATATTGTCGGAGTGTAGTTTGTAGTTTTAGGATTTAGAATTTCTTTAGGAGAATTTGAATTGTAATTCAATATTATAATTGAAAAATGTAAGAAGCTTCAACGTTTTTGGTGAACTTGTATACTTTCCAATTTCGAACTACTCTTGTACCAAAAGTTTAGTAAATTAAATGAAAACGAACTTGATTCGAACATTTCTTTTGATTCTTGAATCGTAACACAAACGTTCCAAACGTTCCATACTTGTAGTAACTTTGAAACATTGAAGAAATTGTTTTCATAGTGAACTTTGAATGAAATAGCTTCGGCGTAATGTTCAAAACGGAACTTGACAAAATTTCCATGACATGTAAAGGTTCTTGAACAGATTCGTAACGTGTTTAGAAACACTTGAATGAAACTCGCATTTGAAAAGTATTCAGAATTCAACTTGCCAATGTTGGTGCAAGCTTAGGACTTAGACTTTGAATTTAATAATTTGAACGTTTGAGTTGCCATAAAAAAATTCAATAATCCTATCTTGCCTGGTTTCAATAAATAGAATTCAAAATTTCCTTTGAACTCCAACTCATGATCAACTTGCTAAAACATAAACCAACATTCCAATTGGCTCGAGAATTTGAACTTCCTTTGGGCTTCAGGAACTTGCAATTGTGAACTGGAATTCGGATGGATTTGCACCAACCACAATCCTTGTATCTTGTAATTGATATAAGCTTGGATGTACAAGATTGGTCTTGACGAATTACTTGTTTCAAATAATTTTGGGTGGACACAAGAGAAAGGAACATGAACAAATATTCCAAAAAGAGATTATGGAAAGGAGGGTAAATTTTGGGGTGCGACAGTTGCCCCTATTCAATCATCTTAAACCTGATAAGTGAGAAAGATTGACAACTTTCGAACGTTCAAGGTGGAAGAGGATTGAATACCAGAGAACCCCGAAAATTTGCCCGACGCGGGAAACCAATGTCACGAAAGAAAACAGATAACATATCTTGGTTACGGAGCCAAGAAAAACGCTTGAAGAGAAAACTTGCTAAGCCTTAACGGAATGCCTTAACACAATTACTAGGAGATTTTAACAACACTGGGGATAACCGTGTAACCGAAATGACTTTGACAACAATTTAACGAAAATGCTATGAGAAGAGAAACGAACTTCTCAAGCGAAAAGAAAAACAATATATTGAAAAATTGACATGACTGAGAACTTAACAAAGAGTTCTCTGAAAACTAAGGAATACCTGGAAACCTTACACAAAATTGAAACATTGACGTGACTGAGAACTTAACAAAGAGTTCTCTGAATGACTAAGGAATACCTGGAAACCTTACACAAAATTGAAACATTGACGTGACTGAGAACTTAACAAAGAGTTCTCTGAATGACTAAGGAATACCTGGAAACCTTACACAAAATTGAAAAATTGACATGACTGAGAACTTAACAAAGAGTTCTCTGAATGACTAAGGAATACCTGGAAACCTTACACAAAATTGAAAAATTGACATGACTGAGAACTTAACAAAGAGTTCTCTGAATGACTAAGGAATACCTGGAAACCTTAAACAGAATTGAAAAATGACACGGTTGAGAACTTAACAAAGAGTTCTCTGAAAACTAAGGAATACCTGGAAACCTTAAACAGAATTGAAATGACATGATTGGGAACTTAACAAAGAGTTCCCTGATTGACATGATTGAGAACTTAACAAAGAGTTCTCTGATTGACATGATTGGGAACTTAACAAAGAGTTCTCTGAATGACTAAGGAATACCTGGAGACCTTAAACAGAATTGAAATGACATGATTGGGAACTTAACAAAGAGTTCCCTGATTGACAAGATTGAGAACTTAACAAAGAGTTCTCTGATTGACTAAGGAATACCTGGAGACCTTAAACAGAATTGAAATGACATGATTGAGAACTTAACAAAGAGTTCCCTGACTAGATGGCTTAGAACAATATCGGAATTGTTGGTGCACGAAAGTGCGAGGAGCCATGGCATGCTGAATGTCTTTGACCGTATAAACGAGTTACTGCATAACAAATTCAGAGCGCGAGAGTACAATTCTCTGGGGATAAACAAAACAATATCCAGCACACCGGCGTGATATAGATGTTTATGAAGTCGGTAAATCTTGTTTCCGACATTTCTGCTGATGAGAGATCTTACTGAACATGTACGGACATGTTGAACAACTTCTGAGTTGACAAGATCTTCAATTTGTATGCAGATAGCTTTACCGTTGATAGAAGAATCAGATTCAGCGCCTGTGACTGAAAAACTTCTAGGGTAATAAGCTTCAATTTGCTGACATTGTATGGACAATGCGTTGCAGCAAGTGGATATGTAGATCAACGTCTGAGTTGGAGAAATATCTTGAGATTTGAATAAACATCCCGCCGGGTGGATATTTATTGTTGAGTAGTCGGTAACTTACTGGGGAAATAAACGCACCAGAAGTTTGATGTAATTTTCTGAGAACAGCTCAGGGGAGTATATTGTGGAAGCCACTGCCAATAGTATTTGCTGAGAAGATTCTTGTCTGAAAGAAATCTTTGAAAATACCAAGAATAATGTTGTAGTAATCCTTTCTGAAGGAGATTCACTTGGGGAGAGAAATAAGCTTCGCTAGGGAAACCTCGTAAGGAAACCATGTGGAAAATTCGCTGGGGATTCCCGGTTGAATAATTTTGTTGACATTAGAATCCAACGGACACAGATAACTGTTTCGCTGGGGAAGAAATCTCGACTGGAGAAAACCTCTGTTGTTGAGATCCAAACAAGTGTGACTTGTGCTTGTAGAAAAAGAGGACGATTTGTCGTCTGAGAACTAATCCTTCAATTTGATCCTTACGAGGACATTTACAGTTTTAGTTGAAAAACCTGCAAAACAGATAGCCGGAGCTAATGCATGAGTATGATATGCATGATATGATTTTTTTTTAATGCAAATGATGCATGATTTCCTGACTGTTGAGAGAAGGAAGACATCACTGGGGAATCCAATTGAACGATCTTGTTGTCATAAGAGTTCATTGGGGATGATCAAACGATTCTCTAGGGAAGAGACTTCATTGGGGAGTTGACACTACTGTCGATTGTCTTTCACACAAGCATTCTCCCGGCACTGGGGAGAAAAGCTAGATTGTCATCTGAGAAAAGTCTTCTGCTTGTAATGGTGTACCTTTTTTAAAAGGAACTCTATGAAGAAGAATCATTGATACAAGAGTTCGCTTGGGGAAACCCAATCACTCTGGAACAGATTCGATTTGAGAATCATCATCGTTGTAGACCGATTATGGTCGAGCCCTCAAACTTGTGATCAGAAGAACTAAACTTGTCATTCAAAATAGTCTTCAAAATACGATTCTGCTGAGAAGCATCACTAGCAGATCTTGAAACATCCCAAGTCTTGGCTGAGGTTTATGAATGAATGTGCTATGTAGTATATGATATGAATGCATGAATGAATGAATGCATGAATATACTGGTTAATGCACTGGCTATCAAACTGAATCCTTGACATCATTAGTTTGGAGGATAAAAGAACACGACACAATAAGATGATTGACCAAGCTCCAAATATTGAGTTGCCGCTGGAAGGGCTGCAATGCTAATTCTTGTAGAAAAAGAATAGCAAACTTCTGACTTGATCAGATAACGATGATTAGAGGCGTGCCCCATGCGTGGGAATGCAGCTGCATTAGATTTTGCACTTCAGAATCTCAATATGCCCCGGTCTGGTAGACCTTCTGAAAATCTTTACCGAAAAGGAGTGCCCCGGCATCCTGTATTCTTACGCCATACTTTACTGATCATCAGTATTTCAAAGGAACTAGATATTTTGATATGGGAATATCATGCCTCTATATGATCTCTGGAGGTATTTCTACATCTCAAAGTAACCTCCTTAGGTTTACCGAATCTCAGAGTGACGGACTTTGCATATATGGCCGACATGCCCCAAGATGAACATTGGAGAGACTCCAACGTCTCGAAGTAGTTGCTTCAGATGAATCTTTTCAGCAAGCTTGCTTTAGAATGAGTCTTGGAAAGACTTCTACATCTCGAATTGTTTCCTCAGATTGATTGCATCTGAATAAGGAGCTATGCGAACATCGGGAAGACCTGCCCCAGGACGAGCTTTAGAGAGACTCCTACATCTCGAAGTAATTTCTTCAGGCTGATTGATTCTTGAATGAACACTTGCTCCAATTAAGAGAGCTTCACCGTTATGAAGTAACTGCTTCAGATCAACAACAAGTGAGCGACTAACTTGATGGAATGAGAGCCCCCCTTTTTTTTTAGAAGGCTTCAATGTGTCGAAGTATTTGCTCAAATTGATTGGAACTGATTGGTTCGAAAAAGATTGAAGCGAAATGCCCCAATGTAAACAGCCTTAGAGAGATTCCCATGTCTCGAGGTGATTGCTTCAAGTTGTCTGAAACATGGAACGACAGTTGTCCCAGGTTAACCGCTCTTTGAGAAAGACCAAATCACCTGCTGATTGCTCTTTAAGGACCTGCCCCTAGATTGGCGGAAATTCGAGGAGCTGAATTTCGATTTGATTGCCCCCAAATTAACAGAATCTTGAGAAGACAACTTGTGATATGCTCAAAGGAGTCCTTAGACGTCCTGCCCTTTGCTACAAATAACTGCTAACTCAGCAGAATAATCAAGTTTCTCTTCTCTGGACAAAGTTAAACTCTTCACTGATGTTCATTATGAGAACTTCTTCAATGTCAAACAATTGTTTTACATGTAGAAGAATGTTTATTGTGACAATTATAATGCAACATTTATGCGTCTTGAAGTTTTGTATGAAAACATGACTTTTTGTGAGTGAAACACTTTTGGAGTGCAACACTGAAAATTTTCTTTTTGAAAGATAAGACGAGCACATGATACCAACACAGGTACTTAGCACACACTGTAGGAGTCAGGTAAACGCGATCTCTTCGTTATATGCTTTTGAATTAACCCATGCTTCAATTAGGACTTTTGAGGGTTGTAACGTGGTCGGGTTCACGGGTTTTTAGAAAAAAGATTTTTAGGCTCAAAATATTTGGTGCCCGCCCATTCTCCATGATGTCCTTCAATCCTGAGTTCAACTATCTGATACGAGCATTCATCTCTCGAGAGGCGTCATGATGGTTGAGGAACCAATACGAGGTTTCTTGGACACAACAGATGCCCACCTTTTGTCTTTTGGTATTTGACCACACAACTTGTTCTTTGTTGAGAATTTTTCTTTGAAAATGCATTTCAAGATTTTCTTTTCTTAAATTTTGCCCGACTTTTGCCTAAGCGACTTATTACTAAGTTCCGACTTAGCGGGCTTTTGTCTTTTTCTATTCATTTTTTGAACAAGTCGTGGATTTATACACACCCTTGATTTGTTAGAAGATGGTGATATCGAGTCCTTAGGTAGATGAGGATAATCGTTATGGTGTCGTCATCGTTGACCTTCCTGATGTGCGAGAGATATCCAATATGGTATCGTTCTCCTTTGATGCACATCATTGATAGATGGAGGTCGACTACTGTGGTTTTGACCTTTCTCAACCTTTTGAAGGATAACCATTGTTGTATCCTTAAATGCACACTCTCTTGATGAGTTCTGAACGCTCGATCAGATTAACTGAACACTACCCGCCCACAGGGTAATATGATGAGGGTTTTTTCTGAACAGAAAGGAAACTCCTACTTCAAGGCTCAAAGGGGTTAATGAGGGTCTATCTCCCTTATAACTCCGGTGTTTAGGGATTTGAAACAAGGCCTGTACATCATTAGCAGGGTTCTACTCAAAAGCACATGACTAGAGACCTGACATTTTTTCAATTATCGTCATCCTCCCTCCAAACCTTTGCCTAGGCAAAAAATTCGGTAACGTTGGTTTCAAAATGCTCGCAAATCAATTAAAGAGTGATAACGAATGGATTGAGTGACAGCGAATGGATTACTTCAAGACAAACATATTCATTGCATTAATATAAAAACAAACAAGTTTCTACATGCAAACAAAGTTTAAACAATTAAACAAGGTACACATGAAAATGCAGTAAAGAAATAAAAGACTGTCGTTGTTGAGGAGACTTGAGCTCCGTCTTGACTTGTTGATTCAGATGACTTCAGTGGTCTTGGTGCTCACTTGAGTACGGGGTTGCCATTCACAAACAGAATCCCTCCTTGAAGAGTCAAATACTTCTGGTCAATCAGTTGCTGAACTTTGGCTTTGTAAGGATTACAATCCTCTGTTGAGTGTCCTACCGTACCAGCATGGTATCCACATCATGCATTATGATCATATCGTGGTGGGAATGACTTTGGTGGCTTAATGAACTTGGGAACCACCAACGAGCTTTGAACCAGATATGGCAGAAGTTGACTGTAGGTCACTGGAATTGGATCAAGAGGAGCATTCCTTCTTTCCAAATTACTTCGAGGTTTGCGTGGATTCTGACGTTGACTTTGACATCCACGGCCTTGAACTTGTTTCCTCGCATAAGGAGTACCCCATGGTTGCTGGTACTGTGGACCGAGAAGCGTCGGGTGCTGGTATTGAACAGCTGCTACATACGGAGGTTGACCATAAGGTATAGGAGGTGGGGCTTGCGAAGCTTCCCAAATTGCATTGGTTTCATAATCCTCCTTTTCCATTTGAGAACCTCTGAAGAACTCTTCCTCATCAGCTTGTCTACTTGAGGCATCTTGGATTTTTCCACTTTTAAGACCGCTCTCGATGCGTTCTCCCACCATCACCAAGTCAGAGAAACTTGAAGATGTACAACCTATCATTCTTTCGAAGTATGAATTAGGTAAGGTATTCAAAAACAAGTCAACCAACTCCCTATCAAGCATTGGTGGTTTAACTCGAGCAGCCAACTCTCTCCATCTTTGAGCATACTCCTTGAACGACTCGTTAATATTCAGAGAAAGATTCTGTAATTGGATACGGGTTGGAGCCATGGAAAGGTTGAACTCGTATTGTTTCAGGAATGAGGAAGATAAGTCTTTCCAATTGTGAATATCCTTTTTCTCCAATTGCGTATACCAATCCAGGGATGCCTCACTAAGACTGTCTTGAAAACAATGGATGAGAAACTTTTCATCATGAGCATATGCAGACATCTTGCGGACAAACATCTTCAAATGAGTCTCTGGACAACTAACACCTTTGTACTTCTCGAAGTTTGGCATTTTAAACTTTGGTGGAATCACGACGTCTGATACTAAACAAAGGCCAGCAGCATCCAGACCAACAGTATTGCTTCCACTCAATACCCTCAATTGTTCCTTCAGATCTAGACATATTCGTCTGGCTTCAACATCTTGATGAGCACTGGTGTTGACCATTGAATTCGTTCCTTGAGGATTTCGCACGTAGTTGACACACCTAGGCTTCTTAGCAGCATGAAGATGTGAGATACAATCTTCTTGAACAGTTGATTGTCTTTGGACCGTAGGGATTGCGTTAGATAGAGCATTGAGCACCAATTGAGGTTGAATAGGATCATCCACATGCAGAGGAGAATCGTACATAGGATTATACATAACAGTAAATCCTGACGTGGAGTCTGTAGTAGCATCTTGGGCGTTGTCCTCCGAAGAAGCTAGCATGGCCTCCAACATTTGATCTACCTTGTCCTTCACACCTTCTAGGTCTTCTCTTATCACAACTTGATTATGTTTCAATTGGTCTATCAGACTTGCCATGAGTGCAGGAAATCAACTAACTGGCCAGGAACAAAAGGTGACATGAGCTTTTTGTAGTAGGGGAGAAAATGCATGCATGTTGATGAATGCAAATGCATGATAATGGCAACGCATGTAAGAATGCGATGTAATATAGTAATAACGCATGTAAGAATACGATGTAATGGTAATGCATATAAGAATGCCATATGATGGTGATGCATGTAAGAATGCGATGATGGTGATGCATGTAAGAATGCCATATGATATAATGGTAACGCATGTCAGAATGCGATGTAATGTAATAGTAACGCATGTAAGAATGCGATATAATGTAATAGTAACGCATGTAAGAATGCGATATAATGGTAATGCATGTAAGAATGCAATGTAATATAATAGTAACGCATGTAAGAATGCGATATAATGGTAATGCATGTCAGAATGCGATGTAATGTAATAGTAACGCATGTAAGAATGCGATATAATGGTAATGCATATAAGAATGCAATGTAATGTAATAGTAACGCATGTCAGAATGTGATGTAATGTAATAGTAACGCATGTAAGAATGCGATATAATGGTAATGCATGTAAGAATGCGATGTAATGGTAATGCATGTAAGAATGCAATGTAATATAATGGTAACGCATGTCAGAATGCGATGTAATATAGTAGTAACGCATGTAAGAATGCAATGATGGTGATGCATGTAAGAATGCAATGTGATGCGATATATATTGATGTTATGTGCAAAATCACATGTAAAGTTGAACAGACAAGGGTTTAAAAGGACGGTCGGACATGGTTTCGACGTCTACCCACAATTCCCCAAAGGATGGCTCTTAGGGTTTTTTGATACAACAAACACAAATTCTCGTGCATCGCAAAGATACTTGCAACGCTACAAAGCTTTGGTTTGAGGGAGAGTTACGTATTAACCGAATAGACAAAGCAGGTCTAACGATCCAACAAACGTAACCCTCGATACCGGGATCTGAACGGGGTGCTCAAAATCATTGATCCCAACTTGGGTGTACCATTTTCACCGCAAATAAATTTGTGATTAGATGATATATCCAAGAACGTCTCATTTGAGCAATCTTAAAGCCTAAAGGTTAGGTTTTCCCTAAAGGTCAAAACTAGGAGAAAAATCCCTTCTAACAACACTATCGTCAATGCAAAAATAACTTGCAACCGACGATAATGTCTTCGAAAGAACCTCCCCTAGGTGTGGTCTTCGCACCAACTTACAAGACATTTCCGTCTAGCAAATCAATACTACGCAACCACTCTAATTTATGTGTTCTATAGCCTTGGTAGTGGGCTTTTCCTATAGTCCTATCCATCATTCCCACACAACAATAATATATCAACAAGGTAATAATTAAAGCGAAGGAAATGAACGACTGAAATTAAACACATAAATAGAGTGATAAAAGAAAGCGAAAATAAACACACATACGAAGAACCAAACTAGGGTTGACACGCTTAGTCAAGTTAATCCCCAGTGAAGTCGCCAACTGAAGCAACTCGATTTTCAAAAATCTTTTCAATTCTCGAAAACAGTGAAATCGCCACCTAATTTTATTTATTCCAAAAGGAAAGGGAACATATAGATAAAACCCCAAAGAAACGGATAAGACGGTCTACGACCAAAAATTGGAATCGGGAGTCGGTTATGTAAGGGGAAGGTGTTAGCACCCCTTACATCCATCGTACTCGATGGGACCCGTTTAGTTCTAAGTGTGTGCGTGTATATTCGCTAATCTTTAGGTTATAAAAGAAATGAGATTTGATTATTATCATTTTGAGTTTGGCACGGTTTTTGAACCGTGTGCCTACATATTCCCTTGTGCAATGGGAAAGTCAAAACTCTGTAGTTCCTCTTAAAAAAGGTTTTAAATTGGTTGCATTGAGTTTATCTGAAAAATCATGCGTTTAGACGTTTCAAATGCTTTGAACTAGGACTTGTTTTGTTTGTTTGAAAAGCTTAAGTCCTCGTTCGTTTTTGAAACGACTATTGCACCCTCTTTATCTGAAAAGAGTTTTAAAGATCGCATATGAGCGATAAAAGGAGTTTGAGTGAGTTGAGTTGTTTTTATGTGGGAGACAAGTATTGGACCATAAGCGTTCAACGGCTAACGCCCAATTACTCGGATGAGTGGGAAACATCCGAATCATCTTTTCTACCCAAAAGCTTTTGTTTAAGAAAAGGTGAAGTGAAGCATGGTTCACGTTTGATTAATTCAATTAAGACACCAAACATACGGTCGAGGGTCGATACTGGACTGACTACCATATGTTTGGGAGGAGGGAGAAGTAGAGTATTTATGAAATTGTTTTGAAAAGTAACTCGACGTTGGATCGAGGTTTAGAACTTTAAATGCGAAAGTATTCTGATACGCGTGCTGAGATGAGATGGAAGCGGGTTATGATTAATCAAGTATATGGACTTAATTAACCTCGTGAGGATAGGTGCTCCTATCCCCAACCATGAGACCCTGGTGCATAGTAATTTGTGTAGACCAATGTTATTTTCGGGTTATGATCGATTAAAGCAACAAGGGCTTTAACCAATCTCGTGAGGATGGCCATGCCCATCCCCAACCATGAGACCCTTTAAGAAATCGGCATATGAGCCAATCAAGATGAAATCGAATTGATTTTAATTTAGATTGTGTGCACAGTGTACATTGGTGAATAGATACTGAATAAGTAAATAAACAGACAAAATGCCATACAATACAATCGGAAATTTAAATAATTATTAGAGGTGATTTTTTCATTTGATGAAAAATCGGCTAATAGCTTAATCGATAAGTCATCAAATAAAACTATCGATCCAATAATCATTTAGTACATCGCAATGAAATATTATTTGCAACAAAATAAATTAATTGAAATATATTAAGTTCGAAATAGCACGGATTGTCGTGATTACGGGCGATGAGAAATCCATCGAACTCGAATACTCCGCAAAACGTCGATTCTTTGGCGACTGGTGCGTCGGATCCTCTTCTTGAAAATATTCCAATGGCCCCAAGTAGTGTATTATCATATTACAATTTTCTAATTAACATCCTTTCCATTTTTTAAATTAAAAGAAGATAAATAAATAGAAGAAAGAAAATTTTATTTTAAAAGCAATAAAGGTGGTGACACTTGTCACCACCGAGACCAACATCATAATAATTAAAATAAAAAATAAATTAAACTATTTTATATTTTTGGTTTGAAAAGAAAAGAAAAGAAATACTCCTCTCTTCATCTCTCGCGTGCGGTTGGGGTTCCTCTCTCACTCTCATCCAAACCCTCCTCTCTCTCTCGCCGGACCTCTCTCACTTCTCACCGTCGCGATTCCTCTCACTTCTCAACGTCGCGATTCCTCTCACTTCTCACCGGTCTCCGTTTCCTCTCGATCGCGATCGCCGTCTCTCTCTTGACGACGTTCTCTCTCTCTCTCGAACGGCCGCGATTGGTTTGCATGTTAATGATTTCGATTGTGATTTCGATTGTTGGTTTGTTTTGTGATGGTTGGACCGATTGCTTGGCGAAAAAAAGGGTTTTGAACCCTACCTCCACGCGATTCCGGTTTGCGATTGCTTGACCTTGGAGACGCGTCGGTGATGGTGGATTCAAACACGTGCCTGGGTGAGTTCGTTCTGATTCTTTCTCTCTTCTTTCTCAAACTGTCAGAATCATGATTTCTGAGAAAAATATGTCTGAAGGTGTTGGCTAGGGAAAATGATGAGGATGCTGTTTAGTTTATGTTTCGTCTGCGTTTTTGATTCTGGGAATTTTCTGTTCTTGTTGGTTGAATGTGAACTGTCTGGTTATAGAACAGGTCTGCACTTGTGAGCTTTTTTTCTTGGAAAAATAGAACAGAGTACTATATATTTTCTTCTTCGTGTCCTCTCTCTTTTATGTATCTTGAACAAATATCATGCTTGCCCTTAGCCTGCCCCTGTTACTTGTCCTTTGGTTTAAGAACCATACTGCAATGATGTTTTCTGAGTTTCCCATGATGCTCGAATCTTTCGATTTTCTCAAACCCCTTCTGCCGCTACTGCATGTGATGTATGCTTGTCAACTTTGTTGACTTTTGAGGCTTGTTTCCTTTCTCAACTGCCTATGTTTGTATGTTGTTATGTATACTTGTCGGCAGCTTTGCTTTTGTGATGATTTCTTGTACCTTTGGGCTGACTTTTGGGATTTAAATGTTGGGCTCCATGTAGTTATCATCATGAACTGCTGCTGTACTCTTGATCATCATGAATTGCTTGCTGGCTGCTTTTGCTTCTTGTCTCTCTTTACTTTCTCAATTGTCCCTGTTGCTTGCTGTCTATACTGCTGGCTTTATCATGAACTGATTATATATGTTTGCTGCCTGAATTAAATCTGTCTGCTTCGTATTGTTTGCTGCCCGAAAACTGAATCTGTCGCTTCGTATTGCAGCCCGTCGTATTAAACTGTCGCTTCTTTCTCTTGCAGCCCGTCGCGCTTGTTTGTGAACCGGGTTAGCCCGTGATTTGCAAACAAGCATTCGCCGATGATTAATCTTCGAGATTCTGAGGCTTAAACGATAAAACCTGATTCCCGCCAAACCCTAGTGATGAGTCCTCGACAAAAACACAATCCTTTTATAATTTCTCGCATTGTTTTATGTTTATGTTTTGTAACTTCTAACCCGATTTTCCTTTCTTGTTTCATGTGTATCTGGAGGTTGGATCAAATGGCGATTGATGAAAAACATGGATGAAGCTTGAAGATCGAATGGCGATGTTGGCATAAAGACGGTGACGATTCGAAGATATTGTCGGAGTGTAGTTTGTAGTTTTAGGATTTAGAATTTCTTTAGGAGAATTTGAATTGTAATTCAATATTATAATTGAAAAATGTAAGAAGCTTCAACGTTTTTGGTGAACTTGTATACTTTCCAATTTCGAACTACTCTTGTACCAAAAGTTTAGTAAATTAAATGAAAACGAACTTGATTCGAACATTTCTTTTGATTCTTGAATCGTAACACAAACGTTCCAAACGTTCCATACTTGTAGTAACTTTGAAACATTGAAGAAATTGTTTTCATAGTGAACTTTGAATGAAATAGCTTCGGCGTAATGTTCAAAACGGAACTTGACAAAATTTCCATGACATGTAAAGGTTCTTGAACAGATTCGTAACGTGTTTAGAAACACTTGAATGAAACTCGCATTTGAAAAGTATTCAGAATTCAACTTGCCAATGTTGGTGCAAGCTTAGGACTTAGACTTTGAATTTAATAATTTGAACGTTTGAGTTGCCATAAAAAAATTCAATAATCCTATCTTGCCTGGTTTCAATAAATAGAATTCAAAATTTCCTTTGAACTCCAACTCATGATCAACTTGCTAAAACATAAACCAACATTCCAATTGGCTCGAGAATTTGAACTTCCTTTGGGCTTCAGGAACTTGCAATTGTGAACTGGAATTCGGATGGATTTGCACCAACCACAATCCTTGTATCTTGTAATTGATATAAGCTTGGATGTACAAGATTGGTCTTGACGAATTACTTGTTTCAAATAATTTTGGGTGGACACAAGAGAAAGGAACATGAACAAATATTCCAAAAAGAGATTATGGAAAGGAGGGTAAATTTTGGGGTGCGACAGATCCCAATTCGAAGCTCAGAAAACCTAACAATGGCATGTTACGATTCCTGTGTCTAAACTCAAATTGATCTATACAGAAACATTCCAAACATCAAAACGAACAAGAATATGCAATCAAAATGTATTTATAATGCACGAAACATAGAAATCGAATTTGGATAAAAGTTGTGCAAACCGTGATTTAGATATTGCGTTTCTGCACGTATTTGTGATCTGTGAACGTCTGGGAAGACTCAAGGGAGCCCCAGCAATCGATTGCAAGGCTTGGAATCGTCTGAATTGAAGCAAAACTAGGGCTGCTGTTTGCTTGGAATGCACTGATTTTTTATGCTTGGTAGGGTTCTTTGAGGCCAGAATTTCGTCTTTTTTTCATGTAGTAACATCATGTATTTATAGTAGAGTGAATTAGGTCAAGAATTGTAAGAAAAAATCAAGTCAATCAATGAGAAATTATTTGATTTGGAATCAAACTAAATATTTCCTTTTTGAGTCAATATCAATCAAATCTCATTACCAATCATGATTATTTCGAAATAATCAGATTAAATGGCTTGCGTAGACCTCAAGGATGAGAGAAAATCCATCTTGCAATTAATTTTTGATTTTCTATCTTTTATTTTAATTAAATTGGTTTTAAATGATTAAAAATCCAAAATAAATAAAAAATAAAAGATAAATTCGTGGTCTTGGGCTTGGAGGTTCCAATTCAGCTAAGGAACATGTTTGAATCAAGAAAAGTTAGGCCCATTTGGAAAACTTTTGATTTTCTCAAGTATTTCTCTTTGTGCACCTCCTCAAAAATGCTCAACTTGGACAAGGTGTATCTTGCTCAATTTTTAACATTTTTGGGTGTTCTTGGACTTTTTAGAAATCTCAAGATGTCTTCTAAACAGTCTTTTTGGTTTCATCTTCATTGAAGTTTCCAAGCTCATGAAAAATTCTTTACAAAAAGTTGACTTTTTGTTGACTTTTAAAATGACCTGTAATGTTTTGATCCATAACTTTCAAATGAAGCATTTTCTACCCAAGCTTGTGAGACATGAAGTTGTAGAGAATTGAATTCTCTTCAAAATGAGCTGTGGTGGAAAAATTTCTGATAAAATATGTGAAAGTTATGCTTGATATATCAGTTTTTTGATTAGCAATAGGCTCTAAAGACAGAATTCTGTGTAATTTTTACGACTATTTAAAAATTATGTTCTTTGTCTTTGAATTACTTGATATATCAGTTTTTTAATTTTGTTTTTGTCTTTCTTGTAAATATTGCAGTACCCCCTAATATCCCTATCTTAACACAAGAGTTGCTTATAAAAAAAAAATACTAGTTAAAAACAAAAGACAAAAAAAACGGTGAAATCATATATATCATGAATTATTGGTAGAATATTCCCTTATTCAAACTAGCTTTTGTATAATAATTCTAGAGTACATAAAAGTACTTTTTAAAATAAAATGAGAAGGAAATATTGCGAAAGAAAAAAAAACTAAATGCTTGTAATGGTCAATAATTTAACTCTTAACAATATTATTTTAACTTTTTTTATTCTCCAACCTTCATTAATTTTTCCATCAAATTGTCTCCTTCTACCATAACATTCTTATTCATTTCCAAGAGAAACAACCACCAACACCAACTCCCCTACATGGTCCTGATTCCTTTATTTTATATTCACACGTATGTCTGCAACTATCTGAATTAAAATCTCTTCTTTGAATATAAACATCGAAGTAGTGAACTTCACTAGCCCATGCAAACCTACAAAAAAACAAGGTATTAATTGTAAAAAAGTTAGGCCTAAAGGAGAAGGAAAAACTTTGTGAAGTTCTTAGTATTTTGACTCCAAGATCATCATTTTTGGATTGACAATGAAGGCCAAGCTGAATGTTATTTTGTAAGTTGTTGGTGATCGTTACTGTTACTACATCATTTTTGAATGTACTACTTTTACCACCCTCAAATTGCAAAGCAACAAGAATAATTAATAGCATAGAAAATAATAACACATATTTGGAGACAAAAACTGTCATACTTTCAAAATAAAGTGTTTGATGCTATGGTTTTGAAACATATGCTATGATTTTTGTTATATAGACTTTCAAATATGAATATTCAATTTTAGAAAACTTTAAAATACTATATATTATTTATCATTTGAGCATATAAGTGGTATTAAAATATTTATAATTTATAAATTACATATACTATTGAATTATTTGACGAGATACATGGTAAGATAATTATAGAAAATAATATCAATTTCTTTTTTCTGATATCCCATAATTATTTGTTTGATACTACGAATTTGAAGTATATGATATAATTTTTTACTTTTTAAGTTTAAAATATTACGTGATATTTTGAATAAAATTAAAATAAAAACCAAAATATTACGAAAATTTAATTGTTATGATATATGTACAATTTTCAATGCATATTATACATTCATATAAGTGATATTGTTATTATCAAGTTTAGTCTCTGTAAATATTTTTTTTAATGTTTCGTCCCCCTAATATTTTTCATCCACAATAATAGTCCCTAACGTCAATTGCTACAAACGGCGAATGACATGGCAGGACACATGTAATTTCTTTTAGTTTTGGATTTTTTTTTGTTGACCAGGTAATTCATTAACAAATATGCGTGGATTCACCTCCTTCCTTCCCAAATTTTGAAAACACATTCCTAAAAAAATCCTAAATTTCCTTTGTTGTTCTCTGGCCTAGTCATCTTCTTCATCCCGTCAAAGGAGTACTAAACTCCTAAATTGCAGAAACTTGCGTTCTTCAACACTTTCGGCATCCGTGGTCCCAAGAGGTGAGTTAGTATTCTTTATTGCATTTGGATTTTTTAATGTTACCCACTTGCCCGACAAACCTCTCCTTATTGCAAATTGTGGACCACTTTGTTTGTTAATGTCTATGTTACCCTCTTTGTAGGATGGGTACTTTCAAAGTTGGAGTCTTTTGTAAAAGACCCAAGTATTAGGTACGAAGGTGGGGACGTTTTTGCGTTTTTGCCACCATATACAACACTGGCTTCTCCCTTCTCTTTCTTAGGATGACCACTGTAAGCTTTCTTCGCACCGGAGGAACTTCCTCCCTCGGCATATTGGATCTTTCCAGATTTCAGCCCACTCTCGATTCGCTCACCATAACGAACCATCTCAGTAAAACTAGCGGAAGTGCTACAAGCAACATAATAATGTCCAGACAGAGTGCTGGTAAACATATCAATCATCTCCCGCTCTACCATGGGTGGTTGAACTCTACCAGCAAGTTCTCTCCATTTTTGAGCATATTCTTTGAATGTCTCACCCGATTTCCGAGATAAACTCAACAATTGTGTATGATTCGGAGGCATGTCAATGTTGAACTGGTACTGTTGGACAAACATATTCACCAAGTCACGCCATGTCCTGACGTGGTTTCTCTCAAGATGTATGTACCATTCTAGCGACACTCCATTCAAACTTTCCTAAAAAAAGTGCATGAGAAGTCTCTCATCTTCAGTGTACACCGCCATCTTGCGGAAATAAGCAGTAATGTGAGTCTTTGGACATGTCGCCCCGTTGTACTTGTCAAAAACAGGGACTTTGAACTTTGGAAGAAGTCTTACTCTAGGTGCCAACCCCAAATCAGATAAGTCCAAACCTGACATTTTCTCCTCCTCAACAGCTTTCAACCTTTCCTCAAGCAAATGGTACCTTTGATCACCAGCTGAGAAGTCAACTTCATTGCCATTCACAGAATAAGCTTCGTCATTCTGATCAAAGTCTGGACCTTGGGAACGAGGACGACCCACAATACGATGCCCCTACATCCCATTGTCATAGAAGTAAGGCCTGTGTGGTGGAGTAGATGGTGGAGGCGGAAACTGACCATGGGGATGTAGACCCTGACCACGAAGGTGGTCATTAACACCCAAATCAGCATTGTGAGCCTCATGCTCAGCACGTGGTTTTCCCACAGAAAAGTCATTAAACGGATTGTGGCGATCATCGTCTGGACGAGATCTTTCAACCAAATCCCTCAACGCTTGTTGTCCCCGATTCATGTTAGTGATCACTTCCATGAACTGGGTCATCTGCGCCTCCATCTGCGCTTTCATTGCTGCTACTTCTGCTTGAAGTTATTCCATCTGTCGCCGTTCGTTGCTCCGAGTCGGGTAACAGTGGAAGTTTGAAATTTTCTGCTAAATAAAAGCAGAAGTAGAGGATAAAAACTTCGATCAAAACCTATTATGCAAGACTCATGTATGAATGCAACCTAAAAATGCATGAAATGATCATTTCTAGGATGTTCCTGTAGTTTCTTATCAAACATAAAATATGGAAAGGATAGTTGACAACAAAATCAGGGCCAAACACAAAATCAAATGAGGGCGAACTGCTCGTTGCATAAACGGAAATAAGAGTTCATACTGAAATCCAACAATCAGAGAGGAATAATACAAATACAATGTCAAAAGAATCCCGTCCAACAAGCTTGGAGGTGATTCGTCACAAATCATATACAAGTATCATCAAGTAGTGTTCGCATCAGTCGAATAAGAAGCCAAACACGCTTGAAGCTCTTGGATCTCAACAGTCAACTTTGACAAGTGGATATCTCGGCCTCGGAGTATAGAATATACTGCATATTCCTCATCTTTGGATGTCTGCAACTGAGTCTTCAACTCTTCAACCTCTATGGAAAGGATAGCAATTTGCCTCTGTCGACCTCGGACTTCAGCTTCAAGCTCCTCTTTTTGTCAGAGAAACCCTTTAGCATCGACTTCTACCTTGCGGAGTTGCTTCTTTAAGATTCAGATTTCTTCACCATGCTTGGCTCTCAATTTCCCATTGGCTATTTGCACATTCTTCAGCTTTTCTTGTATCCTGTCAAACTTTTTGGTCAACTGATCGAAAGAAGAGGAGCTGTCACCTTTGACTCTCTTGGTTTCTTCAAGTAAGCCATAAGTACTTAGAACTTGGTCTTTCTGCTCGATCTCGACGGATAATCTCTTCTTATCTTGAAGAGCGAATGCTAGATCTATGGCTTGAGCTTGTAGCTGTGATTCCAAAGATGAATTCTCCGATTGGAGCTGTTTGTAAAACTCAATGTGCACGAAACCTGGCGGAGAAATAGTTGATGAGGAAGAGGAAGGAGCGAAACCTGGTGTCAGACTTTCAACCATGGAATCAGGTTGAGGATATAATGGTGTTTCCCTTCTGTATGGTAGCAAAATCTTAGAGACTCGATCCTTTAACCAGCTTGTATAAGAATCAAGTGCGTAGTTTCCCTTTTGGACAAAGAAAATTGTGCCCTTTTTATGAATTGAGCTCCATGCAACAACAATTTGATTCAGCATAATCAGATTCTCTCCGTTTGCAAAGAAAATACTTTCCGTCAACTGACGAACAATGGGTGCCTCAGTCAAAGGATATCCTAATTGGCGGCGAGCCAATGCAGGGTTGTAATTGATGCAGCCTTTAGTTTCCATCAACGACATGTTTTGAAACTCTCCATAACTAACAATGATCTCAGATTCGCTTGACATGGTGTTCCAAACTATATCATATGAGGTGAGTGCGATTATCCGGCTAGACCATTTCATGGTTTGGGCACAATAAACGAATGCTCCCCGCTTCGGCAGGTGTGTACTGAACCAACGATAAAGCAAAGGAATACAACTAGTAACATGCCCCTTTTGACCATGGCGAGAGCGAATAGTATAATATGTGTCAGCCATAATAGTAGGAACTGGATTTTCATTCATGAATACAGAAATTGCAGCAAAATCCACAAACTTCTCAAAAGTGGGAAAAATCACCATACCATAGATCATGACGGCTAAAATAGCATTGAAGCTTTTCCAAAAACCAATCTTGGAAAATTCATCAGCTTTGACTAAAAGGAAACCCAAGGGAAGTCCACAGGTGCGATCTTTTGGAACCCAGTTGTCCCTTACTTCACTAACATGCAAACCAAGGGCTTTAGCAATGGCTTCGAAATCAGGTGTATCCAGTACTTTGACAAAAGGAAAATTGCTTGTGATGTCGATACCCAAAAGGAAGGAGTATTCCTCAAGAGTAGGTGCTAATTGATAATCCCGAAAGGTAAAACACCTGAGCTCACTATCATAGAATTGGAGTAGAGATTGCACGACGAAGAACTCAAAATCTTCCATTAGCAACGGTAATATGTTTCCGTGATCCCTTCTGAAATCTCTCTCAATCAGATCCTTCACAAGAGCACCTCTGGCTCTCACTTCAGAGATATCGAATGAATAGAAAGAATAAGCGGAAGTCTTATTTAGAACTTCGGTGTTGGTCTGATTGTTGGTATCCATCCTGATGCTGATAATAAACCACAAGAGGTCCTGGAAATGATATGCATGCAGGGTTAGATAAAATAACACGTTTTCTAACATTTCTTTTAAGAAAAATAAACATGCTATGATGCAAGTACGTTATGCATTGATCATGTTACTACTTCCATGAACACTGATCGAACTGTTGTGTCGTTTCTGCTCTGGTTGAAGAAAATAGGAATCACGGATAGAGTAACGGTTAGAAAATACCACTGAATAGAATCATAGTCACCGACAGAAAATACAAAGTCACCATCAGTATCAAGTCACCACCAGTCACCAATGATACCTATAATAATCATGATCCTGCCCCGCTCACAGGTGAAACTAAGGCTTGGGTAAGGTCAAGGTAACTCCAGGATCAAGTTCGCCTAGATAAACTATCATCGTAACACCTACGTGAAGATGATAGCCCCCTGATTGAACCTCCTCTAAAGCATGGACGACATGCCAGACTACAAGATCTACATCCGTTATCTGACATGTTCCACTCTATTCCTAGGTGTCCTATATGTCTCTCGGCCGGGGTATGGGGCCTTTTACCTCTTGTAACTCTCATCCACCAAAGAAACAGAGCACAACACCACAGTCCAGCCAATGTTTGAAAGTAGTAAATATGCCATATAGAATGCAATGCAAACATATAAAGGATGGTGCAATAAAGCGAGTAAATAGATAAACACCCTATAAACATGAAAATAAAAGCTAGGATCAAATCCTAGACGGACCAGAAATAGGTCAACTGTCCCTAGTGGAGTCGCCAACTGAAACTACCCGGCTGAACTTCTGACTGATAGGGGTGTATCAATAGAGTCGCCATTGAACGTCTTTTATCTCACGACAGAGAAAGGAAAACATTGAGTAAACCTGAGGGAAGAAATCGCGGTCCTACAACTGAGAGATCAAGAGAATCTAGGTAAGAGAGTTAATTACGCGAGGGGAAGGGATTAACACCCCACACGCCCGTAGTACTCTATGGTATCCACTTCTATTTTCTATCTAAGGGATGCGTTATATCTATCTATTGCTCAACATCTACAATGCATGCAAAAAGAAAAGGAAAATAAAGAAACCACGGGGAAAAGAAGGAAGTTTTTACAAGTTGTGCTCGATCGAGCCCCGTGACAAGATGCCTATGTATTCCCTCGTGCAATGGGAAAGTCAAAATGCCATAGTTCGACTCACTTGTTTTGGTGGGGTTTGTGTTTTTTACTTATGAAAAGGTTTTAAACACAAAAGAAAATGCGCCCGTAGGCGGAAAAAGAGTTTGTCTTGGTTGGTTGCTTTTACCTTTGTGAAAGGAGTTTAAGCCATTATTAAGTGTTTTTGTTTTCAAAGGAAAAAGAAAGCAAGTTTTAGTTTTAATTACATGCAAGGATGCAAAAGAAACAAACAAAACAAAAGGGATACTAGTTAGTACTAACCCTACTGTTGTCATGCAAAGATTGGACCTATGATTGAGGATAAGAGGAGTCTCTACCTATTTCAACTTGCAAAGGATGTTTCTCCTAATGTCTAGGCTCGAGAGCTATCCTAACCTAGCGGTCCTAAGAAAAATCTAAGTTATATCCGTCTTGCTTGTAAAACCAAGGGATGCAAGGGATGAAGCAAACAAGTGCTTTGGCAGAAGCACACTAGCAATGCGCAAACAAACGTCAAACAATTGCAGGCATGGCTACGGAGCAATGATGCGAGTTCTGCAATAAATGCGAACCCCTGGAATGAGTGGAGAGTCAGAATAGAGAACTATGACCACTTTGTTATTGACTCGATAAAGGAATAGTAACACGATTCGCGTGTACCATACAAGACACTGACTAGAACTGCGGGGGACGACTGCCGACCCTTTCTGCTTGCCCCATATATCATGACTCGATGACAGGAAAAATAGCAACGCGGGCCTTCTCGTAGTGGTACCACGTCAGGTGTCCTAACCACTTGACCTATGCATGCACAATTGTAAACACACAATGAAAATCGCCTCCTTATGCACAGAAGAGGACTTTAAACAAACCAAACATAATTAGCACACAGAATCCCCCTAAACGGGTCTTTAAATAAACCAGAGGGATTCCTGAACATGCTCCAACTACGGAAGCCCCATAATGCATCTTTATTCCTACTTCTCATGGCAAAAGAAAGTTGTAAAGTCCTACTTCTCATGATATCTAGGAAAGTCCTACTCGTTCGTGTCACCAAAACCCAAATATTTTAGTTCGCTAAGAACTACGTAAGCTCTGACTTTTCATTGCACTCGAAAATACGTAAGCACGAGGTTCTGAAATCTTGTCGAGTCCAATAATAAGATTACCAAAAACATTTTCCTTTCTTTATCTTTTCTTTCTCGTGTAACAAGTAGAAGATAACAAGTAAACATCACGCTAACATTCGATCACAAAACTAACTTAATGGATCATGTTGAGTACAACAAACACTAAATGTGTCAATACATTCCCCTTGCGTAAGTGACTCTCAAATCTTACATTTGTCATTGTTTGTGGATTTTCTGTTGTATTATTCACTTATTATATTTTTATTAAAATATAATATAAATCACGCATAAATAATTTTGTATTTAATTTTTCTCCTTAAAAACAAAACAAAAATGTTGTTTATAAATATAATAAAAATAAAATATTGTTTACTGGTGTAAAAGTAAGAGATCTAGTATATCGTCACGCTGTGAACGAACACGTGCGCCAAGTTTCCAAAACAACACGATAGTACTGAAGCCGCTAGCTACATCACTTCAGTTACTTTCTTTTCACCCCTATCCGCGTAAACACCTCACCTTCACCCCTATGGCCACCATCGAACCACCGCAAAACGGCACCGCCACCGCCACAAACCCTCTCCCACCGCCCAATCCCTCCGCCGCACAGCCCCTCACCACCGACGCCGAAGCAACCGCCGTTAACTCATCCTCAATCATCAACGAATCGGCTCAAGAGCCAGAGCCGGAGACGGAGACGGTAACCGAAACCGGAACAGAACCCGCCGTCACTCCGCCGGAGAAGAGATGGTCAGGTTGGCCGGGGGACTGCGTGTTCCGTCTCATAGTTCCCGTTGGTAAGGTTGGTAGCATCATTGGACGGAAGGGAGACCTCATCAAGAAGCTCTGTGAAGAAACTAAAGCTCGTGTTCGTGTTCTTGATGCCGATCTTGGTACTCCTGATCGAGTTGTGAGTCTTGAATTTGTTTCCAATTTGGTTTCATATTCATTCGATTTCTCTCTAGGGTTTTTATTCTTTTTTTTTTTTAAATTTCCAATTTTATTTAATGTGTTTTTAATTTGAAAAATCGTTACTAATTTAGTTTCATCTTTAATTTATGCGTTACTTAGGATAAATGTTTAATGTGGTAATTTTTTTTCAGATACTTATATCAGGAAAGGAAGAGCTAGAAGCAGCTATATCCCCTGCAATGGATGCTGCAATAAGGATATTCAAACGCGTCTCTGGATTATCTGAAATCGATAGTGAAATTAAAGGATCTGCTGGGGTTACAGCGTGTTCCATTCGATTATTGGTGGCATCAACACAGGCTATCAGTTTGATTGGAAAGCAAGGGTCGCTAATCAGATCCATACAGGATAGTTCTGGTGCCTCTGTTAGAGTACTGTCAGTTGGTATGCTTTCTGCCCTGTTTTCCAATTATACATTTTTTAGTGGCAATTATTGATTTGTGTGGATTCTCTTACATTTACTAATGATACGCGAAGCATAGTAATTAATCATGGGTCAAGTTCTCTCTAATAAAAATTTAACATGCTAAATTAAGGGACATATATCGTTAACACTAGTCAAGAATCACGGCGTAAAGATACTGTCGTCAGTAATTATTAATTATGCACGACTAATAACAATAAACATCATTTGTCTAAGGCTGTGAGGCAATAGATACTATAATAGCATGCCAGCAGTTTAATCTTGAATACATTATTTTAATGCCAATGCCAAATTATTTTCATGAAGATGAGGTGCAATATTTTGCTACTGCGGAAGAGAGGATTGTAGACCTGCAGGGAGAAGCCTTGAAGGTCCTTAAAGCTCTGGAAGCCGTGATTGGCCATCTGAGGAAGTTTTTGGTTGATCACAGCGTTCTCCCCCTATTTGAGAAAACTGTAAGATCATTATTAATTTTCCTAATATCGAATTAGCTAAAAAATATTAAATATATATATTTTAGGCTGTCTCCTTATCCCTCATAGGATAGTGTTAACGGACTCTCATAGTCTCATTGATGTTCTGATGACCCGTCTTTGAAGGGAGTGTCTATTTAGGATATGCATTGAGATTGAGTAGCTTCTCTGCAAGACTATAATCCTTGTTCTTTTTCTTTTACTCGAAGTAATCAAGACTTAAACCTTCAAAGTTATGATAGATAACAAATCAAAATAATTCTCATGATAAAACAACAAAGATGCTTAAAATTCTGTCATATCCATTCCAGCATTATATGAATCACAAGAAACACATTATTCACCAAAAACTTTCTTAATAAACACCTTCAAAAAACAGTAAATGGGGAAAATTTATATCACAGTCTCCCATAGGTGGCAATGACAAGGATGTTCATGCATCTGCTTCCCTTTGAACTATATATTTTGGTAGGCATAGAACATAAACCATATGGTTGTCCTAACTCCTAACCCAATCTATCTACCAAACACTACATTTTTGTGTAGGATCACAACTTTGTTTTGTTAATGAGATGAATATCACTTGTGAAAACGAAAATTAGGTTATGTTCTGATTTTTGCTTTATATTTACACTATTATACGTGTTTTCTCTATGTTGTTTTAGTACAATGCGTCTATCCCACAACAAGACCGTCAAGCAGAGACCTGGTCCGACAAGCCGTCACAGCATACCATTTCACAAACTAGCATGTATTCTGATCCACTTCCATCAAAACGGGATTCTGTCTTCGCTGATCGTGAAAGTCATTTGGACTCACTACTCTCATCCTCCACTATGTCTCTCTATGGGCAAGATTCTTCTCTTTCTGGTGTCCGTTCTTCAACTCTTAGTCGTGTTGGGGCTCCTATTGTTACGACGGTAAGTTATTTGAATCACATGCATGTTTTCTATGTAATGCCTTACAGGAAATTCTATATATTAGTTTAGATATAATAGCATTCGTGGACTTAATATTTTGGGGGTACAATTTGATTTAAGGCCAAATAGGTGGGCTGAAATGTTTCTTGTGAAAGAAGGGTGTGTTAGATGTGATACCATATACCAGTTTTCACATAACAGTTGATTTTTTACTGACAATTGTAGTTGTCTTCTAGGTTCTTATGGAACACTATTTTAAACAATTTACTCGTCTGAATTTGGGACTCCAAATGAAATGAATTTGTGTGTTTTTCTACATGTTCTCCCGGAACTCTTGTTCACATGATGATCTGGCTCAAGGCCAAGTAATTATCTTTGTATTTTCAAATTGACGTAGCCTATATACTGCATGTTGTCGACTTATGCAGTGAGCTAAAAGTATTCAAATATTTTTTCTCATACCGCGTTAAGTATTGTTTTGTTATATCTCTTGATATTTATTGTACTGTACCGTTCTCTTCCCTAAATGTTTCATTTATTAGGTAATACAAACAATGCAAATACCACTGTCCTATGCGGAGGACATCATTGGTATTCAAGGGACTAATATAGATTATATTCGCCGCACTAGTGGAGCCATATTGACTGTGCAGGAGAGCAGGGTGCCTGATGAAATCGTTGTGGAAATAAAAGGAACCTCATCTCAGGTTCAAACGGCTCAGCAATTGATTCAGGTAGGAGATTTCAGATGGCCAATTATTCTGTAATTTTTGTATTGGATATGTATATTGCATAAGTGGACAAAGTTATCAGTTTTTAAGATGAAGTTATAGTTTTTTTTTTTGATCAAAAAATGAAGTTATAGTTTTTTATTATGGTATAATTTTTATTGAACCTTTCTCATTATGGTATAATTTTTATTGAACCAATTGATTAATTTTGGCTTTTGCTTGGGGAATTTTATTTGTGTTGCAGGAAGTTATAAGCAGTCGCAGAGAACCTATCACCAACAGCTACGGGAGGTTGGATGCGAGCAGAATGGATGTGGGTCCAAGGTCATATTCTCAGTCTTCATACTCTCAGTTGGGCAATGCGTCACGCATCCCACCTTCTTCATTATCCTCGCAGCAATACTCAAGCTATGGAGCATCTGGCTTAGGAGACTTCAGTACTTTCAGGCTTTAAGTCGAGATCTCTTTAGTCAAGGCCTAAAAGGCACTCCATTTGAACTTGATACTTCCTAACTGGGTCTTGGAAGGAGGGCTAGCAACACTCGTTCTCTTATTCGCTTAAAAATTCATGTAGGTCCTACTATTTTTGAAATGGGTTCCACCAAATTTCATCTAATACAAGAAAAGAATATTGAAAAGAGAAATGTTAAAGTGAGTGTTGCTAGCACTTCTTTGACAAAGTTAACACTTGATTGTATTATGAAGCTTCACTAGATACATTTTGTGTTATCCGATATCAAGTGTGGTGGATAATTTTGAGGTAGCAAATAGTTGATAATTGTAGTAGAAAATGTAATGAAATATTAGCCATTTTAATGATTTGTTGTCTAACATGTGATGTTTGACTATTATGTTATTTTCCATACCAAATATTGATACCTCGGTTCTATTGCCTTGATGTGGATTAAGTGAGTTGTCAATGTGAACTTCATGTCTGGGTGTTGGCAACGTGAACTAAGTGTCTAATTTCTAGGTGCATTGTAGAGACATGCCATAGTTAGTTAGAATGTTTGCATAGTGTGGCTGAGATTTTGTGTGATGCGTTGAATGGATTGTGGGTCCATGGTCATATTTTACTGGATCGATAGGTGAGATTGCGGTGGTTTGAGTTTAATGGTAGTGTACTTAGAGCTGTCAAATGGGCCGACGTTTAAATGGGGCGTTTAAATGGGCTAGTCTGCTCCGAATTGATTGTTTAATGGACTACAAAAAATTAATACGGCCTGTTTTTCAAAGGCCTGTAAAGTCCGATGGGCCAGTCTGACTCGTATTTCAATATTATAGTTTTAATTTTATAAAAAAAGATGTAATGGATAAAATCTACGTAACATAAGTAGAGAGTCATCATATACTTAGTTAAGTGATGTTTAAAATATTCATGAAATCAACATCCATATATAAATGAATAACACAAAAATATCCATGTGCATGTGTTTGGTTCGAGGTAGATGGAGGGGAGGGGAGAAAATATTTAAAATGAAATGTGTCTGGTTCAATTTTTAGGAGAGGAGGGGAGAGGAGCAAAATCCCTCCAATATTTTGTGTGATTGCTTTTCTATTCAATAGTAAGGGGTAGTAACTTAAGTGAAAAAGAAACAGACACAAATAGATTCATTAACCATGGAGCACGAAACATTACAAAATTCGAGACAAAGAAATTTTTAGTAGCTTCCCTCTTCATTAGATTGGTACATTTGGGACGCATAACATAATAAAAAAAATACAACTAAAATTGTTGAATCATATACTATTGTCTGGGCGGCAGAAGTCACGAAGCGATTCTACTTGCTGCTTGCACTTCCCTTTCGATTTTCTACACATTCAACACATTAAAAATGCCAAAACACTCAAAACCGACTAATTATTTGAAATTGATTGAAATGAAATTAACTTGACTGAAAATAAAATACGTTACCAAATCGTGGGTTACCTCACACTCAACACTTATTTAAGGTCCTTAGCTTGACCGTTTGCTTCTCTCTTAGGGAGGTATATATAAAACGAAGAACACATCACCCTTCTTCTTCCTCTTGTCGTGTAGGATTCTCATGAACTTGAGGAATCGATGGTGCGATTCCAAAATGTTGTTCGACTCAATAATAGTGAACGAAACATATATGAAGTCCAATACTTTATCAATTTCTTCGATTCCATATGCTTTGTTGCCAAAATAGCTCTCGAGGACATTCTGTGGGTGAAGGTGTTCAGGTTGGATATCTACGTCTAAGCAAATTTTTACTTTTGAAACTTATTACATAATCTGACCATCCTCTCTTGGTCTTCTTGTTCTTTTCCTATGGCTATTCTTTAGCTCATATTTTATTTATTTATTTCTGGTTCAGTCATTTCATCCAGTGGCGTGCAAGTGTCTTACTTTCCACTCCACTTCTCAACATAATGGAGCTATGATTCTTGTTCTTTGGGTTATCCACCGTATTACTGATAAATCCCTCACTCGAACTAGCCCGAGATGCCATTTATTACTACAACTGGATGATCTATAACTCCAAAGTCTTAATAAAGGACTCGTTATTCTTGTTCATTGTCAGTTGGTTCTATATCATCTCTTCATGATTCTTCTTTACTCTATCAAAATTCATTTGAGTGGCTTGCATAAAATTTACCAAGGCTTCTTCTAATTGGGTTGATATCCTTAGTGGTGGATCTTGATGCGCTTTTGGGTTGAATTTAGAATGTGATTATTGTCCCAGTTACAACTTGAATGCTCATCCCACCTTGAATTGATATTGAAGGAAGGGTTTAAATCATGATGGTTTATCGCATACTACGCCTCTGCAACGTAAGCTCTGGTGCATAATGACCATTTTGGTGACCTTCACCAAAGAAGTCACATCGTAACACTTCGACGAGATTATGAATTGTCAAACTCAAAGTCGAAGCCACAATTTGTATTTTTAAGGTTTCAATTCGTACTAACATCACATGTCGAAGATCCTCTCTATTTTACATTCCTTCTTTACCTAGCACACACAATCAAAAGACAAATACCTTAGTAACACTACACTATCTGATGATAAAACTAAATAAGAAATTTGAAAATTGAACTAAAAAGAAAAGAAGAGAAACTATTTACAAAAATTAAAAAACTAAAAATAACTAAATACAAAATTTACAAAGGTTGCACACTATTGCCTTGCCAAAAATTATCAACAATCTCCACAACGACGCAAAAAAGTTAATGGACAATTTACTTACGAATGTACTGGCGTTGTTATCGAAGTAATAAAAATAAGTTTGTCTCCAAAGAAATTACGAATTTAGAACAAGGTATATTGTGTGAATTGTGATGTATGTAAAAATAGTAAACGAGTGGTTTTTAGGTTGTTTGATTAAAAACGTAAGAGATAAGTTTGAATAACAATGATGATAAAGGCGGTCAGGTGTATGAGTGGGTAGGAAGGAAACATGTATGTGTAGACTTGATTGAAGTTTCTCCGTTGGTGGGATTGAGAAGTGGAGTTTTTTTTTTTGTAGGACAAACTATTCTCAAAGGCCTTTCAAGTAAAGTGGTCAAACATTAGAAAACGTGTTCCGACCATTAACATACTTTCATACCGTGACACTTTTGATTTTCTAGTACCGGAAACAGTGAATCTTTTACAAAGAATACAAATGCTGATACATAAAAATATTGTGTATTCAAAAAGAGTCGTATAACCGTCTAAAAAAACAGTAGTGCAACTTATTATTTGCTTGCTTACCATGTCAATTTATTCAAATTAATATTAACATCCAAATAATCTAAGCTAAATTGATTGGCCTATTTTCAAAAGTAGCCTTTAAGAAGTAAAGTTAATTTTCTAATGCATTTGAAACTTTCTGTATAGGTCATATGCATAATGCATTAGACGGTGATAAGCCTTCTGCAATCACACTTGAAGTTCTCAAGCAAATTTTGGGAAAAGAAAAGGTGATTGACTTCAAAGGAGCTTGCTTTTGCCTTTGTTTAATGATAGTTAGTTATATTTGGATCATTTTTAAGATCAAAACAAAGAGAACTTCATTCATACCATTATAATTTACAAATTATTACAAGCAGTGAATAGAGAACAAAAGCTACAATTTTCATTTTTGAAAGATAAAAAACCAAGAGGTTCGTTCAAGACATCATGCAAACAGTGAACAAAGTTTAAGGTAGAAACAAAGGACCCTCAACAACAATGGTTCATTTTCAAGGGTATGTTTCAGTTGCTGGCACTGGAGCATATGAACCAATAAAGATGTCACCATAAATCAACCCAGCCAAGCCTCCTCCTATCAATGGACCAGCCCAGTAGATCCAGTTATCAGCAAAGTTTCCATTAACAACAGCTGGACCGAAAGAGCGAGCCGGGTTCATTGACCCGCCACTGAATGGACCGGCCACTAAGATGTTTGCACCCACAACAAACCCAATGGCGATTGGTGCAATGGTACCTATTGAACCTTTTTTGGGGTCAGCTGCTGTGGCGTAAACCGTGTAAACCAATCCAAATGTTATTATAATCTCAAACACTAGCCCTGCAATAGGGTTCAATCCAGCAGCAACACCATGTGTTGGAACACTCTGCAAATATACATCCGACAAAATATTAATATAAAATAACTTAATATATCTCTAGATGATATCCTAAGCGCGTAACTGCAAAGATTAATATACCTTAGAGGTGACATAGTTGAGGAGAAGAGATGCGACGATTGAGCCGAGTAATTGGGCGATCCAATAGAAGAAACCAGTTAGGATGGTGATGTTGCCACCAATAGATAAACCAAAAGTGACAGCAGGGTTCAAATGTCCACCAGATATGTTGGCTGCTACAGACACACCAACAAATAGTGCAAATGCATGAGCCACAGCTACTGCCACTAGACCAGTTGGATCCAAGGCTGCATCTGATGTTAACTCATCTGCACAATACAAAAATAATCACATTTCATCATTCCTTGAATAGTATCCGACAATTCAAACCCGTGACATCTCATTTATTTATGCGTAAAAGATGAAACTTCGGTCATTAGATCACTGAAGTAATGACTGAAATTTTATCATACTTCAAATTATTTAATTAAGCACACTTTTTAAAAAAAAAAATATAGTTACATTTGAGCACTACTTACTGTAAGCAATGGCTGATCCAACTCCAGCAAAGACAAAAATCAAAGTGGCAATGAACTCTGATAAATAAGCCTTAAGTGAGGCAATGCTAAAAGAGTCATCAAAGGTACCAAAACCTATCTTCACCATTTTGGCAAGGAACTAGAAACTTAACCAAAGACTAAGGTGTTTTGAATCTATATAATCAATAAGCTATTAGTTGATGATGCCTTGCATAAGAAATGTTTGCAATGGTGTATATATATGAAAAGTTTAGAGTAATAAAATGGATGTGATTGTGAAAGGGTTGGCTATTCTATATTGTTATGGCACCGTCCATGGACCTACATGACATGAGTTGTTAGATAATGCTTGATTAAAATGTTAGGACCTAACTAACCACCCTAACCCTTTTCTTTGTTTTAAAATTTATAGAATTCTTATACATATTTTATTCATTATGAGCATAGTGACAACTAATTTAACTAATAATCAATTAATCAATGGAAAAAACAGTGTAGATAAACATGCAAAAAGATTGTAGTAAATCAACATTTAAGTCTTTAAAATTGCAAAAAATTGATAATTTAACATTTTAGCCTTTTAAATTAAAATAGTTGAATCAATTTAGCTGTCTACCAAGTTATGTATATTTTTATTTATGAAAACTCATATTAAAATCAATATTTACATATTGTCTTGAAGAATCTATTATATTGTAGCAAGACAAATATAAAATCTTTAAAATTAGGATAGTATTAAGTTTGATAAATTTAATCTCCAAAAAGAGTTTCTCTTAAAATACAAATAAATTATTAATTACATTTCTATTTATTATATTTTAATTTACCTGTTTATTCTACTAATTATAATTAATAAAATATTTTAATAAATAAATTTTATTTTATTATTAAAATCAACTTAGTTACTATATAAATTTAAATATTTTCTATGTTCTAAAATAAATGTCATATCTAATAAAATTATTTATTTCAAAAATAAATTTTCAATGTAATTTTAATTTTAATTTATATAATTTAATTAATATTTTTTATTTATAATTTTTAAGACTTGATTTATTGATAAATGTGCTAATAGTCTCACATAAGATAATATATGATTTGAATATGTTTTTATAAGTTGAGTAATGTCTAAATCATATTTCTTAACATGGTAATAGGATATGATTTAAGATTCGGTGAATCACCTATTATTACGTTTTTTTTGTTGGGCCCACTTATCATTTATTTTTACGATTTAGATGTTCATTCTTGGACGTGAGAGGGCGTGGTAAGAATTCTACTTAAGATAATATATGACATGAATCTTTCCTTATAAGTCCCAATAAATCAATTTTAAAATCGATTTTGTATGATTGAGTTAGACTTTAACTACATTTTTTTAACAGAAGGCTCAGGTTAAGTTCGATTCCAGCTATTCACTAACAATCTTTGTGTCGGATTAGTTCATATAGAACTTTGCTCTAATTTTAAATGGTTCTTCTATTAGAAGACAATGAGTTTGATCTCTTAAATTAATCGGCCTCATGTAAAATATTTTTAATTTATTATTTTTTTATTTGCGTTTATAATAATTCAAATAAACTAATAGTAAGAATGAGAATTTTGTTAAAAATATTATTAAATTTTTTCTTATTTATCATATTTTCCTATTTAATTAATGGATCAACTATCACTTATTTTGAAACATGAGAGAGGATGTGTTTTTAATAACAAAAGTATCAAAATAAACTCCATTGTCTATTAAAAAAATATCAGACTAACATCATGTTAAATGTATTATAGTTAAAAAATTAAATATAATAAAATTATATTAAAGTTTTAAAATATTAAATCCATATATTTCAATAAAAAATTTCTAAAAATAATTTATTAATTTGTGATATGTTAGTATTTTCCTAAAAAAAATTGTATCCTCATTTTCAAGATAACCAAAGGAACAAAATGATACTTATATTAAATTATGACGATGATAATGATGATTAGGGTGGCAATAAATATGGTTATCGAGCAACAAGTCTCGTTATAATTTTCATGGTCCATAAGCTTTAATGATTGTTCTTCCATTATTATTAACACTCATGTTCATAAATTGACAATTGATAACTACGGCCAGCTCTTTTCCTCTCTTTTTTGTTTTTCCTATGAATGTTGAGGACAACATAAAAATACATTAGAATATTTCTTAGGACATTTCAATGTCATTATTTGAATTGTTAAACAATTGACATGATTATTAAAACTTATCATGAGTGGTTGGACGGCTTAAGTCTTAGTGGAATAGCT
This sequence comes from Vicia sativa, assembly GCA_021764765.1. Taxonomy (NCBI): domain Eukaryota; kingdom Viridiplantae; phylum Streptophyta; class Magnoliopsida; order Fabales; family Fabaceae; genus Vicia; species Vicia sativa. Next base: position 53,089,532 of record CM038792.1, on the reverse strand, counting down.
CAACTTCGTTCAGCAATTTATGTTATCTGTCGTATAAAGTTAAATGCACGTACTTTAAGAATAATCCTCATCCAATTACAAGAGTTTTATTTTTATAACAAAATTTTATTGTGGTTTTAAAGGCATGTGTTCTATTGAGTCGAGCCATCTCGACTCAGATCTAATAGAATCCGGCCAAATAGATAATTTGTTCAATAAAACAGAGTTGAACCTATAAAATAAGTCTAAGATTAATTGGAGATAATATTTTATTAAAATTCAACTGATAATGTATTTAGATTGATATTATGGTGTAATATTTTATTAAAATTCAACTGATAATGTATTTAGATTGATATTATGGTGTGAGATTTTACTATCGAATATGATTATCTATTATCATTATGAGATAATATGGATTAAAGACAATTCTATTAAATGACTTTTGACGGGTTTAAGGTGTAAGGCGAATCAAAATTGTTATATAAGGAGATGACCATAAGGAGAATGAGATATACAATTCACATAATAAATCATACTCAAGCAGAGACGACTTTGATTCTACTTCTTCCGTTCCACAATGAGTGATTCAGTAAATCATTTCACACATATTAAGAAAAGTGTATAAAATAAAAGAGAGAATAATGTTTTTAATATAGTGCCCCTTATCATATATTGAAAATGATGAATTTTTTATTAATTTGATGGTGAAATTGAAAAAGATGTATTGAAAATTAAAATGAATCATTCATTTTAAAACACTATTTTATTCTAAATGAATCACTCATTCTAAAATGGCGGGAGTACTAACTCTTGCTGATGGCGGGAGACACTATTATTTGTGTACTCTTATGAGTACATTTGATGTCCATCGTGAAGCATGGTAAAATTGACCGGGACAATACAAATAAATTTGATAAGTCGCAAGCATACAAATACTATCATAGTACTAAAAATGTTGTTCCGGAACGACGGTTTAAATTACTGATTTTTATTTGTTCGATGATTAGCTAAAACTAGTGTTGATTGATTAAGATTTCTTATATAGAATAACTTTAGAATCGTGATTATTTGTCCGTGACTTACTCGCGTAAACTCTCATTTTGGATCTATTATGAAAATCCTAAAATTGCATAAATGAAATAGATAAATACAACTATATTTTCTTTTATGGAGTATATGATCTTGTCTTGAATAATCAATGAATCACATACTTTCATAGAGTAATACATTTTTTCAATATTCTTTAATCAAATTTACTTTTGAAAAATAATTTTATCAATTAAACCAATGATTTGGTTCAAAAAACATATTAAAAAATCAAGGGACTGTCAACGTAATCATATTATTCCCCATAAAATAATGGATTAAATATATTTTTAATTTTTATAAATTTGCTACCCCGTAATTTTAATCGATTTAATTTTTTTTTAAATAATGGTCCTCGCAAACTTTTTTTCCCTGCAGTTTTAATCCTTTTATTTTTTAAAATTTTTTAAAAAATTTAATTACCTTTAAATTTTTAAATAATTTTATAATATTTATTTACTAAATTTTAAAATTTTTTAAAATAAAAAGAATTAAATATGAATTTTTTAAATTTCAAAAGATATTAATAAAAATAATAAAAATTTTAATTTAAAAATTAAATTTTGAGTTTTTTTTTTCGAGAAACTTTTTATAAAGTTCTACACATGTCTGTAAAATCATCATTCAAAAATACACATTGATTTAACAGCAGAGACTAAAATTATGTGCATAATAATTTTGTCATGATTATTATTCGAAGGAAAATTCTAAAGGACCAAAATTACAGAATCGCATATTTATAGGGACTAAAAATATATTTAACCCTAAAATAATTCGAACTAAAAAATCTGCACAAGATTGGTCGTTGAGACAATCTTTGCAATCCTACACCTACAATGAAACAACTCGCTCAGTGATAATGAAAATCACAAACATAATCATGAATATAAATATTTGAATAAAGAAATATGAATGACTAATAAGTAATAAAATAAAACTGTGATTTCTATTAGAACCTGAATTATTCAATATGAAAAGTACAACAAAGATTTTGCTCTAATGGAATCTTTGCATGAAATGTAAAATTTTTAGAGAAAATAAATTATACAGAAAAAATAATGTATTCTAAGAGATATTACATCTAAAGGTTACACAACTAAATATTCACAATTAATCATTGACCCTTCAATGTGTAATAGACAGAAAGCCAAAATGCCATGAAATAATCATATGAGTCACTAGGGCCATTACAACTGTAATGACCACCGCTTCTGTCATTTTTTCAAAATCAGAAATTCATCATTCCTAGGGTCATGAAGATCGTAATGGTGATTGAGTTGTGGGTGCAACGCCTCTTGTTTAATGCCAAATTCTCTTATTTCTCCCAACATCTTCAAGCATCTTTCTGGCTTTGCTCATTTTCACATATGTGTGGCTTTTAACCTTAAATTCTCTTAAAACTCCGAAAACATCAAGATAAAAAAGAAACAAAAGTAAAATGGAACAAAATGAAATAATAATCTTAGATAAAATGATAGAATTAAACTGTTAAAACACAATAAAAATACAATTTATCTTAATTCCAAGAGAAATTTGGTCCTATCTCACGATGAAGAGGGGGTTGCCACCAGTAACATCAACAATAATGACTGAGTTGTCATAGCAGATATGCTAGCCTTTATGGATCAGTTGTGTTGTTATAAAGAAGCATTACATGAGAGTTTCAATGACTATAATAGCAGCAGCACACAAAGCCAAAAGTGATCAAGGAAAAGGAGTCCACATATCCCCAATAACTTTTTACGGCGATTTTAGCTTTTAGGTGCTTTGGTCCCAAAAAATTTCAAACCACTATCCTTGGAGTCATTCAGTGACAAGATTGATCCCTAGGAGTGCATGATCGCTATTAACACCAGATGGCTATCATCAAGGTGAAGTGCTCAAAAAAGTGAATTTGGAACAAAGAGTTTTCAAGAAAGATAGTTTTGTGAAAAAGAAGAAGAGTAATGAAATTAAGAGAGAGAATTATTATCTAAAACGGTATGAAGATTATTATTATTGTTTACAAAGAAATGCTCCTTATATAGACACATTTCGCAGGCTCAAAAATGTAGACTAAGCTAAGACCCAAAACATACAAAGGTCCAAAGAATTCGACACACTCCAACAGATAGCAGAGCAATTCGACATTCTGACTAATTCGACTAACACACACAATAGCTAGTTCGACTAGCACACAAAGTCAGTTCGACTAGCACATACTCGCTAGTTCGACTGAACAAGAATTACACAAACTAACACACCCCCTAATTCATGTTCTCGAGACTTCTCATCTCAATGCTTCTCTTTAACTCTTCGAATCTAACTTTCTTCAGCGGTTTGGTGAATATGTCAGCTAGTTGAACTTCAGTTTTGCAGTGCTTTATTTCGACCTTCCCTTTGTTGACTTGATCTCTCAAAAAATGATATCTTCTTTCATTGTGTTTACTTTGACCGTGACATACATGATGATTTGCCGGGTTAATTGCTGATATATTGTCGACAAATAGCTTTATCTTCTTAGGTTCCATTATCTTGAGTTCTTCAAGTAACATTTCGACCCATGCTGCTTGACATGCAGCATATGATGCAGCTACATATTCTGCTTCGCAAGATGACAAAGCCACAATGCTTTGTTTCTTCGAACTCTAGGAGATTGGAGCACATTCGATCATGAAAATGTAGTCTGCAGTGCTTTTATTTTCGTCCTGATCTCCACTGAAATCTGAATCAGTGTATCCATGAACTTCGACACTTGTGCCGTCCTTCGACTTCCTAGCCAATAACACGCCATGGCCGATAGTTCTCCATAAATCTGCTCAACAGTCCTACGCTTTGGTAGATATCTGGTCTTGTATTGCAAAGATATCTCAAGGATCCAATGATTTGTTTGTACAATGTCAAATTTACAAACTCATCATTCGACTCCTTCTTCAGCTTTGCTCCTGTCTCTAACAGTGTGACTACTTCATTACAGTTGCTCATGTTGAATCTCTTCAAATTATATTGAGCATACTTAGTCTAATGCAAGAATACTCCTTCTTTAGTATTTTTGAATTCCATCCCTAGGAAATATGAAAGATTCCCTAAGTCAGACATTTCGAACTCTTGCATTAGCTTTGAATTTACTTTCATTATCTCAGCTTCGTCGGCTCCGATAATTATTAATTCATCTACATAGAGGCATAAAATGATTCGACTTTCACTGTTGACATCATTTACATACACTCCATGTTTAGAGACACATTTTGTGAAACCTGCTTCGATCAGGAAGCTATCTATTCTCTTATTCCAAGCTCGAGGAGCTTGCTTCAAACCATAGAGAGCCTTCCTTAATATGTACACCTTTGACTCCTGCCCTTTGACGTCGAATCCTGGTGGTTGAGTAACATAGACTTCTTCGTCCAATGGACCCTTCAGGAATGCTGACTTTACATCTAGTTGATGCATATTCCATCCCATGTATGTTGCTGTCGAAACAACTATTCGAATCATTTCCAACCTCGTAACCGGTGCATATACTTCGTCAAAGTCTATACCGGGATTTTGTAGAAAGTCTCTAGCCACCAATATTGCTTTATACTTCGCTATCTCGCCATCTGGCCTTCGTTTCACTTTGTATATCCACTTTACATCGATAGGCTTCTTATTCGTTCTTTCGACAAGATCCCAGGTCTTGTTCTTCTCAATGGCTTTGATTTCTTCTTTCATGGCTTCACACCAATTCGAATTACTCATGGCTTCATTCAAATCTATTGGTTCTGCTTCAGCCATCATCATGGCTTCTTCGACTAGATCACCATCAGCATCAATTGCTTGATCTGGAAATCTTTCATATCCAGCTAGCCTTGTTGATTCAGTTCTTGTTCTTGCCGACCTCGTTTCATTTTGTTTAGGTGGTTCTTCATTTCGAATAGTTGAAGCATTTCCTTGTTCACTTCGACTATTTGAGGGTTCATCCTGTGGATCTTCTTTGAACACAGTTATAACTGTGTCTGATTCTTGTGTTGAACTTTGACTCCAGTCCCAATCTTTGGTTTCGTCGACACGAACATCTCTGCTGATCACTAGTTTATCTTAGATTGGCGAATACAACTTGTATGCACCAGTCAAATGATACCCTATGAGAACCATTTATTCACTTTGATCATCCAGTTTCCTTCTCAATTGTTCAGGTACATGCCTGAAGCACATTGATCCAAAAACTCTAAAATGACTCACACTTGGCTTCGATCCTGTCCAAGCCTCATAAGGTGTTCTTCCTACTATCGTCTTTGTTGGACACCTGTTCAGAATGTATACTGCTATCGAAGCTGCTTCAGCCCAAAATCTCTTAGGCATATCTTTAGCTTTCAACATACTTCTCATCATGTTCAGTATACTTCTATTTTTCCTTGTAGCTATGCCATTGTGTTGAGGTGTATAGGGTGCAAAAATCTCATGCTATATACCTTCTTCATTACAAAATTTGGCAAATTCAGCAGACATATATTCACCACTACCATCAGTTTTTAACTTCTTTAATTTACAACTACTTTGTTTTTCAGCATGCAACTTGAATTTCTTGAACTGTGTGAATACTTAACTCTTCCTTTCAATGATATAAATCCATATATGTCTGGTGAATTCATCAATAAAATTAAGGAAATACATGTTGCCTCTATTTGACTTCACTTCAAATGGTCCACACACATCAGAGTGAACTAGTTCCAACTTGCGCTTGGATTTCATGGGCAAGTCATGTTTGAATGTCTTCCTTTCCTGCTTAGATTTACATCATTCCTCACATACTTGCTTTGGTTCCTTCACATAAGGAAAACCAAACACCATCCTCTTCTGATTGAGAATGCATAAACTCTTAAAGTTTAGATGTTCATACCTATGGTGCCATAGCCAATTCTTGTCTTCTTCCGTAGTCGAAGCAAGACACTTATGATCTGATGTGTTGAGTTCGACTTTGAACGTTTTATTTTTTCCCAATGGTGCTTTCATGATTAGCCTCCCATCAGCCCTATAGACTTTCATCTGATTCCTTTCAAGCTTCATCTTGAAGCCTTTTGCAAGTAATTGACCTACACTTATCAAATTACTTGTCATGGAGGATACATACAATACCTCAATGATAATAGATTTTACACCATCCTTTGTGACAATCAATATGTCTCCTTTGCCTCTAGAATTGATGTGTCTTCCATCAATAAACTTTATCACCTTTTTCACTAACTCATCTAATTTGGTGAACCAATATTTATTGCCAGTCATATGATTGCTACATCCTGAGTCCAGATACCACATGTTGGTTTTCTCAGTGTTCGACTGAGAGTTTACCATCATCAGCACATCATCTGAGTCACTGTCTCCTGCACGTGCATATTGGACTTCATCACTTTCTTTCGCTCTTCCTGCTTTCTTTCTTTGACAGTCTCGAGCATAGTGACCAAACCCTTGACAATTGTAACATTTCACCTCTTTAGTGTCGACTTTCCTCCAAGATTACTTGTTGCCCCACCTTTCTTGCTTGAATCATCATTCTTGCTTGACTTCTCATCACCTGCAAGATTCTTTTGCTGCTTCGACTTCTCATCTTTCTTGCTGAATCTTGATTGCAATGCTTGTTCTGCCACATTTTCTCTTTCTGAGTTTCTCTGCTTCAATCTCATCTCATGAGCCTCCAGTGAAGCTTGAAGTTCTTCTAACTTCATCTTAGATAGAGTATTGACCTCTTAATTGTCACTACAATATAGTCAAAATATGCAGTTAGAGATCTCAGTACCTTTTCTATTTTCTGCAAATCAGTGATCGTTTCTCCACATGCTTTCATTTGGTTCGTCAGTGTCACAATCCTTGAGAAGTATGTAGAGATTGATTCATCATCTTTCATGTGCATCATCTCGTATTGCTTTCTCAGCGTCTGCAACTTCACCTTTTTCAATTTCTCGCCTCCTCCATACAAGTTCTTCAACTTGTCCCACGCATATTTCGCTGATTCTTCTTCAATTATCTTCTCGAATACATCAGAGTCCACACACTGATGAATCAAGAACAACGTTTTACAATCTTTCTTCCTCTAATTTTTGTGCGCAGCTTTCTGGACATTTGTCGTGTTTTCTTCCAGCTCCGATACACCATCATTCAAGATTTCAACAACAACATCTTGAAATCTAAAAATGACCTTCATCTGTGCAACCCACCGTTGATAGTTTTCCCCTTTGAAAACTGGTAGATTTGCTGGAATTTGTGTCGACGTTGTTGTTCTGTTTTCCATTAGATTCTCTCTGAATTACAACCGGGCTCCTTGATACCAATTTGTTGGAACAAAGGGTTTTCAAGAAAGATATTTTTGTGAAGAATAAGAATAATAATAATGGAATTGAGAGAGAGAATGATTATCTAAAATTGTATAAAGATTATTATTATTGTTTACAAAGAAATGCTCCTTATATAGACACATTTCGCAGGCCCAAGAATGTAGACTAAGCTAAGGCCCAAAACATACAAAGGCCCAAGGAATTCGATACACTCCAACAAATAGAAGAGAAATTCAACATTTTGACTAATTCGACTAACACACACACAATAGCTAGTTTGACTAGCACACAAAGTCAGTTCGACTAGCACATGCTCTCTAGTTCGACTGAACAAGAATTATACAAAATAACAGTGAAAATTGATGGTAAAGAAATTCAAGGTGGACCCCCTTTGGTGGTATATGAGCCTTCTGAGATTCTCGGTGTCGAGTTACTGAGGTCAGACAAGAAATATGGCTCACCATTTTTTGACCAACAAGCACTGAAAATTTTCCACAAACAACCTATTCATTATTTTCTTGGGCTAATCCAAGTCCTTGCATAAGTATTTGGCAAGTTTTAATTTTAAGGCCATCAATGTCTCTAGCCCGAATCAAGATATGTTTGTTGGATATTTCCATAATGACCTCAAGGACGAGAAGTTCAAAGAGTCCTTGGTCCTAAAGCGGACAACCTCGATGGAATATATTGTTGCAAGAGAAAAATGTTATATTAAAGGAAAATAAAACAATTTTGAAAATATAACCTGGGATGCAAGAAAGAAAGGTGGAGGAAAACCAGAAGTATATAGTCAACGAAGGAATCAAAACACAATACTAACTTAAGAGCAAGATGCATTCAAGCCCTCAAGGAGGCCATTAGAGCATTTCACCCTAATGAAATTGATGAGGAATAAGATATCGCAACAATATAATAAGTTATATAATAATAAGTATGCGACATATATATCATGCAAGATTTCGTACTCTTCGCCATTAACCACAATTCAAAGGGATCATACCAACAACATATAAAATTATTAACATTCGTTATACATCACATACAAATCCTGCAACTTAACAACATCATCACATCAACAAGTCAATAATATGAAATGTGACTGACACTGATGCAAATGCATGTGGTACCATCAGGGAATAAGCCCTCTCCATAAAGTCATATATGGGCTATCAACATAAGGCCAAATCCGTGCCAACAACATAAGTCAAATTCGGGCTGTCAACATACAACCAAATTTGGGCCAACAACATAAGCCAAATTCGGGTTGTCAACGATGCATGTATGCGACACTAACATACAATAACAAAATTATGCAACTATAGAGCATGATCTCTCAACATTACACCATTATAGGCCAACAACAACATCATCATACTGCAATATAATGTGCAAACCATCTATACATTGTTTGTATAACACTAACACATATAATCATAATGTTATACATTCCATCACATACAAACCTACACACACATTAAAGATTATTCTAAAAATATGTTCTTTTACTGTCATCAAAATAATTACCATATTGTCGAAAATGTTTTTATCTTTCCAACGATTCAAATAGACACTCGAGTAAAAAGTTTTGAATTTTCAAAGTTTTATAGTTTTTTAGAATTTCACTTAGGAAATTGATTACTCTAAAATGGAAATCAATTTCCCCAACGTAAGAGGATTATTTTTCTAAAATGCACTCAGGAAATCGATTATCCAAAATGGTAAATCGATTTCCAACTTACCAACAACAAATATAAGTGTTTTTCATTCAGGAAATCGATTACCCAAAATGGTAAATCGATTTCCACACCTTGATAGTGAAATTTTTTGTAACTTCTTCTGCTACGGGATTTCATATTTTACACCCAAAAATCGAGTTTGGAAACACATTAAAATATACAAGTACTTACAATTTCTAGCACATACACGACCATGTATTTCTAATCAAATCAAAACATCAATTTCATCGATTATAGCCAATTTCAACAGATTAAATCAAAAAAACTTACACCAAAACTTAACATGCATATCACTACATCCCTACTATTATACGACTTAATAGAGAGTCGGAACCCTCACCCTTACCTTGGTTTAAAGATTCCTTAACCTCTACCGTAAATTCTGCTCTCTTTCCTAATGATTGCTTCATCTTCTCTCTTTCTCGTCCTCTGCTTCTCTTCTCTCGTTCACAGAAAAATGTCACGATCTAACTTTTAATTTCCTTCTTATGAGCACTTAACCCCTTGGACCCCTAAATCCATATCCCAACCTTACCCTTCTCTAATTAAATAATTACTTAATTAAATAAATATAATAATTATTGTTATTCTACTACTACTACTAATAATAATAAATCATTACTAGTTCTTTCACTACACCTCCATGCCTCTACATTTTTTGTCATACATCCCCAATGCCTTAGCTTCCATAATTTCTAAGGTAATCACCTCTCATCAAAGCACAATAACACATCCTAATTATAAGTTCTCTATTTTTAGGATTGATATTAATTTTTGTAAAACAAATAAGACATCAATATCTTAGGTAGGATGTATATAACTTGCTAACAGGAATATGTGTAGCAAGAAGTCCTATCTTATGTTGGAACATGTTGAACTGAAGAAGTTTCAACATCTAGAACTACATGTCTGATCAGATGTCCTATGAAGGAGCATACGACATCGCACCTGAGCTGAAGTAGATTAGTCAATTCTGTTACGATTTTTGACTTATGCATAATATTCAAGGAATATTAAGCAATTCTATGTGGCGCTGATTTAAAGCTCAAGAAGAATCAAGAAGAATATTTGAAGAATATTGAGTTTCTGAATATGGAGATTATTTATGAAACATTTGATTGAAGACCTTGTTTGTAGCAGAAGTTACTGTTGGTTTGTAACAGCTGATATACTGTGATTTGAAGTCTAAGTCTAGATGAGAATATGTTATAAATAGAAGGGTTTGTAACCTAGTTTGGCACGAATTCAAGATGTAGAAGTCTAGGGCTTTGTCAATATTACCACTCTCTAGGAGAGTTGGTGTAAGTGAACCACTCGGGTTATGAGATGGTCACTGTGTTCTTCTCGAAGATGTGAAGCAAGATGTAATATTTTTCTTAGTGGAAGCTTTGAAGAAACTCTCAGTTATTGTTCGTAGTTAGAAGAAAGGTTATAAACAGTGGATTTTGACCATGAGTCTTAGCTAGGTATTGTTATGGAAGTGTGTCTTCTTGTTTGTTCAGAATTTGGTTGATCCTATCGCCGTCTATGATTGATGAGGGATTGAGGAGAGCCTCATATCTAGGAGAGTCTTAGATAGAAGTTACATAGGGGTGATGATTAGGATGGAAAATTGTAAACATGGTTTTGTTTAAACTTTGAACTAATACTATAGTGGACTTATCCTTGGCTTGGTATACCCCTAGATGTGGGAAGGTTGTTTTGATCTGGGTTAATAATTATGTGTGTTGTTTATTGCTTTTCAGTATCTGTACTTAATTATTTATGCAATGCATGCCTTGCTATTTCTGTCAGACTAGATGTCTCGACATCCTCTTAGGACATATGGGTTATGTCATACTAGAATTTTAATTGGTATAGAGCAAGCATCATGTTCTGTCTGTGGATGAGATCTTGGGATGGTACTTTTTGGAGAAGTTCATATCATTGTTTGAATGGTCCCTAGAAGTGGAGGGTGGACTATTCACGACAGGTAGTGATGGACATGTCTGTTGTGTTCAGGCAAGTAAATTTAGAGGAGAGATGCTATGTTGAGGGTTTGATTTATTTTCAAACCTAACTTGTAGCACCTGGAGTTGGCGTGTTTGTGCAAAGGTTCGTGTTTTGCATGAATGTGGATGATGAGTTTTTTGGTTTATGTTTCACTACATATATATCTGATGGAAAACTCCTGGTGGTTTGTGTGTTGTGTTTGCAATACTCTATCCTCCTCTTAAGGTGTATTCAGTGGTGTGGTGATACTACAGGAAAGTTTCGACTAGCTTTATTAGAGTATCCAAAGATACTTGAGGTGTATCCCAAGTCCACTCGTAAAGGTACTCATGTATGAGTTTGTTGAAAAGAGATCTGAAGGTAGTTAGGAGTAATTTATTTTTGCTTCCAATCCTAAAAAGCCAATCTCTAGGATTTGACAAAGGATCTCATGGTGTGTTCTTTGGAACATCTGACTGGCAGATTGTGCAGAATCCTGTTAGATAAAAGTAGGGCATGGCAGATGCTTTGGGTGCTAAACTAATGTGTGTTATTCATACATGTTTGGAACCTACTCCTGATATAGAACACGTGGCATATGGATCTAATAAGTTTCTTTTGTAAGAAACATGTCTTAGATTAGTATGTTGGTCAAGACACGATCAACATATGGTTTACTTTTTGCGTTAGTTTATGTCTGCTTTAAGTAAGTAGAAGTGCATAGGCAGTGCTGGTTTCTTGGAAAGCTTGATAAAGGTATCCCATCCAGAGCCTTTATATCTAGAGTTCTGATCGCGACTTTGTGTGTCTTAAGGAATCTAGACCGCAAGTATACATTCCTATCGCGTGTAGCTTTAAAGATTATCGAATCCCAAGAGACTAAATGTCGAACTATCTCTATCTTAAGTTACTACGTAAATGTACGGTTAATAATATAATTGATTTGGGGTTTTAGGGAATCTAATAGAATATAATCTAGTTTAGATTCAAGGAGAGATATCGGTATGTAATGGTCGGACTTCGGGGATTTAGCAACTCATTGACTCAACTCGGATTATTAAAACAACCTCTAGTAGAAATATTTGTTTGAAAAACCTCTTCTCACACTCTCGTGTTTATTGATTTAGATCCTATGATTAAACCTAAGTGAGTGCTCTCGCTGTATCATTTAAAGTTTAAAACTAGTTTTTGAAAACAAATAAGATCTAATTAACTCAAAAGCACTCTCGTTGTATTTTAAGTTAATGCACAATTACCATTGTCCAGTTATTATCTCAAACTCTCATTTTATTGATCCTAACTTCTATTTGTATTTTACTCTCGTAATAAAACACTTGATTATTAAAATTGGTAATTTAAACCAGAAAACCGTTCTTTTAAAAAGAGTAGTTCAAATGATGTTGCTAAACCCGGTCAGCTATATGACCTTACATACTGATAAACTAATTTCGCCTAGCATGATTTAAAATTCAATAATAGCACAATGATAATAAATAATATTAGACAAAATAAATCCAAGCATTTCAGACAATTTTTGACAGTAATAAATTAAAGCTTTAAAATTAAATCTGAAAAGAAAATTGCCGAATAATTCTTTAAACGGCAGGTGTCTCCTACAGGTCGGTGAGATCTGTCTTTTATTGCTCCGAAAATTAAATGCGAAAAAGAAAATAAAAGCTCGGTTCTAACGTAAAGTTAGAATCAACAAAAGTTCGCAACAATCTCCAATGTGGAAACTGCTATGAGAAAACTAAATGAACTGAGGAAAATAAAAGGAACTGATAATCGGAAAATTGAAATTAAATTCGGTGGGGAAAAATAGCAGCGTAACGACAAGGTTAAAGTGAAAAAGAAGGAGTGCACGAAATGATTATCTCGTGCCTATTTATAGAGTGAAGGCGTGGCTTGAAAGTAGGAGAGGAGCGAGATTTTCTCTTTGCTAATTCTTCTCCGTGGCGGTCGCTACGCCTTGTAACAGTCGTTACAACTTGTATATGATGGAACTTCTGTAACACCCCATTTCTACCCAACGTTTATTATAAAATCAGAGTGCAGAAATTTTAAACTAAAAACATGGGATGCCACATTTCAACATTAACAACACAACAGATAAGATACATAACACTTTTTAATTCGGAGGATCTCATAACAACTTGCAATAACTTTCAAACAAAATACTTTTTATTACTACACAGCGGAATTCATAGTTATACACTGAATATATCATACTAATAGCAACTTTAAACATCCTGTTCGACTTTCAACATACTTAACAACTTTTTATTTTACAACATCACTTAGGATTTCAACAAATTATACTAATAACAACAAGAGTCAACAATATAAACAACATAGACCAAACTTCCCTCCGAGTGTTACGTATCAGAGCAAAGACACCGACTTGAACCAACAACAACTAATTCTTCCATTCTTGAATACGCGTTACGTTATAAAGGCAACGAAACAAATGAAGGGTGAGATATCTAACAATCTAATAAATTGTATGATAAATAATATATGATAGAATTTAGATAACGTAAATCACCACTTCGCAACTTATTCTCACAACCAACAATCACAACATAATCATCAATGTAATATAATGACAACAATTTTTCCACACAACAATATTTATCACAACATATTCGTCAACGTAACAACTTAACTCAACACAACTTAATAACAACAACTTAATAACAACGCCAACTTATAGCAACAACAACATATATCAACAACAACACAACGACAATCACTAAACAACAAATAATAACAACAACTTTGCGACTCAATATGTGACTCAACTATGCAAATGCATGTGGTACCATTTGGAGCAGAACTCCCAACTTAAAATCATGCCAGTTTATCGAGGCATTAACAAGGCATGAGCCTTCAACTTTCAACTTGTGCCAATCCAACGTAGGTGGCGTAGCTCAACATAAAATTGCCAATCCAGCCAACTTAATAATGCAATGTATGCCATGAGACCTCAACTTAAACAACAAATACACAACAATGCGACAACAACAACATCATACAACAACAACTTAAAATATGCATCAATGGCATCAACTTAGATCAACACTGGTCATTCGACCTACATCTTAAACATGTCAATAAATTGGGACGATTCAACTTAATCAACATTGGACATATGCCTACAACTTCATCAACATATCAACAACAATTAATTAACAACGATAATTCAAGCAAACAACTACGAATTTCATCACGACTTGCAACGTCTCAATTATTAATCCCATCATCGCAAGCAAACAACTACCATAATTACTACACAAATTAACGGTTACGACTCTATACCTAGAACAATTAATTTACTTCTACTACTATTTAATTATTAAGCATTACCTGCTAAGTCAATTAATAATAAAACAACTCTAAAGGGCTAAATACCTTTATCTTTAATTTTAGTGTTCACCCAAAACAATTAAACTGTGACTCTTAATAATTTCAAACAACTCTGACACTTTATTGACAACGCTATCGGAATTGAAATTAACTTAAATTAATTAATTAACCTAAAATAATTATCTCTATTTCAACACTCTTAAAATTAATTTTCTAATAATAGTAACTTTTATTATTCACTTAACTCAAATATTTATTTCTAAATCAAAACTCCAAAAATATTATATTAATAATACTAAATCACTATTACTATTATTATTATTATTCTAATGAAATATATCAATGCTACTATACTGTTGATTCATTATGTCATAAAGGAATTCTATCACACTATATAATTCAACTTATGTGAAGTAATATCTATAGTAATATATCTATCATTATATATATGTATCATAAATGAATTAAGCATTCTAATTAACTCATGGTGATGCTCATGATGCCGCTACAGTGCTATTTTTCTTTTAATTTTTAAATCTACAGTATGTGCATATACTGAACGGAAACTAAAATAGGTGCATAGGAATTAACAAGTCATGTTTATATGCATATATTGAACAGAATCAGAACAAAATTCTACACCTCAAAACACAATTACTCATTTATATTTAAAAATTATCACCAAAATCTAAAAATTCCAAAACATAGAAAATTAGGGATTTTAATCTAAACATGTTTCTCACCAAATAGAACAACCACGAATACATAGTAGATTCTCCATTATCCTAATTCTCACATACTACTCATCATACAACCCATTAGAAAATTAGAACCCCACCCTTACCTGGATTGAAGGTCGCTCTCTGAGTTCAATTCGGTTTGGCTTTGGTCTACAATTTTCTCATGTTTTTTCTCCCAAGCCTATTCCTCTTTTTCTTCCTGTTTTCACGTATACTATTCTTTTTCCTTTTGTTCTCCTTGTTTTCTAACAACCTCTCCAAAAACCTAATTTCTTATTATTTATAATAACTAATAATTATATTTCTCTTATTGGACCTATTTCTCTACACCTCTCTTTCTACTAATTTCAACCATCTAAGCCCAACAAATTATTCTAATTTTATTATTATTACTAATAGTCAACTATTATTATTATTATTATTATTATTATTATTATTATTATTATTATTATTATTATTATTATTATTATTATTATTATTATTATCTATCGGCTAGTCAACAATTAATCCAATTAACGCCTCTTATAATAATTTCGATAATTCCCAACTTCGACTAATTCCAATAAATAATTTCTTATATAATTTAATTAAATAATTAATTAAATTTTCGGATGTTACAACTCTCCCCCACTTAGAATATTTTCGTCCTCGAAAATCTATCCGACACAAGCATCCTCAACTTCGCTTCCAACTCTCTAATCCTCAGTTGCGTTTGGCAACACTCCAACTACTATCTTTCGATATAACAACAACTCAACATGGTTAAATCCAATACGCAAACTTTAATCTTTCAATACTCTTGAAACATAATCGTTACTGTCTTGCCAACCATTTTAGCAATACCTTGTAATAATATCTTACAAAATAGTAACAACTACAACTCGCTTAATTTCTTGTACACCATGGTATCCTCACTTAACAACATTTTGGTCGTAGCACCCACTACTTACTTACCATTAAGATAGCAAAACAATTTTATATCATCCAACATGATCTCGTCTACTATCAACAAGAGATTAAGGGTGATCAGTTCCTCAATTTGTCAATAGATAGCCGACAACCATAATAGATATTAAACCGTCGTCACTAACATTAATAGAATCCTTTTTCCAACTTCCACTCATCGTTCAAAGATCCCAACGACTCTAACAACTTCTACAATTTTTAAAATCAATCCCAATAATTCTACAGCATGACCTACTTAAACAACAACTTACTAAATTCTATCTCATAGCAACTATTCTTTTCCAATACAATCCAACTTGTCAAACAACCAAAATATTAAATCTGTATTACTTTCGAATTCAAGAAACAGCAAGGCTCCTACAACGTTTGCACTGTATCCATTAGTAGCATACTAATATGATATCTCTCTAACAAACACATCAGAGAAGCAAATCTTCTCCCCCACTTAGCTTCAACTAACTCCTGCAACAACAATCAGAAAACAACAAGTACCGATAGTGTTCCATACACTTGTCGCGTACAAAGGAAGTAGACAACATTAGACAACACTGACCGGACAGACCGACTTGCTCTGATACCACTAATGTAACACCCCATTTCTACCCAACGTTTATTATAAAATCAGAGTGCGGAAATTTTAAACCAAAAACATGGGATGCCACATTTCAACATTAACAACACAACAGATAAGATACATAACACTTTTTAATTCGGAGGATCTCATAACAACTTGCAATAACTTTCAAACAAAATACTTTTTATTACTACACAGCGGAATTCATAGTTATACACTGAATATATCATATTAATAGCAACTTTAAACATCCTGTTCGACTTTCAACATACTTAACAACTTTTTATTTTACAACATCACTTAGGATTTCAACAAATTATACTAATAACAACAAGAGTCAACAATATAAACAACATAGACCAAACTTCCCCCCGAGTGTTACGTATCGAGCAAAGACGACTTGAACCAACAACAACTAATTCTTCCATTCTTGAATACGCACGTTACGGTATAAAGGCAACGAAACAAATGAAGGGGTGAGATATCTAACAATCTAATAAATTGTATGATAAATAATATATGATAGAATTTAGATAACGTAAATCACCACTTCGCAACTTATTCTCACAACCAACAATCACAACATAATCATCAATGTAATATAATGACAACAATTTTTCCACACAACAATATTTATCACAACATATTCGTCAACGTAACAACTTAACTCAACACAACTTAATAACAACAACTTAATAACAACGCCAACTTATAGCAACAATAACTTATATCAACAACAACACAACGACAATCACTAAACAACAAATAATAACAACAACTTTAACTTGCGACTCAATATGTGACTCAACTATGCAAATGCATGTGGTACCATTTGGAGCAGAACTCCCAACTTAAAATCATGCCAGTTTATCGAGGCATTAACAAGGCATGAGCCTTCAACTTTCAACTTGTGCCAATCCAGGCCAACGTAGGTGAGCGTAGCTCCAACATAAAAATTGTCAATCCAGACCAACTTAATAATGCAATGTATGCCATGAGACCTCAACTTAAACAACAAATACACAACAATGCGACAACAACAACATCATACAACAACAACTTAAAATATGCATCAATGGCATCAACTTAGATCAACACTGGTCATTCGACCTACATCTTAAACATGTCAATATATTGGGACAATTCAACTTAATCAACATTGGACATATGCCTACAACTTCATCAACAACAATTAATTAACAACGATAATTCAAGCAAACAACTACGAATTTCATCACGACTTGCAACGTCTCAATTATTAATCCCATCATCACAAGCAAACAACTACCATAATTACTACACAAATTAACGGTTACGACTCTATACCTAGAACAATTAATTTACTTCTACTACTATTTAATTATTAAGCATTACCTGCTAAGTCAATTAATAATAAAACAACTCTAAAGGGCTAAATACCTTTATCTTTAATTCTAGTGTTCACCCAAAACAATTAAACTGTGACTCTTAATAATTTCAAACAACTCTGACACTTTATTGACAACGCTATCGGAATTGAAATTAACTTAAATTAATTAATTAACCTAAAATAATTATCTCTATTTCAACACTCTTAAAATTAATTTTCTAATAATAGTAACTTTTATTATTCACTTAACTCAAATATTTATTTCTAAATCAAAACTCCAAAAATATTATATTAATAATACTAAATCACTATTACTATTATTATTATTCTAATGAAATATATCAATGCTACTATACTGTTGATTCATTATGTCATAAAGGAATTCTATCACACTATATAATTCAACTTATGTGAAGTAATATCTATAGTAATATATCTATCATTATATATATGTATCATAAATGAATTAAGCATTCTAATTAACTCATGGTGATGCTCATGATGCCGCTACAGTGCTATTTTTCTTTTAATTTTTAAATCTACAGTATGTGCATATACTGAACGGAAACTAAAATAGGTGCATAGGAATTAACAAGTCATGTTTATATGCATATATTGAACAGAATCAGAACAAAATTCTACACCTCAAAACACAATTACTCATTTATATTTAAAAATTATCACCAAAATCTAAAAATTCCAAAACATAGAAAATTAGGGATTTTAATCTAAACATGTTTCTCACCAAATAGAACAACCACGAATACATAGTAGATTCTCCATTATCCTAATTCTCACATACTACTCATCATACAACCCATTAGAAAATTAGAACCCCACCCTTACCTGGATTGAAGGTCGCTCTCTGAGTTCGGTTGAATTCGGTTTGGCTTTCGGTCTACAATTTTCTCGCGACGACAGTTTTTCTCCCAAGCCTATTCCTCTTTTTCTTCCTGTTTTCACGTATACTATTCTTTTTCCTTTTCTTCTCCTTGTTTTCTAACAACCTCTCCAAAAACCTAATTTCTTATTATTTATAATAACTAATAATTATATTTCTCTTATTGGACCTATTTCTCTACACCTCTCTTTCTACTAATTTCAACCATCTAAGCCCAAAAAATTATTCTAATTTTATTATTATTACTAATAGTCAACTATTATTATTATTATCTATCGGCTAGTCAACAATTAATCCAATTAACGCCTCTTATAATAATTCCGATAATTCCCAACTTCGACTAATTCCAATAAATAATTTCTTATATAATTTAATTAAATAATTAATTAAATTTTCGGACGTTACAACTTCTCCTTAGTTATCGTGGTGACCGTTAGGGTTTATTGGAGGGAGGTGTGACGATCGCTACACAACTGGACCATTTGGAGGCGCGTGATGGGCTGGGCCTTGTTGTTGTTTATTTCTTTCTTTCCATCCTTATTTCTCATACCCCCATTTTTCTATCATACCATATGTTTGCATATTTTGCTCTTTTTGTGGATTTTAAGCTCGATTCGCTCAACTTTTTGCGACTTTCTTCGTACATGCCTTGTAAAGATTAAATTCCTTAAAACATAGAAAATATCGACATAATACGAATAAAGAGTAATTTATTTTAATTAAATTCATGTAAATTGATTCAAATATACGATAGATTTTCGGGTTATCAAGGTCAAACTAAAATGTAGAGGACATTTTCTCTAAACATCTGGAAGATCCTTTTGATTAAAGGAGGCAGATTTATGGAATCTTGTTTGTGGCCATTAAACTAATTCTATTTGGAGCTGAGCTTCTTGGTTGTACCAATCACAAGATGTACAACAATTGGTAGGGAAATGTATAATTCTATAATATGCTCTCAATAGTTATTAAGGGGGAGTCCTTAATATGGATCTGGAAGACCTTGAAGACATGTTAGATGGAATGTCATGACATTTTTGTATTGAGAATTAATTTTTCTCAACATGTCTGCTGATGTTTCTCATTAACATGATAGAGGTGATTTACTAAAACTTGATATCTCTTATCAAGTCTATGAGAGCATAGGACTCTTGTTCTGTTGGAAAGCTTCAAGGGATTATGAGCATTGGAGGTGTTATTGTCTGCACTTTAGAGAGTCATCTGAATAACCTAGGATGAGCATCTCAGTTGGTTGGCACAAGAAGGAGTTATTTTGGAATAAAAAGTCTATAGTTTCCTAACATCTATATGGGAAGTTCCTCTTTGAGTTAGAGTGCAATTATGTTGTGTCTTCATATGATAGAACATTAGTGTTTGCAAGGATGAAAGGGGATCCTTGTGTATTGGGAGAAGCAAATTTAGTCTGAACAGTCTGTTTGTGATGTTTAAAGATCATTCAATGCCAAGGTTGTTGAAGTCTACTTCAGATACCTGTTAGAGGGAATATCCTCTATAGGTGCAGAAAGATGTCATCTATCACCTTAAAGTCAGACAAGAGATCTGAATTTTGTGCTTAGAAGAAGAAGATTCTTGAGGTGTGCATGTTTATCATGTATGGGTGATTTGGTTTAAAGATTGATCAACTATTGATGGTTGATCCTCTCGTGTCCCTCATAAGATTCATGGATTAGTATGGTGTCTCCATACCATAGTTAGGAATGAAATCCATGTGTTTGAGAATGATGTCGGATCAGATGTTGGAACATCATCTCAAAATTTACCACTTCTCCATCCACAAAAGTTTTTCCATAAAGTAGTATAAGGTCAAGCCACTTACCTAGTCTGGAATGGTACGAATAGGATTCATGATTTATAGTCATGTGAATTTGTAGGTGCTAGACATATGCAGAAGAAGGATGTCATACCAAATGTCCTACCTTGTGTGAGAATGTAGTCTTATCTGACAAATAATAAATACTTTGACGGAAGATGAGTATTTTTCTGTCCTTTAAGGAGGCTGTGCATAAGACAAATGGTGAATACTTTGATGGGATACTAAGTATGTGTCTGAAGAATAATGCAATTCTGCATTCTGAACCATGTGGTTCAAAGAGCATGTGAGAGTTTATTTCTCTCCATAACATTCAACTGTCTGGAAGAACTTGGATGAGCTGCACTAGTTGTATTCTATTGGGAGCTTTATATAGGATTTCTATGCACAATAAATCATTTGATTTATAATTTAGGAACCATTGTATTTGGGTTCTGAATTGAGAAGCTAATGTCCCAATTGATGTTGTAACATCATGATTGTTGTTGGTTGCTTTTATGATTGGGATTGTGAAGATTGTATGCTTAAGCATTATTATCATAAGTGGCATTTCTAACTATGTGGATGACAATATGAATATTTTGGTTCTATCTACAGTAGCATTTTTGATGAATGCATGACTACTATAATGAATACCCCGCTAGTATCAGCAACTACTAGTGGATGCAAGAGCAGGAGAAGCTGTTAGGTACCGAGGTCTGATCAGTTCTTTTGTGGTCTCTTTATTCAAGAACTCAAGGAAAGAGTTTCTAAGAGGCATTTTTTCTACTGCAAGTCACTTCATAAAATGTAATGGTTTTGATCTTAGTAAAAGTTTTTAAGAAAACTAAATTCTTTTGGAGTTTTTGAGTGACTTTACACCTAGTATGCATGATATCCCGTCTATTCAAAAGGTCATGATACAATGTGTAGGACTGCAAGAAGTCAGAAGGCTTGGATGTATTCTCAAAGAGTGAGAATATCCAACTTAAAATCAAATTTATTGAAAGAGTTAATGTTCAGCAGGTAGAAGTGTTGGTGTTCGTCATGAAAGCATGAAGTCTTTCATGAATATTCATCAGGTGCTCAAGTTTTGATCTTCATCTGGAGCATTTTTTATCTATGACAGAGGGAGTCATGAGTTTATCTGTGGATAGTTGCCTCAACGGTATAGATATTAATAAGTTGTCTAAGCTTGTGGAGATCTTATGCCTCTTATGAGGTTGTAATGTCAAACAACATGTTATGCCATTATGCAAGTATTGGTGATCTTGACAAGTAATGGTTGATCTTAGCCATGTGAAGCCAGTGGATCAGAAGTTCACATATCTCTCTAGTGTTTAATGGTTAGGTCTAGGAGAATTTATTTTTCTCTTCAGATACTAAAAAGGACTATTCAGGTCTTTATTATTGAGAGATGTCACAAATGTGATGTTCTGATGTCTTGGTATGTAATATGTATTACTAAGTCTAAGAAAAAGGATAACTCTTAGAATCCAGTGGAAGATAGTGTAGATAAAGATGTGTTTGTCAATGCTGGTGAAAAAAGACAGTGTTTGACTAGATGTGAGGACATTATACAGGACATGGTTCCTAAGAGACCGACAAGGGAGTGGTATGGCTAGTGTGACCAAGCACATGGCAGAAAGGAATAAAGTAACTATGTGATAGTGCAAATGCATGTATCGAGACTATCTATGTTCAGAAGCAACGACTCAGAGGTAATAAAGGCGGTCAAGACAATTTTGGGCGGTACACACTTGTTATGGTGCAGTTTTCTCCTTAAATAATGTTTCCTTTTGACCAAGATAATTGCTAAAAGCAAGGATTGTTATTTCCTAAGCTCTTGATCAACTATTTGCAGAGGGTCCTTTTTCCCTCTATCACCCTGTATGTCTTTGTGATACCATAAATCTATTATAGGATTTATTCAATTTTGCGTGAGTTGTACTTGGGTATGGTTTTGTGAAGACCTCCTTTGCTAAGTTTTGGCTAAAAAGGGGGAGAAAGGATTAGCTCAAATGTTGACACCACAAGACTCTATTCTTACAAATGCTGCACACATATTCGGATAAGATGTATTGACATCTCATATGAAGATTGAATCTATGGTGTTATGCTGCAATTTTCAACAGTTGTTGAAGACTACAGTTGCAGGATTGTAAATTTTAATACTACTGTAATGTGGGTAGTAATTTCTATTTATTTGTTTTAGCAAAAATTTGTCAAAGAGGAGATTGTAAGTTCTCTAATTTTAGGATTGGAATTAATTTTTGTAAAATAAATAAGACAACAATATGTTAGGTAGGATGTATATAAATTTCTAACAGGAACAAGTTGAGCAAGAAGTCCTATGTTATGTTGGGACATGTGAGTTGAAGAAGTTTCAACATCTGGAACAACATCTCAAACCAGATGTCCTATGAAGGAGAATATGACATCACGCCTGAGTTGAAGTGGATTAGTTAATTTTTTTATGATTTAAATTATGCAGAATATTCAGGGAATATCATGAAATCCTATGTGGTGCTGATTTAAAGGTCAAGAATAATATTTGAAGAATATCGAGTTTCAAAATATGGAGATTATATAGGAAACATTTGATTGAAGACCTTGTTTATAGCAGAAGTTACTACTGGTTTATAATAACTGATATGTTGTGATTTGAAGTCCAAGTCCAGTTGAGAACATGTTATAAATAGAATGGTTTCTAACCTATTTTGGAACAAATTCAAGATGTAGAAGTCTAGGGCTTTGTCAATGTTACCACTATTTAGAAGATTTGGTGTAAATGAACCGTTCGGGTTGTGAGATGGTCATTGTGTTCTTCTCGAAGCTATGAAGCAAGAGTTAGTATTGTTCTTGGAGCAAGCTTTGAAGAAACTCCATGTTTTTTTTTGTAATTAAGAGAAAGGTTGTAAGCGGTGGAATTTAACCTTGAGTCTTAGCTAGGTATTATTATGGAAGTGTGTCTTCATGTTTGTTCATAATTGTGTTGATCCAATCATTGTCTTTGATTGATGAGGGTTTGAGGAGGTCCTCATATCTAGGTGAGTCTTAGATAGAAGTTGCACATGATGGTGTTTAGAATGGAAAGTCATAAACATGGGTTTGTTTAAAATTTAAACTGATATTATAGTGGATTTATCCCTTGCTTGGTATGCCCCCAGATCTAAGGTTGTCTCGAATTGGGTTAACAAATATGTGTGATGTTTATTGCTTTTCAGGATCTGTAGTTAACTCTTTATGCATTGCCTTGCTATATACGTCATACCAGAATTTGACCAAAGTTCATCAAAATACACCAAGAATACTACCTCACATAATTACTTAATTAAAATAATTTAAATTAAAAATACGATGTTACAACTCTCCCCCACTTATAATATTTCCGTCCTCGAAAATTCATTTGATACTAAGAACTCCGGATATGACTCTCGCATCCTACTCTCTTGCTATCACCATAATCCCACAATATTCATTGATAACGGGTTATGAACATATTAGTTCATCTCACTCCTTGTACTATCACTCTAGGATACAAAATATATCACTTCATTACACAACAACGTCGTCATAAGCACATAAACATAACCATAATATTGAGTAATGCAAATAAAGAACTTATTCTGTAAACATGCTGGAAAAAATTGCACTCAATTGTTAAAGGGTAACCAAATCATCAAACAGAGAAATATAGATGTCATACTGGATGTGCCAAATATTGTGGGTGACATGTTGAGTGAGACCAAAAATCAGAGGAAGAAAGTGCATATTTCCTATGCTAATTATTAGGAACATTGAGTGATTGAACTAGAAACATATGTTGAAAAATATGTCTTGGAAATCATATTGATGCATGGGCAGGATATTGATTCTCTCAAGTGTGAGGAAAGGTTACTAATAAATAAAAATGTGTGTCATAAGAAAACTAAGGTTGAAAGGAAATTGTTAAATGTACCATTTTAGGTTGTTTTCAAGGAGAATCTCATGGTTGAAGAGTCTGGGAGTGCTATGGGTCTCTACTTATGTGAAACCTTGTTGTAATAAATGTTAAGGAGTTGTGCCAAAATAGAAAGAATAACGTTTCTCTCCCTTAAGACCACTTTGACACTAAAAATAAGGAGAATTTTTTACTTTATGATATATGTTACAACTTAGGTGTCGTTACAAAGAAGAAAATCCTTCTTTCTAATTCATACTTCCCTCATATTCATGATCAAACTTTAATAATTCAAGCTCATCCTTACAACATGAATCAAAATTCTAGAGACTCGAGTGGAACGTCCCTGTCCAGGAAATTGAAATCCCTAAGGATGTTGGTGCTATGTAGGAGTCTTGGTTAAACAAATCCAAGGAAGTATGAGAAGTTGGAAATAACATCTCCATATTTGAATCTTTTGGAGGCACCAAGAAGATTAGGCTCACAAACTTGAATGTTGAGAAGATTAGAAGGATAGAAGATGTTGTTGCAGAAGTTATGAAGTCAAGTGATTCAAATTAAGATGAGGACAAATTACATTGGTTGTTAACATAAAAATCTAGAGTGTGGAGCTTTCTACAAATTGAAGACTAACAATGAAGTTATCCCTTCACTTTAGATGATTTTGAACATGTTTCTTTGGTTATTCTATAAGGGATATATAGCCTCTTGATACTGGGTTATGTAATAATGGTTGTGCATATTTCGATGTTGATTTTAGTCTCTCTTTTTTCATGTTCTGGTTTGTATGTAATAACATACTAACATTGCATGACTGATCTTGTGCATGTTACCTTCTATGCATACCGACTTCTTTGAAGAACTAATGCTTTGATAAATTATGGTAAAAAGGGGGAGTAATGGTGAGAAATGGTACATTTGTAGGAAGGTAAACCTGATAATTGTTTAGTACTGACTGATCAAAAAAATAATAATGTCGTGCTCCATGATGGAGCATCAGGCAAGACATTTAACTCTTGTATCTTTGTAAACAGACTTAATTATTAGTATACTTGTGTTAGTAGATTATGCATATCCTAAGTATTAGCTACTAATTATTTGTTTTATGCATGACTAAAATTGTGAATGATTGCATGCTAATGATTGTTAGTTAATTAGTAGAATTATATGCTACTAACTACGTGCTAACTAAGTTCATGCATGACTAAGTTTGTAAATGATTGCATGAGTGACTGTCTATTTGGTTTGGAGAAACTAAATGGATTGCGTGTAAGCATTTGAATATTCATACTTGATACTATTGATTTCTGATGTTGCTATTGTTGATGCTTAACTCTTATAAATGGAAGAATATTCTTGCTTAACTCTTGAAGAGTTGTTTTGCCACAATTTTCCAACGAGAAAGATTGAAGTTCTTTGTGAATTGGTCTTTTGGATTGGCTTCATTTTACAAAACAACAACATGGAGAAATGTTAAAAGTGATCTAGTTATTCTAGATTGCTTATGTTGTATGGAACTGGAGAAGGGACTCATCCTGAGCATGATGTCCCAACATGTGGTACGACATCAGGGCCTTTGCTCAAAAGGCCAAACTGTTGCGTTTTAGGTTATGTCCTATAAAAGATTTATTGAGGATTTTATTGTTATTGATTTAACAATATGAATAGGTGATCTATTTGACAATTGGATGAAGATTAATATATATTTAAATGGAGATTTAAATTGAAACAAATCATATCTTGTTGGAGAGATTTAAGGAACAAGTAACATCCAACAGATTCTACATCAATTCTAGACGAAATCAATTCAAATATCATGAAGAAAATCCCAAAATAATTATGCTATATATATAATGAGATCTTTCCTATATTTGAAGATACATATCATACATTGAAAATCAATTGAGTTTAGGGTTCAGAAGAGTCCTTATTTTATATACACCGCTATGTTTCAGGAACTTAGCATGATAAACTGTCTAGTTGAGTTTTAAGATTCAACATCACTCATAGTTGTGATTAAGGTTGATCACTAGGACTTAGTGATTCGAATTCCAACAACTTGGGTTAGTTTTTATTGGGTTAGTTTTTGTTATAAATTGAGAAGGGTTCTCATATTTAGGGTGAGAACTAAATAGAAATTCATTGGGTAGTGTTAGGAAAAGGCATAGGAAAACATAGGGGTTGTTGTTTCTTGTAAGACAAAATTACTAAGCTACTGATAGCGAATTTCCTTACTTGGGTTGAAAGTCAACCATTCAGACGTAGGTGCAGGTTGTATCGAACTGGGTTACCAATTACTTGTGTTATAGATTGCTTTTATGATCCATCATATAGTACAAGTGTTGATGTCCTACTAGTGTAACTTGTTTGACCAGTTGTTCCAAAATCGAGTTTTACATTTTTCCACTGAGCAACAAATGTTTTTAAAAAATTCAACTTTCTTCCGTATTGCAAATATGATCGAAAATGACATTTTTGAGGGGGCACCTATTAGTCTGATATTTTTGAATCAGTTTGTTCAATAAGAGTGTAAATATGAGACATATATAAATGTAAATGCAAGTAGTTAAGTTTGTACCTTTCGACACCAATCAACAAGATTCGACAAGGTGAATTATCGACAATGGTAGCAGTTTGGGTGTGTTCGAAGACAAAGAACACATGGAAGCAAAGCAGGGGAAAAAGCCCACGCAATAGTGCACTAGTTGAATTATGGAGAATTAGCCGTTATCGACGGTTATTGATATACATGGTATATAAGTAGATTTTGTCTTAGGGACATGAGTTTGCATTTTTTTTATTGTTGTTATCTACATAATTCAAACGTTCAAGTTACAGAGAGATAAAGAATTTGTGAGAAATGTATGAATCGGCGTCCCACTTTTAGTCTAATCATTTTTACTTGATTCCTTTATGATTTTTGTCGTTTATTCTATCCTTTAAAGCGGTTTTGCATTTTACTTGGAATTTTTATCCAATTTTTCTACATTAATCAAATAAGTTATAAAGCATGAATATATTTTTTTTCAAAATGGCTTGTATAAATTATTTTTAGGATATTTTTTTAATTTAATCTCTTAAGCAAAATAAAATTTGTGATTTTTTTACTAAAAGTATCGGTAAACAAGTATCAATGAGAAAAAAAAATTAAAAAAAACATAGACATTGGTGTGATTCGGAGCATGTAGATTTGCATCGAGGTTTCATTTATTGGATTATTTTTTACACAAGTTTTTTAAAACCAATTTTTTTCTATCCAAAAATTTAGATTATCATTGTTTTTTTTGTTGCAATTTTTGCATCTAATCATGTATGTGTGTTGATTTGTTCATAGTGTTTTTATCTAGTTTTTATTGTTATATTACATGTGAAGGAAACTATCTTATATTTGAGAAGAAGTCTCATCTATTGTAACACTCTCTAACCCAAAATATAAAATATGACATATATCCGAGTAAACTAATGCATAATCCAAGAGGGCGTCACATGTATTTCACAAAACAACAATTCAAAACATGCATACTGGTCATGATCATAACACATATTTAAACTCATGTTCTAAATACCAACATAATATGAAACTCACAGTGGAAATATTATCACTTCATAAAATAATTCATGATTGAAATCCCATACTGACAATCATATCATCAAGTGTTAGGCACCACAACCAATCATCACATAATCTCATACGTATGTCAAATAAAAGAAAGTAATACAAAACTTACCTCAACATAAACAAACATGAGTCTAAATATCTCACATTTTACATAGACTAGAGCAATGACTCACTACCTAAGAAAGCGGATAAATAGAACTAGCTCCTCCGTCTAATCCTTGCTAGAAGTGTCACTAACTTTGGTACCTGAGCGATATCGTATGAAATGTCATTTCAATAGAAGGGTGATAATTCATATCATTATAGAAATATATAAGAATAAGCAATGTATCACATACAAGCAATAATTGAACATATAATCATATAGTCAACATCAAATAAATCATTTCATGTTATCACATATACGACATTGCTCAATCATTCAAGATTCAAAGATAATTCAATCACAATTATCATAAATGCCACATTCACATCAATATCACATAAATCACGCCAAAACATACATTTCACATCGACACATGTTACTTCAATGCAAATTTATGCAATATGCATGTGGTATCAATGTTATCCTTACCGGTCTTGTCGGGTCCACATCTCCAAGATAGATAACCACACAAAAAGTCTGATTTAACCTTACGCTTTCAAACCCCATTCGGCGTTAGGTTTGAGACAAGTGAATAATTCCCACAAAATTACCAAACATTGTCTATTGAAACAAATGATGCATGTACAATCTCAACAAATAATATGGAAATTAAGACCATCTCCATATCTTAATCATACAAGCATATTTTGCATAATTCAACACACTTGAATTATATTCACTAAATTGCACAACATACATATTTCATGTCATCAATCAACACAATGCATTCTCATAGCATTTAATAATCTCAATACATCATTATAACGTGTAGCAAACAATTCCAAATCATGTTATATTCAAACAACATCAATTTCCAACAAATACATAGACAAAATCAAGTAGCATGTATCTCATCAAAAGTCATTCAAAACACATCTAAAAAACATCGGATAAATTATTAAAATTTATTTAAATTAATGATAAATCATATACATCCATAATCTAGAACAGTTTCATAAAACAATAATTTTTGAATTGCGGACCGCGCTAAGCGGCCTCTACAAATTGTAGAAAAATCTGCCACGGACAGCATTCTACCCTATGTAGATTTTCCCCAAAAAAACTCATTCCAAACAGTCCTAATTCATCAATTAAATACATATTATCCTATATCTAACATGTATCATCAATTAGAACCATTAAAACATGATTTCTAACATACAAATTTTGAACTCAAGTCCTAACCCTAACATGTCAAAATAGCAATTTGAAGCACAAATCTCTAATTTCATATTACTACCCATCACATACCATTATATATGCCCATAAATCAAGGAATGCCAACTCTTATCTTATATGTAGACACTCTTCTAGGTTTCCTCCTTCTTCTTCCTCTTCTCCTCTTTTCTCATCTTCTCTTCTTTTGTTAATTCCCTTCTAATTTTATTTTCTCTTACAACTCTTACTAACCTTTGTTTTCTCTATTGATCTTAACTCACTTATCCATTCTAAATGTAACTTAATTCCCAATACTAAGTAATTGCTATTCATATTCATAAACCCAATTATTTGAATAACACATATTCAAATAATTCAAATATTCACCAAATGCACTTTAATCAATTACTATATAATATAATGATTAAAAAAATAAATAATTAAATATAAAATAAAAATTAGGGTGTTACATCTGCAGTAATGGATAACCAATAGAATTGTAGCTTGTGCGGTCCTATTTCTCACATGCGGAAATGGATTCCCTGTAGTTAGTTGGTGACTGTAGGGACATCTCAACCATCCTATAAATTTTAACTATAAATATGCTCAAAAACATGAAAATGGTGGAATTAAATCACAAATCAAGTATTGACATAATTTCCTAATTCAACATTTTTTACACCAAAATAAGACATTATACACAAAGTGACATGTGAACTCATAATTCGGTATTCTTAAGGTTTAAATGTTTTTATGGAAACAAAACAAAATTCACATAAATTATGTGACTATTCAACACACACCTATTTGCACCATTTCAACACAATTAAATAATTCAAGGTGTAGTTCCATCAACCAAATTCATGAAGCCAAAAATGTTCGACAATTTTATTCTACTTCAAGAAATTCCAACAACTCTTAACATCTCATGAATTAAAATCAAGAATTAACATAATCAACATCTCATGAGTGCACCAAAATTATTCAACTCAATTGGAATTAAAGTCTCCCACAATCAATTATCTCATGAAATTCAAGATCCAAACCCAAACCATAACTCCAATTCTTGAATTTTCAACACTAACACATAACCTCGACACAATTTAAAATCAACAAAGTAACGGTTGAAATTCAAGATTAACAACAATTATTCAATTCTTCAACCAACACCACATTTATTCGTCGACACCAATTCAAGAATTGAATTAATCGATAAAACTATGTTCAACTCATGGAACTTTAATCAAAAATAAATTCATGAACATGAGAAGTTATTAATTAATTCAATTCCAAAAGTCAAGTCAAATAAGCACTTATTACAAAATCAATTAATTGCATAAGCATTTATTTGTGGAGCAAGAAAATTACCGATAGAATCAAGGAGGAGAAGGAGGATGACCAGAAAAATCAACACGAAAACAGAGGGAGATGACCGGTAGCGCGAACATGGTGGACGGACGGAGGAGGTCCGATCGGACTGAAAACGCGACGGAGGGGGAAATCACGAATTTTGTGAAATTTTGGCACTAGTCCCGTAGCGATACGATAAAAATCAAAGGAGTTACAAATTTTACAATATCGAGGACCGATTAAACAAAAATTTGGTTCAGCTAAAAAAAATCTTCAGTAATCAATAATTTCGGGGACCTTCCTTAATGAATCAGCTCTCGGCTTGAACACAAAAGTTGAAAAGGGTGTCGAGACAAAATTTTAGGCACCGGAGCCACTCAAACAAGGTATTCCAGTCAGAAGTTCTGAATTTTTTAGCGCA
Source organism: Vicia sativa (assembly GCA_021764765.1). Classification (NCBI taxonomy): domain Eukaryota; kingdom Viridiplantae; phylum Streptophyta; class Magnoliopsida; order Fabales; family Fabaceae; genus Vicia; species Vicia sativa. Next base: position 53,058,108 of record CM038792.1, on the reverse strand, counting down.
CGCAAAAACCTCGTTCAACCAGAAATTTTTGTTTAATGCTCTTGAAAGATTAACTTTTCTGGAGACTTTATTCAAAAAAATTGCCTTTGACCCGAACACGAAAAGTGTAGGCAATATCAAGACGAACCCACTAATAAAAAATCAGTAAAAAATACCAAACGAGCCGAGAGTTATGATTTTCTGAGCACCGAAAAGTGAATAATCTGCAGATAAAACAACTTTGTTCCACGGAGATTAAATCATTCGAAATCTTTCCTTGATGAATTGGCTTACAACCCGAACACGACAAATAAAGATAATACCAAGATGGTCCTAATTCCTTATAAATCGCTTCAAAATAGTGTTTAAGTCGAAAGTTACAAATTTTTGAGTTCGAACCAACAGAACCGTTGTCTCTAATCTTAACTATTGTAAATCAATTGAAACGCTTGGATTTCTCTGCCATTTGAAACATGTTAAAACACACGAGACCTTGCCATGGCGATGACTCAATTGAACACCGATTGAAATATTTGAGAAGCCACATAATGCAATTAAGCTCAGAGAAACAAAATTTTGCTTTAGTTGCTATCTGACAGAATAATTGCTCTTTTTATAAATTTTCCACAGAGAGTTATCTCAAACCCATGGTTAATGCACGAACGAACTGCATGCAATGCACCTAAAAATTAAGTGTAAGCCAATTGTTTATCGAAAATGAAGAGGGAAAATTTTGGGGTACAACACACTCTTGTTGAAGTCGACTAGGATATATTCAGACAATATTTGGAGGACATGTCCTGGGATTGAAATTCCTCAAAGAAGGCTACTTCTAGCTTACCATGGTCCCAGACTCCTAAGAGTATGTGAAAAGTGTGAGATATATAAGCACGAAGGCATTCACATATTATATTCCATTGAGCTTAACCTTATGAAAACTTTATAGTTTTTCTTCGAGTGGAGCATGTGCATACCGAGGCCCTTCCCACTGACCGAAGATAAATAAGTTTTTTTATACAAATTGTTGACTACTTCTCTAAATGGATTGATGCTAAAAACTTGGAGAAAATCATGGCCAATAATATATAGGGTTAAATATGTTTTTGGTCCCTACAAATATCTAGATTTTGGTTTTTAGTCCCTAGAAAAAAGTCGAGTTTTAGTCCCTATAAAATTACTTTTCCATGCAATTTTAGTCCCTGTATAGGGACTAAAACTGCGTGCAAAAGTAATTTATAGGGACTAAAACTCGACTTTTTTTATTGGGACTAAAAACCATTTTAGGTAATTGTATAGGGACTAAAAACATATTTAACCCTAACATCTATAAGTTATTCAAGAATAACATTTTTGGACCATGTCTAGTATTGAGATTGCCATATCCCCGTCGAGGTTGGAGAGCTTTTTAAGAGGATAACACTTTGCCTTCTCGACAAGGAAAAATTAGAAGCAATGCGAGAATAGTTGTACTTCATAGATGAAAAGAGATGTTTTCCGCCTTCACCATTATTTTCGTTAAGCAAACTACAACAACCAAATACAACAAGAATATAAAAAGCATATGGAATTCCACTCTAGGGATACATAAACCTACATGAACAAGAGTCTAGATACATTCATAATTTTCATATTTTACTCTACATTTTTTATCACTATCACTGACTTGAGCATTGAAGTGCTAAACTTACAGGTCTCCCTTCTCGACGATCCACCGCATTAGAGAGTTACAACACGACACTAAGAGTTCAACCTCTCAGCTAAAACATAATTCTAGTTTCGGTCTAAAAATAAAGAAACTATGAACACTTTTTTAAATGGTATTGATTTTAATTTGTGAGATTATGTTTAAAATGGTTCATTTATTCCTAATCATTTAATTAATGAAATGGTGATCACACTGTGAAATTTATGGACCCTAAAAGATAACGAAAAGTACAATAAATTTTTTAAGTAAAATGCTTGATGATAAGTGTGTTAAGTGTTAGAGAATATAATTATGTTTCAAATTGTAGCAATTTTAAAGAAGTGTGGGACACCCTTAAAAGATCTATGAAGTTTCGACTGAAATCAAAAAGGAAATGATGAATACCCTGGACCAAAAAGTTGATACATGTAACACCCTCTAAACCTCACGAAAATAATATGCCATAATTAGAGTAAATGATACTAAATGATTGAAATCTCATACTAACAATCATATTATAAAACATTAGGCACTAAAGGCCAACCATCACAAAATCTCGAATACGGCATAAATATTCAAATAGCATAACAAATATCTCTCAAAGCAAACTTGAATAGAACAAATAAAACATAAATCCAATGTTCCCCGTGTTACATGACCAGAGCATGACTCACTACCTAAATAAGGGTAAACAAATAACTAGCTCTTCTGACTAATTCTCGTGAGAAGCACCACTATCTTCGGTACCTGAGTGATGTCGTATAAAACATCATTTCAACAAAAAGAGTGAGAATTCACATAATTATCAAGAATCATATAATAATATATAATATTTGCCTTTCATGCAATAAGATAAATATTCTCACACTTCATATGCTCTATAAAACATAACATCACCCAATTCATCATACTATTTTCAAGTATATGCCAAAAATTCATAATTTTACATATACAACATTGCTCAACAATTCAAGATCCAAAGATTTGGATAATCAATCAAGAATACCACAAAATGTAACATTCACATCCATATCACATATTGCGCACCAATTGAACAATTTCACATATATGCATGTGACTTAAATGCAACTCATTGCAATATGCATGTGATACAAATTGTTATCCTTAAAGACTTTTACGTTTAAACTGTGTCCATCCCTCAGACAGATAACCACCAAAAAGAACATCCCTCAAGCTTTCAAACTCATCCTTCAGGTTTGGTACGAGTCACTAGCTTCCACGAAATTAACAAACATTGCCTCTTGACAAAAAATGAATGCATGTGCAAATACCAATAATCTTAGGCTATCAAGACCATCTCCAAATCTTAATACGTAAGCACAACACATATAATTCATCACATATATCTCACCTTTTTTGCACAAACATACATATATCATGTAATCAATCATATCTCATGCATTCTCATAACATTCATCACTTCAACACATCATAATAACACATAGCAATAATGCTCAACCATGTTGTTCACATTCATCATCAATTCATAATATACATCTACACAAAATTCAACTATCATGTTCATAGCATTCTCATAGAATTAATCAACTCAACACACCATAATAACATATAGCAAACAATGCCCAACAATGTTATTCTCATCCAATTTCAATTCACAACCTACATCTACACAAAATTCTAGTATCATGTTCATAACATTCTCAATTCAACAATAATTCACAAACCAAACAATCACAATTATAATTCATTTGCATACTCACGTTATTATTAAATCACTTATTGTCAACAAAATCATTTTTATTGAAAAGAATATCACGCTAGATTTCTAACGCTTCAAACATGGACTCAAATGAAGTTATGGTTCAAAAGCTATGAATTTTTAAAGTTTCACAAAAATTGTCAGTTTCAGTGAAGTAACCGATTACTTCAGCCAAGTAATAGGTTACTTCATCTTCCAGAGGCCCTGTTACGCAAATTTTCACTGAGGTAACTGGTTACCCATTGAAACAACGAAAAAAATGTTGTTTTAAAGTTACAAAATGTTTTTCCTTCAATCCCAAAACGACAAATTCCAACATAAAACATAGTTCTCAATACTTCATTTCATACCCACATATCATACGACATTAGTATGCATTCTCTAACACCAATTCCATCAATTTGAATACATACTTAAAAACAATTCAACAAATAATTTCAATTACAAAAGAACAATCTCAACAAACTCAAACAATTGCAAAACCTAAAAATTGAAAGATTTATATCCTAAGCATGCATCTACCAATTTCATATCATTATAAAATCTCATAATAACGCAAATACTCACCCTTACCTTAGATGTAGATCCTCTAGGATTCTTCCCTCTTCTTCTTCTCCTTTCTCCCCTTTTCTCCTCTCCTCTTCTCTTCTCTTCTCTTGTTTTCTTTACTATCTCTCTCTAATTCTATATTTTCCTTATTTTGTTCAACTCTTACTAATTCTAAATGGGCATAACTTCACTCACTCACTCTAAAGTAACAGAAGGCTCAAACGTCTATTTTGTTATCCGCACACTGAACAAGCCAATAACATATAATACATACATATTTCAATTAAATCAATTATTCACATAATCCCCAAAATCAAATAATTAGATCATTATCAAACCATATAATTATTAATATAGCAAATAAATAATAAAATAATTAATAAAGAAAATCAAAATGTTACTATACATTTTATGAAAATGAAAAAAAAAATCTTCAAAAATAGTTTTGTGATATTAAAACTGTTGGCAATGATTTCAAAAATTGTATTTTCATACTAGATTCAATAACAGATATTAGAAGTTATATCCATTAGAAGATAAGTTGATTAAATCAAAGATCATAGACATACTCAAAGAATTAATACAATTACTTCAAAATGAAAATAAATCAAAGAGTAAAAATTCAAAATTATCTAAAAAATCCTTTGAAATATCAAATCAAGAATCATCTAAAAAATTATTTAATAAACTATTTCAAGAATCATTATCATCAAAAGAATAAAAAAAATTAATTACAATTTAAAAAAAAATCATTTAAAATATCATCACAAATAATTTAATTAATTATCTGAAATGTCATCTTAAGCTTCATCTTAGTAATTGAAGTTCCATATGGAGAATTTCCACATAAAGAAGCATAAGAAAAATGAAGTAAATATTTGTTTTAAACTACATGTGAAAATGATGATGAAGTAAGTACTCTTTCTTATAAAATGTGTTGTAAAGATGTTCATCTTATATTCACGTTCATTATATAAACATGTTCATTATATATTGAGCAATGAAACATGCATAAATGAGAACTACAAATTTTTCGGTGCATAAATTAGAAATAAATTGAGTCTTTACATTTTGAGAAGTACAATTCTTGGCGCGTCTAATATACCATATTTTTAACAATTTCTAACTATGATATATTACTACTAGTAAATAACCCGTGTTGTCGCACGGGGCCGGTCGAGATTTCATATAACGTGGAACTAATCTTGTCATGTTACAGAAAATTCGTTTTTATGTAATTCAATAAAAGTTCATCTAATTCGGTCAAATTTAGTGTATCAAACTTATTTGACAACATTGAAAAATGTAAACTGAAAACATGATTGTGTAACAAAATAAGAAACTGTCATGAGTCTTCAAAATAAGAAACTATCACGAGTCTCAGATACAACGCAACCAGCTTGGAAACGATGTTTTCAACTATTTGACCTGCACAATAAATTATGCAAAAATTAGACAGCAATTACGGAAACAATTTATATTAAAGAAAAGATTTGTTATGATGTACTTACCGATCAACAAAGAGATTGGAAAACTTCTTTGTATACAACATTTGTAGTGATAGATGTTGATACATTCACCTTTATAAAATCAATTATAAATTATTCAATTTATTAAAATGATTATATCAATAATTTTTTTATTTTATCATAATTTTTTATGATTAACATTTATCATTAAATTTTCATGATTACTATTCAATATTTTTTATTATGATTACAATTATAAAGTTAATTTGAAAAGATTATGATATATTTTAGTTATTTCATAAAGTTAAAAAAATTATCAAATCTCAATTGATTTTGTTTTGTTTTATTAACCTTTTTATAAAAATTGAAATAATTTATTTTAGATAAAATAAGGATCTAAATAATTACAAAATAATATTTATTCTTACATTTTTAGAATGATAAATTAAATATTTAAGATAAACATTAGAGTTCTTATTTACATTATCTTTTATATATTTATAATATACTTTTTTGTTAATTTTATTAACAATATATTTATAGTTAACAATACATCGTTTAAACTACGTTAATTTTTTCAAGAATATAAATGTAACCTTTCAAAAAATATACACAAATATATTTAGAAGTCGGTAGAAAAATTTATTGGTTAAATTATAATTCCATTCAAAATTTATTGATCATACATTTTTTGAAATCAAATCATGCATAAAAATAAAATGTATTAATGTGACCCTTCAAAATAATTTCTATATATATTAAAATTAAATAATATTAATACCTTCATTCAAAAGATATATTTGTAAAGTTTTGATTTAATTTTTTTCATATCTTTATATATTCTAATGTATATAATATTGCTACAATATGAAACAGTAGCAAACCTATAATATTAAAAGAGAATTCAAATTTTATTGATCATAATATTTTATAGAATCAAATCATACATAAAATTAAACATATTTATGTCACCATTCAAAATAATTTCCATATAAGTATAATAAAAATAAATGAAAATAATGTCTCCATTCAAAAGATATATTGTTAAAGTATCGAATTAAAATTAAATATAAAGTTAATTTGAAAAGATTATGATATATTTTAGTTATTTCATAAAGTTAAAAAAATTATCAAATCTCAATTGATTTTGTTTTGTTTTATTAACCTTATTATAAAAATATTTGTAACTTATTCCCGTTTATAAAAATTATAACTTTTTTTTTGTTTATAAAAAATAATTTTTTATCATGTCATAAAATTTTATGGATAAAAATATAATTTATTTTTTATTATGTTATAAATATGGAAATAAAAGAGAATAATAATTTTAATAATATAATAATTTTTGTTTTAATATAAATATATTATTGATAATTAAAAAAATTACAACTATAAATAATAATATAACATTTATTATTATAGATATCCGTATGGAAAGAAATAAAAAATTAGATCTAAGAATATCGAAAAATCGCTTAAAATATTAAATAATAATTTAACATTTATTATTGTTGATATTAGTAGAAAAATAAAAAATTATCAAAAGAGAGAAAGAAAAGATATCTTCTTTATTTAAATAAATCATAATTTTTATTTTAATTGGTTCGTTTGCATCGTTGATTTTAATTGGAATAGAATTAATGAAAATGACAATGTATAACCACTTTTAAATTTTTTTTTATATATCATATTTACAATTTTTCCAAACCTACACTATATAACAACTCCTCGTCAAATTGTTGTCTTTTAACATTAGCTAAATTGTGAATATTGTAGGCTCTAACAACAACCTTGATTAGAGAAATTCTTCCCAAAACATATATTCAACTAAATCAAGAGAAATCGATATAGTAAAAGATCATATAGAAATGTTTGTGGATATGACATGACTTTCATTTTTTTTAAAATATATCAATAACATTCAAAATCATATAGTTTTTTCTTAAACTACTTTTTAAATACTATTTAAAATTATACCAATATTATATATTTTAGTTCTATTAAAATACATGATTTTTATTAATATTTCATAAAAATATATGATTTTAAATATTTTTAGTAACAAAATATTATTTAAACTATAACAAAATGTAACTTATTCAATTTATAAAAAGGATTGTATGAATAAATTTATACCTTTTATTATTAATTTTTATGATTATCATTTTTCATTCAAATTTCATGACTACAATTTAACATTTTTTTATCATGATTACAATTTTAAAGTTAATTTAAAAAGATTGTGATATGCTTTAAATATTAGAGTTCTTATTTACTTTACCTTTTATATATTTACAATATATTTTTTTGTTAATTTTACTAACAATATATTTATAGTTAGCAATACATCGTTTAAACTACGTTAATTTTTTCAAGAATATAAATGTAACCTTTCAATAAATATACACAAATATATTTAGAAGTTAGAAAATTTTATTGGTTAAATTATAATTCCATTCAAAATTTATTGATCATAAATTATTGAAATCAAATCATGCATAAAAATAAAATGTATTAATGTTACCATTCAAAATAATTTTTATATATAATAAAATTAAATAATATTAATACCTCCATTCAAAAGATATATTTGTAAAGTTTTGATTTAATTTTTTTCATATTTTTATATATTCTAATGTATAAAATATTGCTACAATATGAAACAGTATCAAACCTATAATATTAAAAGAGAATTCAAATTTGATTGATCATAATATTTTACAAAATCAAATCATACATAAAAATAAAACATATTTATGTCACCATTCAAAATAATTTCCATATAAGTATAATAAAAATAAATGATAATAATGTCTTCATTCAAAAGATATATTGGTAAAGTATCGAATTAAATGGTACTCAAATATTTGATTATAAAATTATATTTGATTAAAAAATTGGAATATTTGTTTCTAATATTGTATAAAAATATATTAATTAGTTGTTCTTTAAAAAAATAAATCATAAATATTTTATTAAAAATTATAATATTTGTTTCTAAAATTATAGCAATTAAAAATAAAAAAATATCAATACAAAATAATATTTTTATTCAAATTTCACAACAAATGAGAATATAAATCCAATATACATATGTCAAATAGATAGATACCACAATTTCTAATTCCACGTACTGAAAATATAAATCTCTAAGTAAGATACATAAATATTGTTCGACTAATAAGCTACCAAAAATAGTATAAGAACAACCAATCCATCACAGTATCTCACTTTCTATAGAAATAGAAAAACTGTAAAATGTGTTCAATCTTTAAAGCATAAAAAAACTACAAAATGCTTTCAATCTTTTCAAAGCCAAGTAATCCAATAATGTGAAATGCAAGCTTTCATTTTGATTTTTAATACTCTCGAACTGCTTGGGTCACCCGGAAATGTAGTGCGCAGACAAATGATAAGCAGTAGAAGATTCACTGGTAGTCGAAGAAGTAAGATCAATAGCCATTGAAAATGGTACATCCCAGTAATTATCAATCTTATAAACAAAAATACTGGGCTTAACTGCTTCCACTGTTAGATCATGATGTGGAAACTACAACCACGCAACAATAAAAGTTCATATTAGTGGAAAACATTAACCCAAATGCTAGTTCAGTTAATATCAAAATGTGACAATAGAAAAGTAAATAATTGGGGCAATAGTCAGATCGATTGTTTTGTCTCAACCTGCTTTGGGTAATAGTGACTGAACCGATCTATATCTTCATGAACTGCAATTTTCTCAGCCTGCTCATTCACAGACTTGCTGTTGGATTCTTCTCATATTTGCTGGGTGGTTGGCCAACAATCAATTTTCGAGGAGCTTCCAATGGTTGTATGAATAATGGACTTTCTACACTTCTGATAAAGAGCTTGGCTTTCTCATCCTGCATGATCTTCTGACGGTTTTCATCATCCATGAAATCATCAAGTAAAGATGTCTTCAAAGCATGACTTTTGAATATTTTCAGCATTTCCAGTCCTTTAAAATACGTGATCTGCCACGAGCAAGAACATTCAATATTAACACAACGATGAACCTCCGACGACCGTGTTCGCAAGATTTCTGGAACTCTGCACTAAGATTGTGTGAATGCAGTTATTGATTCTGTATAAACATCTTCATTCTTCTACAGAAAACCAAAACAACTTTTATCACAAGAATTCAATCAAAATAAAAATTACCACAATAATTTATTATCAGAATGAAAATTTGAGAATTACCGATTTTGTTTGAGTTGTCAAAAGTTGAACTGAACGCATCAAATTCATCTTATTATCAAACCTACATCGAACCAACATCAACTTTAAAAATAAATTCAAATTTTATCAGACTAACATTCCAAAGAGAAAAGTCTTCTTTACAAAACTGAACAATCAGCAAACAAAAATTAAATTTCAAATATCAGACTAACATCAAAATGCATTAACAATAAAAAATTTAATTATATTCCAAACTAACCAGCAAATACATGTCATTCTCAAGGAACCATCATTGGGGCAAACAAATTCACACCTCTGCTTATAAAGATTCAAGGGCGTGGCGCCTGCAGCAAAACAAAAACATTTCAAGATTTCAAGTTTTTCAGATACTTTTCCAAACAGATTTAGAAAGAAAACAAACAATAAAATCATAACAAAGAGAAAATAGACACTCACCATGGATAATGAAGCAATAAGTGTCAGATCTATGCAATCTCGTATAAAAATATTTTGATTGTTATGAAATCTTTAACTGAAAAATTGGAGACAAAACACACAGTTAAGAGGTAAAACATTTTGAGAAGCAGAGAAAAGGTAAATCAAAACGAAAAATACCGAGTAATGACAAACCCTAAAATTAAAAATCAGATGAAATCAAAACTCAAAAATCAAAACTCAAAAATCAAAACTCACAGTTTTCTCCAAAAATCTGAGGCGTTCTATAATGCAGGGTGGAGAAAGGAATGAAGGTTGAAGAAGAAGGGGTTGGAGATAGATACATGAAAGCAGCGATCGTATATAGGGTAGAGAAAGGGGTCGGCGGCGGTGATAGGGTTTCATGGATTGATCTTCATGATGTTCGTTTTTCTTCAAATTATTGTATCTGATAGGCTTCATGGATCAGAGCAGACAGACTTTTGGTGTTCCATTAGAATTTGAATTTTGAAGTAGGAGAAGGATAATGAATTGGCATGGGGAAAAGAAAGATGTTTGGTATTCCCCATATGGTTGGGTTATGATCGCGTTGCAACTCCAAATATTCCAATTGCTTTGTTTATTATAAAAACAGAAAAAAATTTAAAAATGGGATAAAATTGTGGGAGTTTATTGCTAAAAAGAAAAAAAATGAAAAAGTGGAGAAAAATTGTGGGAGTGACACATCAGATTCAAATGAATGTGGTGCAAGTATTTAATGAAGTTACTTTTTTACCCTTACAGAATAGACCAAATAGGATTTTATCAATTGGGGTGTTGCGGTAAAATCCAGTACTTTCATTTTTATAGATTTATAATAGATTACTAATACCAAAATAAATACCAGTAGTAATTAATATTAATGAAGTAATTTATCAAACTAATAATAGTAGTTAATTCCACGTGCCAAGAAACAATGACGTCATATTCCGGCACAGTAACAACCAAATACATTACCGGCGAAACGGTGAACCCCGCGCCGACCACAAATCCCGAACATCTTCATAATCCAGTTTCAACCGCAACGGCAAAGCCAAACTCGAATTCCTCAACTCCAAGTTTTCTTTCTTCCTCTGCTTCTTTTTCTCAGCCGCCGCAACACGGCTCGCCGCCACCGGCATCTTCGTGATTTCAAGGACATCAACCATAGCAAAGTTCAACAAATTAACACCTCCGACACGACGAAGAGCCCTCGTCAAACCAAAACTTCCGAACCAAGGACTCACTCTCTCGCCGCCGTAACACAAACCTCCCTCTCCATCTCCGCCGCTGTTACCACCACAATCCTCAACCCTACTCCCGATAATACTATCAATCCCTTCCTCGGTTTCATCATCCAACATCGACTTACAATCGAAATCATCTCCAGAATCGCCTTCCACTACTTCACCGGGACTCACCACTATCTCTTCCGAAACCTCCTTCTCTCGAACGCTGAAAAACTCCGTTTGAGAAGCGCTTTTTTTCTGAGTCAAAAAAGCGTTTGCATCATCGAAATCACTGAACGGCAATAACAACGGTTCAAAAAAATCGTTGTTATAGCATTCGGTTATTATCGGTTTGGTAAGTTTACACGACGGGTTTAATTTCTTTAGGTTACGGAATAGGCTCGGATACGCTTCGGAGAGTAATTCAGCGGCTTCGTTGTATTTTTGGTTCGGTCTCTTTCGATTGGTTCGGGTTCTTTTGGTTCGGATTGCGCTTTGGGATATGTTATTGCTAGGTTCGGAGATAGTTAAAGTAGAGGAAGGAGAGTTAGAGGAAGAAGTTAATGTTGATGAAGAAGATTTTACTACATTGAAATTCAATGCATTGGTTCCTCCGCTTAAACTTGAACTCATTTGAAAGATGGAATGGAATAATCACTTAAATAAAAAAGCGATTATTTGAAGTTAGATGAAATGATTTTGCAAAAAGGAAACTAGGGTTTATTATTTAGAGGAGAGGTGGGTGGGAACAAAGGAAGAGACAATGCTTGGTTTGTGGTGTTGTTGCAACGGACGACTAGTGTTAAAGTATTTGACATGTTTTTGTTTTACTGTGATGTCCTTGTTCTTCAAGTTTCTCTTTTTGATTCCTCGGAATTTGTTTCTTATAAATATCATATTTAATGGGGGAAGAAAAATACAACACTTCACTTTGTTCCAATGAGCACTAAGACAAGATACAATTCCAAAATAGTAGCTCATTAAACCATTGTTTTAAAAATTGTACCCGACATCAAATGGAGGTACTGAATTATTGATTTATTAGTCGAACTATTGAATCACTATCGAATTGCATGATTAAATCGGATAATTCAATTAAATAAATTGGTCTTTATAACAAAATTGTATAGGTATAAAACTTGTCGAACCCGATGACTCAAATTCTACGAAATATAACTAAGACTTAAATTTTTTTAAAATATGATATTATAAACAAATTTACAATTTAATAATTTAAATTTAAATTTTTAACATTTTAAAAACATCATATCATAAATAAATTTATAATTTAATAATTTAAATTTAAATTTAAAATATAGATATCATATATAATAAAATAGTAATTATAAAGTCTAATTGTAACATAATATAATTCAATAATTTATAACAAAACCCCATTATCTATTAAATTTAGTTTCAAGGAGTAGATTGTTTCAATATTGAGATATCATTTTTCAATATCAAAACTATCTGCAACAAAATCAACCGTATCTATAACATTTTCTCTGTCAATAATATAACTAATTAATTTAATTTTCTATTTTCTATTTTTATTTAAATATAATATTTTAATAAAATAACCAAAATAAATAAAAAAAATTAAACTGTAGATTCTTTAAAAATAAAAAAATAAAATAAAAATAAGTAGTTGAACCATCGATTTTTCTGATTTTCACCGATTCTTACTGGTTCGTGCCAGTTCAACGACATATCCGATCTAGCAATTGAACTAGACCAATTATCTGACTGATTCCCGATTCAACCGATCCGACCGGCTGGTCCGGTTTGATTTTTAAAACACTGCTTTAAACTCTATTTTTAAATAAAAATTTATTTAATAATTTACCATTTCATATTGATTTAAATGATATTTGATATTTCTCCTCTTCTTAAAGATGGGGCAGATAAGTTGACAATATGCAGAGATATTAGAAAATCCTTCATACAGGTGGATAAGAATCCTCTTCAAGAGTAACAACACATAAATTTTAGTTGTCTTTAAAAATATCAATTAGACGCTTTCAAGAAGTCATGGTGGTAAATTTCTTTTTCAAAATAGTCGTAAGGAGATCAAGGGAGATTGTAGAATAAATTCAGTGGAGCACTGTAGAATTAAGGGTTGACCATATTTTAAAAATAGCATTGGTAAAGGCATGTTTTTCTCCTTGTTGCAAAATGATGTGATGAACCAATTGGTGAGCATGAGCGGAAACTTCAAATTGTTCAACCCACATGGTGTAGTGATTTTTCTCCATCTCTAGAACAAAGGGAATGTTGTTTTTAATGTTGGTGACAACAAGGACTTGGTGAAACTCTTGTTTATTGGAGGAGGAAGACATGGTGCTAGAGACACAGTAGAAGCGACGATGTTGTTGGAGGATGAGCTACGGAGGAGGTGCTTAGGGAGGAGCAAATGCAGTGACAGTGATCTTGAAGGAGAAGTTACGATTATAATGTTTGAGGAAGTGATACGACGACGGTGACAGTGTTGGAGGAGGATTTACACCGGCGGTGATAGTAGAGCTGTCAAAATGGGCTACCCGATCCTAAACGGGTTGGCCCATGCGGGCCTCGGGCTTTTCAGGGTTGGGCTCAAAAAGCCCATATTTAAATGGGCTCGATTTTTATTACCCAGGCCCAGCCATGTCTGGGTTGCGGGCTACCCGACCCTAAACGGACTCATTTCTTAAAAAATTAAAATTTACTCCTTATTTTTGTAAGTAACCATACAATTGCATGCAATAATACTGGTATATATATTAAATTTCATATCTAAAATTAAGCTTTCTAAATAATTCATAGAAGTTAACAATTAAAATGTAAAACAACACATTAACTTAATTCAAACTATCCAAAATACATCACAAATTATTCAATGTAGTACACAAAAATAAATAATTTGTTCCAACAAATTTTAAGTTATAAATATTCATGACAATTATAATTTTATAACAATTTTAACAATAAATTGTTATAAAAAATTATAAAAATTATAATTTGAAAAGGATAAATTCTAATTATATTTTTTTAAAAAATATTTTTGTCGGGCCGGTGGACTACCCATGGCCCATACGGGTTAGCCCATATATGTTAGGGCTTTTTAGGGCCGGGCTAAAAAAGGCCCAAAAGTAAATGGACTCGAAAAATAAGGCCCAAGCCCTAATTTTTTTCGGTCTTGATGGGTCGGCCCATTTTGACAGCTCTAGGTGATAGGGCTGGAGGAGGAGTAACGACAATAATAATGTTGGAGGAGAAGTTACAGCGGCGGTGTTGGAGGAGGAGAAACAACGACAGAAAAAGCTTTTAAAGAGAAGTGGCGACGGTGATAGCACTTTAAGAAGATCTAATATGGCAGCAACAGTGGCTTTAATTAGGTTTAGATATTTACCTCAACTGATACCATGTAAGATATTGAGACCGACCGTGTGAGAAAAACACTACAAAGATTATTTCAATACTGAAATTCTGGTACAGGCAACTGCTGAAGCGGTAAAGCGGAAAGCAAAAAGTAAAGTATTATTTTATCAGATGATATAGGTTATATCGTATCGTGTACACAACGATTGATTATTGATTCGTCGTTCAATAATTATATCGTCAATGAGTTTAGGGTTAAATTGGTTGTATGGAAAAGTATCAACAGAAATTAAATGTAAACAAAACTATAAAGGATAGACAACCTATTCAGATCTAATGTACACTACTCGTCACAGACTTAAACCTATCGACAAGTTATACTTAGCCTACGATATTCCTCTATGTCATCACATATCTCTCACAACCTAAGTCATTTCTAACCCAAATTGAGAGGCCTACTGTATCACCTCGGTAGTGATCTCTCTACCACCTGAACAACACAGAAGTCAACCACGTCACTCGCATCGATGATCTCTCAACCGACACAATCGACACAGAGACATTAATCTCAGATACCCTAAGTTAATGTCAGCTCTAAATCTATCTCTAGAGTCTAGAAACTAACAGATAATCATCCTAGATAAGAACCTAAGTAGTATATGACTATAGCTACTCAAATCCCTAACATAGAGTAAAAATACAAGACAATAATCGACACAGATTTGTAAAGCAATTTTTATACAACGCCATGGGCGACAAATATACATGAGTTTAGAGTAAATATACATACAAAACCTAACAAATAGATAAATACATATAGATGAGAAGAGATAAACCACAAATCTTCCGGATTATCAGAGTCGGTCGACGAGAAATCCACCCCGGATCATCCGTATGCAAGGCCTAATGTTGTTTTCTAAGTTAATCTATCAAAAATATAAAATTGATGGAGTTGGGAGACAAAAAAACTCACCCCCAAAACCATAAGTCTACAAATGAAGCAAAATGAAAGTATAAAGAAAAATTCGATCTGCACGCGTCGCCCGGCGACATAAAAGTTTTGCCCGACAACGGTACTTATATACTTGGCCAAGATTGCGCCGTGACGCAATAAGCAAAAATATCTTTCATCGCCTGGAGACAGACTCATGTCACCCGACGATGCAACTATTTCTCTCCCAGCAACACAGTAGAGAAGCAAGACAGAAGCTACATGGAAAGTTTGGTCCTTCTCGCTCCACTGTCGCTCGGTAATGCAGACGCGACGGCCCTCGCCTGGCCATCACCCGACGACACATGCCAGTTCAGCAACTTTTGTTGCTTTCTCTGCACAACTTGGAATGGCTTCTTCTCTTTTGCTTTATTCCTTTGTTGATCAAAATTTCATCTTTGAGCTCCAATTGGACTTTATTCTCAATGCTCTAATAATGCAACAAATACCTACAAAATATATGCAAAACTAATCAATCGGTACAATATGTAAACAAAATGCAATTAAACGTATTTACAACAAAATGTGAGGTTATTCGACCGATATTAACAACAAAGAGTCGATAAGTGCAACAAATAGTATATACAAAAATAACTACAATTTGCACTTATCAAACTCTCCCCAATTGGAAACATTGTTTGTCCTAAAAAAAAGTCAAACAACCTAAAGAAACAAAATGCAATCAACAAAAAAAAATCATGAATCAACAAGTTTTAAACGGAAGACAAATGTATGGTTCAAACAAAAACGCACACGCAAAATACATACTTACACAATCCTACAACGACAACATATAAACGAAACAAATCCTAAGTACAAAAATCATGCAAAACATTCTAAAACAAAACCAGCCCAATCATGAATCACACCTAGTAAAAATTTATCGGTAGATGAAGAACACACAAAGGTGAGGGACTTTTGACACTCATCCACAATCTTGCAAACAATAGAATAAATTATGCATTCATCCAAAAACTCATATTGAGAATACAAACGCAAGAATCACAAGGGATTTTCAAGGTTATAATGTGGCTTTGTTAACAAACAAGTGATAAGTCCTAAAACTAATCGAAACAAACATTTTCCTAAACCTAAGGGAGCAATTACTTACACAAAGTTTCAAACAATATAATTTCAATCAAACTTCTTCTTCATCCCAAATTTCTCAAACCAACACACATCACTTTTTAACACAACATTATTCCATACTCTTTTTGTTTTTGTTTTTCAAAAAATTTACTTTTTTCTTTTTCTTTTTCTTTTCCTTCTTTTTTTTTCTACATTTTTTTATTTTCTTTTCTCTTTCACAACCTCATAGCAATCAACAACAAAAGTGAGTAAACATAGATCTCCCCAACTTGAATTCAGCCAACATTAAAGTGTGAATACTCCATACTTTCTAAGGTAAGGCAAAAATTCATACAACAACGCAAATTTGAGGGTTCAAGAAATAAAGAAATCAACATCCATACAAAAAAAGGTGAACTGAACACTCATAGACAAGTATCAAGTTCAAATAAATATGGATATTGACAAAAGCTCAAAGGGGTTAACAAAGGTTCACACACTCACAAGGTGAATTGACTATTTGGTTAAGGTAGTTGTGCTCAAAATCAAACAAAAGGCCTTGATCATTTTCATGCATTCGTACAATCAACACAAAACAAAAAGATTAAGCATAATAAAATCCAGTTAAAACAAGAGTTGTGGCCTCCATCATATATGAATAATGGAAAGCTTCCTCACAATTGGGGTAAAAATGGAACTAAAGTGATTCAAGTCATGAGCAAGTAATGCAAAAAGAATGAATGGCATGGTAAATGTACAAATGATAAATTTCCTAAATATGTTATGCTATAGAAAGCGATAAACGAGTACCTAACGTGTATCAAACTTTGAAACTATCATTACCATACATCCGCGAGTTGAAACAATCAAACTCGGAAAATCACAAAATGTAACCTCAAGCTAGCGGACCAAAATTTGAATCCAAACAAAAAAAAAGAATTAGGAAAAACAAAATGTACAAAATTTACAATATTTCCAACAAACAAAACTCCTCAAGCTAAACACGACAAACTTGCGGAAAACATAATTAGACAAAACAAAACAAACACAAATAACCATATGCAAACCGGGTGAAAGTGAATTAACAAGTTGAAAAGTGAAAATTTGAAATTTAGAATATGTCCTATTTCAACGTGTTAAAACACAAGTCACCACACAGATAAACAAACACAAAAAAAACATGCTTATTTTACGTCGTAAGCTCGACGCCCTTATTGTGCAAGCTGGTAACCTCCTCTCGTCATGACATAGTATTTTCACAATGCACAAACTTAAAAAAAGTGTCTTAACAACCACACAACAAACATTACAAAAATAATATTATTCACAACATCACATGAAAACAAAGAAAAACACATATATGCACAAGTATGTAAAACATGTAAAATTCACAAATATGATAATCATATACAAATTCATGTACAAATTGTATACACATTAATTACAAAACTCAAAAATAAAAGAATTATCGTGACGCAAAACAATAAAACTAATCCTCGGCAACGATGCTATTTTGCTGAAGCGGTAAAGCGACAAGCAAAAAGTAAAGTATTATTTTACCGGGTAACATAGGTTATATTGTATTGTGTCCATAGAGATTGGTTATTGATTCACCGTTCAAAAATTCTATCATCAATGAGTTTAGGGTTAAATTGGATGTATGGAAAAGTATCAACAGAAATTAAATGTAAACAAAACTATAAAGGATAGACAACTTATCCATCTCTAATGTACACTACTCGTCACAGACTTAAACCTATCTGTAACACCCCGATTAATTTATTAATATTTAATTGAGTAGTTTAGAATTATCTAATAATTGGTGTGTTGAATGGTACATTTTGACATTACTACATGTGAGGTAGTATCAGATTTAATGCTTGTTGGGAGTATTTTAGATTTATTAGTTTGTTGAGGAAATATGGAATTTAGAAATTATTATAATTATTAGAAGTATTAGTAAAATAAAGGTTGCTACTAATTAATTGAGTATTATTTAAATAATTAAAATAAAATAGTTTAGTAAAGATATGATAAGGGAATGGTGGTAAAAGTAGGTAACATAAGTGAGGATAGAAAGGGAATGACAACATTAAGGGTCCTAAGGGAAAAAGAGGCTTAAGAGGAAAATTGGGGTTTTAGAGTTCATTAGTTGTATCATAAAAACAAGGAAAACTAGAAGAGAAAGAGAAGAGAAGAAGAGGCAAAGAGGAATTAGGGCAAGAGGAAGAACTCCATTATTAGAGGCTTTAGAGCAACCTTCAATCCAAGGTAAGGGTGGGGTTCTAACTCTTTAAAGGGTAGTATAATCCTAGGTATGTGGGGTTTGTTGTATGATTGTTTGTGTGAATGTATGGAATCATGAGTTGATTTTTTTGTGTGAAAATATTGATTCATAAATTACTAGTTTGTGCATGATGAATTGATGTGAAAATTATTGGTTTTAGTGTTGTGGAATGATTCTCATTGATAGATATGATTTGGGTGTGTTTGGTGACATTATCATTGCTAAATTGTATGGAAAAATTCTAGTTTTGGGGTTTTTGAAAGAGGAAAATCACAACCTGCATTGTTGCATAATTTTCTGCTATCAAGGTGTGGAAATCGATTTCCTATATAGGGTAATCGATTTCCTGAACGAAAAATACAAATTTTTGGCTACTAGACTGTTGGAAATTGATTTACCACATGAGGTAATCGATTTCCTGAGTAAAATTTTGAAAAAATGCCCGGTTACGTTGGGGAAATCGATTTACCATATGAGGTAATCGATTTCCTGAGCGAAATCCTGAAAAATTATAATTTTCAAAAATTCATAATTTTCAAAATGTGAGTCCATTTTTAGTGCCCTTTGGACCGTTGGAAAGCTAAAAATAAAATCTTTCTTAGAAAAATATTTTAAAAATCAGTAACTCGATATTTTATAAATTTGTATTTCTTTTTGGTGGCGTATGTTTATGCGTTTGTGAACGATGATGTGAAAATCAATGTTTGTGTTACGTTGTATTGTTGATGTTGGTTTACAGCAAGTGGCTGGAAACGGTAAGGTATTGATAATGTTGATGTTATACCCCAAAATTTTCCCTTCTATTTCTCAAGACAATCCACATCTCCATACTCAAGAATTTCCCGAGGGTTGACTAGATGAATCCTCTCCTAAGCAATCAACCCACAACTAGGGTTTTGCCTCTCTCAAGACAAGATAAAGTTCTATTACCTCAAGTGGTCATCATACCTCCTCATATGTCTCAAGGGATCACTATGTCATGTTTCAAGCCTTACAGCTCAAGTTTACTCAGTCGATTGCTCAGATGGTTGAAAATCAGTTGTATTGGACAAAAAGTCAACTATGGTCAACATACTGTCAAAATTCATCATTTTTGCTCAACACCAATATTTTTAAGTCACATTCATAAAATGATCAACGGTTGATCATGATTCATCAAGAAAAGTCAAGATTTGCTCAAAAGTCAAAGTTTCCAAATTAGGGTTTTTGGACAAAAAGTCAACAGAACTTTGACCAGGCATAACTTTACATACTTTATCAGAATGTTTCCCATAATAGCTTATTTTGAAGAGAATTCAATTCTCTACAATTTCATGTCTCACAAGCTTTGGCCAAAAATGCATCATTTGAGAGTTATGGATCAAAATATTAGAGGTCCTTGTAAAAGTCAACAAAAAGTCATCTTTTTGCAAAGAAGTGTACATGAACATGGAAACTTCAATGAAGTTGAAACCAAAAGGAGTGTTTAGAGGACATCGTACGCTTTCTAAAAAGTCCAAGAACATCTAAAAATTTCGAAAATTAAGCAACATACAAGTTGTGCAAGTTTGACATTTTTGTAGAGGTGCATGAAGGAAAATACCTAGCAAATTCAAATTTTCTCCAAATGGGCCTAAGATTTTATGATCCAAACTTAATCTTGACATTATCCATGGCCTGAAAACTCAAGTGCACTCCTATCTTTTATTTATTTGATTTATTTTTAAATTTAAAGATTTAAATTCAATTTTAATTAAATAAAATACAAAAGTAAGCGTTAAGATGAGTTGGGCCTGATTTCCATTTGTCTTGAGGTCCAAGACAACCCATGCTAGCTGGAAATTTTGTGCAAGGAGCTTTAAGGCAAGATTGAATCACTTTTGGAAATATTTAATGAAATTTCAAATGAGATATTCTTTGCATTCAAGGCAATATATTCTCTCATTATTCTTGACCTAATGCACTCTCCTATAAGTACACTACAAGATCAGATCACTAGAGAGTGAATGCTTGCCTCCACAAAGAACCCTAATTCTCAAAAAAAATCAAGGAAACTTGCAAACTTGAAACTCAATTCCCAACCGTTTTCAATTAATTTCAAGCACACAAACGTGCTCCTGAGGTAATACTGAGTAAGTATACACCATTATCCATGGCCAAAACATCCTAAATCATTAACACCATGAAGCTCTGATTGCATATCTTTCTTATATTCGAATTTCAATTTTTATCGTGTTTTAATTCAAACTAACATCATTAACGTGTTCCTAAGTTTGTTTAGAACAAGATTGAATCATCGTTTGCAAGCTTTAATGTCCAAATCGTAAACTGCCATTGTTAGGGCATAAAAACGATGAAGCTTCGTATTCCCTGATGCAACCACTTTCAGACCATAATAACCCCACCATCGTGTTCGCAAGGGTCTAATTAGTAGATATGGGCACTTGGTTTCTGTTTTTCTGTTTGATTTCGTAGGTTTTGAAATTTGGTTTAATCAAATAAGGTGACCGGAATTGATCTCTGGCACCTCTGACCTTCGTTTGACTGGCGAGGGGTGGCGTGGCGTTATGGCGCAATCTGATTGGCTTGCATAGAGTAACTAGGATCCACACGTGTGTGTTCTAAAAAAACTAATTTTATGCATTTATCTTCTCTTATATATTTATCCAAGTGCATAAATGAACGAATGTATCACCGCCCCAACGGTTCACCATGCGCGCGATATGTCACTTTGTCCTTAAGGGTGCGGGTTCGAATCCCACCTTTTGCTATTTTTTTATAACTTCTGATTTTCTGCAGGTAACGCGTATGTATTTCCAGGGCAAGTATGATAACACCACATGTAGTGTGGTCCAGTGGAAATTTTTTGAATCCACAACCTCAAGGGCGTGGGTTCAAACCTCAGCAAGGCCAACTTAATTTTTACCACTTGTTTTTCTAACCTTTTCTTTTATTTCTTATTTTTTCTTCACTTATTTTAATTTCTTTTCAATTAATTGTTAAACTATTTTTTAAAAACCTTAAAAAACATATTTTAATTTTAGATTTAGGTTTCTAAAACCTTTATTTAATTTTTGACACAAAAAAATATTTTCTTTTTATTCACATTTTAAATCATTTTTCTAATTAAATACTAATTAATTAGAATTAGATTTTTACTTATTAAAATCAATTCACAAAAATCCCAAAAATATTTTCCTTCATATAATTAGTGTTGCTAACCTAAAAACCTTTTTCTACTAATTTCCAAAATATTTTCACTAACATTTTCTTATTATTCTGAATGGTATGTTTTGACATTACTACATGCGGGGTAGTTTCAGATTTAATGCTTATTAGGAGTATTTTAGATTTATTAGTTTGTTGAGGAAATATGGAATTTAGAAATTATTAGAATTATTAGAAGTATTAGTAAAATAAAGGTTGTTACTAATTAATTGAGTATTATTTAAATAAAAAAGTTTAGTAGAGATATGATAAGGGCAATGTGGTAAAAGTAGGTAACATAAGTTAGGATAGAAAGGGAATGACAACATTAAGGGTCCTAAGGGAAAAAAAGGCTTAAGAGGGAAATTGGGGTTTTAGAGTTCATTAGTTGCATCGTAAAAACAAGGAAAAGTAGAAGAGAAAGAGAAGAGAAGAAGAGGCAAAGAGGAATTAGGGCAAGAGGAAGAACTCTATTGTTAGAGGCTTTAGAGCAACCTTCAATCCAAGGTAAGGGTGAGGTTCCGACTCTCTAAAGGGTAGTATAATCCTAGGTATGTGAGGTTTGTTGTATGATTGTTTGTGTGAATGTATTGAATCATGAGTTGATTTTTTTGTGTGAAAATATTGATTCATAAATTACTAGTTTGTGCAAGATGAATTGATGTGAAAATTATTGGTTTTGGTGTTCTGGAATGATTCCCATTGATAGATATAATTTGGGTGTGTTTGGTGACATTATCATTCCTAATTGTATGGAAAATTTCTGGTTTTGGGGTTTTTGAAAGAGGAAAATCGCAACCTGCATTGTTGTAGAATTTTTTGCTGTCAAGGTGTGGAAATCGATTTCCTATATAGGGTAATCGATTTCTTGAACGAAAAATACAAATTTTTGGCTACTGGACTGTTGGAAATCGATTTACCATATGAGGTAATCGATTTCCTAAGTAAAATTTTGAAAAAATGCCCTGTTACGTTGGGGAAATCGATTTACCATATGAGGTAATCGATTTCCTGAGCGACATCCGGAAAAATTATAATTTTCAAAAATTCATCTTTCAAATTGTGAGTCCGTTTTTGGTGTCGTTTGGACCGTTGGAAAGCTAAAAATATAATATTTCTTATAAAAATATTTTAAAAATCAGTAACTCAAAATTTTATAAATTTGTATTTCTTTTTGGTGATGTATGTTTACGCGTTTGTGAACGATGACGTGAAAATCAATGTTTGTGTTATGTTGTATTGTTGTTGTTAGTTTACAGCATGTGGCTGGAAACGGTAAGGTATTGATAATGTTGAAATCAATGCTTTTGTGGTTGGTTGCATGGTTTGGTCTCATGCATTCATAATTGCATCGATGTTTTTGGCTCAAATCCTAGATGGAGTGGATACGAGCGAGGTGAATACATTTATTCCCTATTGTTGATAGCTCTAATCCTAGATGGAGTGGATTAATAGTTAGGTGAACCAATTATTCACGAAAATGGTGACCCCGATCCTAGATGCAGTGGATTCGATGGAAATCTCGGTATCGCATGCATTGTGTCAATGTTGAGTTGCATTTCATATTTGTTGTTAATGTTGATTGTGAATTCTGATTGTTTATCTTATAACAATTATGTTGTGGAGATGAGACGCTTGAACGCTGATAATTGTACATTATAATTATGTATATCTATGATTATACAGTTCTTTATATTGTTGTGATATCTCACCCCTTTTGTTGTTATGTTGTCTCTACGTGGGTAATGTGCAAATACTCAGGAGTAGTTCGAGTAGCAGGAGTCGAAGAGGTCTCTTCTTTTTAGTTCGAGTCGACGTTATGCTCTGATATGTAACACTCGGGTTGGGTATAAACATTTGAATTTTTTTAATTTGGTTTGGTTTTTCTGTTGTTGATTCTAATAGGAGCATTTTAAACTCCTGAATAATTATTTGAAGTTGTTTTGTTGGATTTGAAATATTTCCTCTATTTCAATGAAGTTTTTGATTCAGACTATGTTATGTTTATTCCAATTATGTGTTACGTATCTATTTGAATGAGTTGTTGTGGTTTTTGAAGCATGTGACATCCTTATTTATGTTGCTTGAAATTTTAAATTCACTCTGATTTTTATATAAATATGGTATAGGGAAGTCAGGGTGTTACACTATCGACCAGTTATACTTAACCTATGAAACTCGTCTATGTCATCACATATCTCTCACAACCTAAGTCATTTCTAACCCAAATTGAGAGGCCTATTGCATCACCTTAGTAGCTATCTCTCTACCACCTCAATAACACAGAAGTCAATCATGCCACTCACATTGATGATCTCTCAACCGACATAACCGACACAAAGGCATAAATCTCAGATACCCTGAGTGAATGTCAGCTCTAAATCTATCTCTAGAGTCTAGAAACTAATAGATAATCATCCTAGAAGAGAACCTAAGCAGTATATGTCTATAGTTACTCAAATCCCTAACACAGTAAAAATCCAGGACAATAATCGACACAGATTTGTAAAGCAAGTTTTATACAACGCAATGGGCGACAAATATACATAAGTTCAGAGTAAATATACATACAAAACCCAACAAATAGAGAAAATACATAGAGATGAGAAGAGATAAACTACAAATCTTCTGGATTGTCAGAGTCGGTCGATGAATAATCCACCTCAGATCATCCATATGCAAGGCCTAATGTTGTTTTGTAAGCTAATCTATCAAAAATATAAAATTGATAGAGTTGGGAGACAAAAGACTCACCCGCAAAACCATAACTCTACAAATGAAACAAAATGAAAGTATAAAGAATAATCTGATCTGCACGCGTCCCTGGCCACATAAAAGTTTCGCCCAACGAAGGTTCCTATATACTTGGCCAAGATTGCTCCACATACGCAACGAGCAAAAATATCTTCTATCGCCTGGCGACAAACTCACGTCATCCGACGATGCAACTCTTCCTCGCCCAGTGACAAAGCAGTGAAGCAAAACAGAAACTACATGGAAAATTTGGTCATTCTCGCTCCACTGTCGCCCGACGATGCAGACGCGATGGCCTCCAAATTACAAATACTCGGTCAAGACTCTTGACTAAGAACAATACCTAGAGTTTCTTAAAAGCTTCCTCCAAGAACAATACTCAACTCTTGCTTCACAACTTTGAGTGAGAATAATAGCTTGACAAGCAAGTAACAAACAGTCGGTCACATAGTATCTTTTGATACATGGGTGACATACACCTACACAATACACAAGAGACTCTCAAAATCAAGACTTATGTTTCCCGTAATTTTACAATAGTTGAAAACTTAAAGTTACATTAGGTTAGGTCTTCTTTAAATACACTTCTTCAATCCATGGGCTTCGATATTCTGAGTCCTGAAGTTTCTTGATCCATAAGTTGAGAGAGTTGTATCTGTTGTGCAGTAGATCTTCTTAAATCTTGGAAGAAAGTGATACATAGTTTCCTAATCTATATCAAAACCCAAATTAGTATCTTTTGTACATCTGGAGATATGAAACCTGTTCCAAAATAAATCTTCTTGACCTGCAAAATTTACTGAAACATATTCATAAGAAATATTCCAAAATCCAATTAAATCTGTCCAAATTTAAAACAGGATCACATGCTGTACTACAGAACTAGACTAATAAGTCATGACATTGTCTTTGACATCTGGCTGAAAACACATAATAGTAGAATTGTTATGGCAGTTGATAAAGATGCTGCAACATCTTACTCAACACCATAAAACCATGTTAAAAAACATGCCTAGCCAAAATTTAGTCAACCATAAATCCATGAACTAACAATTACATATTATAGTCTATGTGAAACTTATATACAAATATAAATACATATTCTATCACTTATCTCTAGCAATTCTCCCATGACCTGCAGCATTTCCAACACCACAAGCACCATCTACATCTAACTTCATATTATTATGATCAGTAGGAGGAATTTATCAAATTGTTTTAACTAACTAGAACTTGTCTAAAATATCCTTGTTAATTTTTATCGCATCAGAGTAATCAAGAAGATTTTTACTTATATAAGTACAAGTGTGAATCGGCCTAGAAAAATCCTTTGTATGCTCTTCTGTATTTCTCCAGCTCCAAATGTTCTGGCAAACAACAACCCAATAGTTACACCACTCTTGGATATCTACTTGAAAAAACTGACTGTGAATCTTATCTGAAAAAGAATTCTCCCAGACTAGCATGGCAATAGGACAGTCATGAAAAACATGGAGAGTATTTTCACAATCATGACCATAATGATTACAGCTCGCACCTCCAGCATGGTCGGCGGTTATCTCCTCTTTTTAGCATTAATGTTCTAGTCAACCTCAAGTTTGCTTACCGCGGCTACTGAGGCATTATCCTTTGATGTCACCTAAATAACAATTGGATCAAATTCAACTATGATGGTACTTATAAAAGTTATACTCTTATTGCTGGATGCAGAGATTTATTTAGATATTCATCGTGAAATTTAGTGAGAGGATATACACAAGAAATGGTTTGTGTGACTCTCTCATTGTTGAGATATGAGCAATGTTGAATGTTTTGGAGCTAGTTTGGCGAAACAGAATTACTAATTTTTAATGGTAGAGATTGACTCTAATATCTTAATAGATATGATGAGTTAAGAGACTTTAAATAACCACTATTTTCCAACTTTAGTTTGTAGAATAAAAAAAAGACTCAAAATAATTGACGAAGGTTCAAATATATTTGACCGGAAGCAAATCATTGTGAAAATTAACTAATTAATCATAAATTTAATTTAAATAATACTGAGCTCATAATTTTTTTCAATATTTTTGGGTGAATGAATTGAAGATGAACAATAAATTTAGAGTCTATTTGATAAAAATAGCGGTTGACTGATAAGTTAGTTGATAGCTTATAGTTTATAGCTGATGGCTGATGACCGATAACTTATAACTTATGACTGATGGTTGAGACTGATGGCTGATAAGTTAATCGAAGTATTTTGTAATATTAATGGTTCAACTAACTTATAAATGTAAAATGATATAAAAGATATTTTATATAAATTATTTTATTTTAAATTAAAATAAATTACTGAAGATAAAATATGATTTTTATTTAAATAATAAGGATAAAAAAGGAAGAAAAAACAATAAATTATAAACTATAAGATAAAACGCTATTTAAAATAGCGTCTGAAAATTAAGCTATAAGCTAGCAAAATAAACTATAAATTAACAAAATAAATTATAAATTCATGTACAAAAAATCATTATCAAATAGATCTAAAATATCATATGAATTTATAAACTATAATCCATAAGACATGAGCTCAAGAATAACTTTTACCAACCAGACTATTAATGTCACATTTTCTAGATATTTTAGACATTCTAATTAGTATTGTTTTTTAATTTTCTCTTGAGTCATCATACCTCTTTTATATTAAAAAATAAAAATAAATGATGTGACTAATTTTTATCTACCACTAATGTGGAATATCTTTCGGCTACAATGACTATCAACCAGTCTTCTATACACCCTCGAGTTCACTAGTGATCACAATTTTTGAAAATATTTTTCGGTTATTAAAAATGAGAAAGTACAAATTTATTTTGGTAGACATTTATCTAGTTTTGTTTTTTATTTTCCTTTCTAAAATATCTCATTTTAATGAACATTAGCATTTTTTTTATTTTTAAGTGAGTTGTATGATGGACTAGTGATTCATAGTGACCGGTACTTATCACTTGAAAAAGTAGTTTGATAAAAATAAAAGATAATAAATATGTTTGAAAACTCAACTCATTAGTTTTCTTGTTTGGTTTTATTAATACCAATCAAATTATCATCTTAATACGATTGAACTTCTACTTTTAATAGACGAGGTTTGTCATAATTATAATTGAAATTTTGAATTAATCGTAGCAAAATTGAGGATAAAACTCTTTTTCATGTTAACATGTTGGAAGGAAGTAAAACAGGAATTCGGATTCCCTACATTCAAAAGAGATTGTAGAGTTAATTTTGGTCATTTGAAAAATTAAATAATTGTATACTAATGTATTGTATTATTGGATTTTTTTCAAACCTTTCAGATTTACTTGAATGTGTGATTGGGTGAAAACTCAATTACAGGCGATTTTGGTTCGTAAAAGATATTATAATTATGTTAGAAAGCAATAGAGAGATCTGACGCGGTAGGATGGATATATTAATTCTTAAAGAAAATTTCCATCAAATAAAATATGATTAAAAGATTGACAAAAAAACCATTCTCAAAGTTTTTAAAAGGAGAAACTATGGATTTGTCTAATGAGGAAGTTAATATCAAGAGGGAAAATTGTCACATTTATATAAGCTGCCTAAACTAAATTACACATTTATTGAAATCGACACATTCATGTCAAGCTCACGAATCCTCGATGGTATCTTAATTACAAATGAAGTCGTGGATGAAGTGTGTTATTGACTGGCCCAATAGCTAGAATTGGCCCAAAACCGCTTCTACCTTCAACATGGCCCAACAACTTTGGCCCACTAACTCTGGCCCTCCTATCGAGCATATATGATCGACTACACCACAAGAACGGCAAGACCAACGATGCCCTGAGCCACACGCCTGCTAGCATCGACAGCTACCTCTAGGTCTGCTTGACACATGTAGAGCAGACAACCAGGACACACCCATAACTCGTCTACCCGCAATCTCATCCGTGCTCGGAGTAACGGCTAGTTACGAGCATGACTGTTTGTTTTGACCAAGTCCTGACAATTACTTATTTTTTAGGAATCTAATATCTAGACCCAAAAATAGGAACTAATGACCAAGCGCCAGGGGCACTATATAAACTCTCACACTATATTCAACATTCACACAAAAAATCCTAATCTCTTTCTTGTATTTCTTTAAAACTCTTTCTTACTATATTCAACATTCACACAAAAAATCCTAATCTCTTTCTTGTATTTCTTTAAAACTCTTTCTTACTTGAGCATTGAAGTGTCTTGCAGATACATCTCCTTTCTCTCCATCAATTATAAACTAGCAGACGTCATCTTTTCGTCCCACCTTCAGATTTTGATCAACAGTCGAGATCAAAATGAAATAAAAGAAAAGGGATGTGCTTATATTCAATGTCGCCTTTGAAAAGGATTATGACACGGGACTTCCTAAACTTTGTAATGGCTAAGATGGAGTTTCATGATGAATGGAGGAGTTGAATCTTGGAGTACTTGAAGACACCAACAATTTTTGTGTTGGTAAGAATGGTGTGTTAGCTTGTACTCAGATTATTTGGAAAACAAAAAACAATAAAATATTTAACAAGGTTTTTTCTGCCTATCAATTATTTGAACTTGTGCAAAGGATGTTGTTGCACTGGTTGAACACCAAATCTATGCAACCAACAAATATAATCCAGTAACAAAGTATAAAAGTAAAAAGTAGCTACATAAAACTAACAGCCATATATTAAAGCATTGCAAAAACATTCTAAACAATATATATTCTATATATATATTTCTATTTAACCTTTTCCCTTAACTCAGCTACAGGCACATAAACAATAGATGGCTCATTTAGATTAGGTTCATCTTCTGAACCCTTTGATCTGTAATTTTGAACTTGAGTTAAACTTTGCTTCAATCTATCTAGTTTCATCTTCAATTTGGTGAGTCTTTCAAGCTCCAACTCTGCTTCCTTAGAGTCTCCTTCAAATGCAAAACTTACCTTCTTTTTCCTTTCTTTCAATAGTTTCATCAAGCTAATGTCGCCATTGTCCTCCATCGAATTCTGCAAATTAAACATTTAAAGAGTTATGAATAAAACATCCAACAATGCCAGCCACCTCTCAGGAAAATTCAACTATGTACTTCTAGAAGATAGGTCGGTCATCGTTAGTGTTTTGGATAATTTTCAAGTACTGGTGCACGGAGACCCACCTATCTATTAGAACTAGTTTTCATATTATATCGACTGAAAGACAATTTCTCCATTCTTTTAAATATTTAATCTAAAATGTTCGTTTTCAAGAACACAAATGCTCACAGAATATGACATTTGGATAAGTAAAAAACACCTTGTTGCCATTTTTTTCTCTCAAGGGTGGAGGTATTTCTGGTTTCTTTTTCTTCAAAAGATTGCTAGATGCCTTTGTTTTCTCTTTGCCAGTTACATTTTCACACTGCTTCACGGAACGAATCACGGTGATTTTCTTGACCTTCGGTTTCAAAATCTCTTCCTCCTGCACCTGTTGTGATGTACAATCCTTTGACGTCTTAGAAGGGAAACTTTGTAGCTGTTTTCCTACTTCTAGATACTGAACAAAACCAACGTATGTCAGAGTTTATTGCAAATTTCATGAACAAAAGAGTTTATGAAATTGAAATTCTACGATAAAAAGACGTCTTGTTATAGGATTTGAAACTAACAAAAAGCATAGTATAGTACTAAAGCTTACCTTTCTAGTTTTAAGTGCTGAGTAACGTGCATTTTTGAACCATTTGTTAACCTGTATTTTCTAACGTGTTAATAACATGAAGTTTGAATAAATGAAGAGCTGCTCGACACGAATGAAGAACAAAAAGCAAATGCAAATAACTCTGTAGAGATGGACGAAATAAGATTTGCAGTGAAATATGTAAAGGGCAGGAATAACCTTTGCAGCATCAAGTCCCAACTCTTTCGAAAGGGCATCCTTCACGGATTTTGGAGGAAGCTCATTCTCTGCAAAAACTTGGCGAAGCTTCTGGAACATTTCATAACGGACGCGAGTTAGCATATATAAATATATACATTATATATTTATTCCCAATGGGGACTGTTGAAGATAAAGATAAAGAAATATGATAGAAAGAGTGGCTATCAATTAATACCTCAACTGCATCATGTGGAAGCCTGAAGCAAGGTCTTTTTATGCCGGAAGAATTCCCTCGTATTCTATCATTGATCTCATTATTCGGACGTTTATTTTCATCATTCGGATGTTCATTTTCAACCTCATGCAGAGCCATAAGTGTATTAACAGCATCAGACTCCTTTGCTGTTCGCGGTCTTTTTCCCGGACCCCAGTCTTCGTCTTCACTCACTTGTTCATATTGTGCGTCCTTCCCAAACATTTCCTGAAAAGATAGGAACCGAAATTAAACTGGATTGACAAATCCGAGCTTATTTACTATCATAAAAACGTGTGACATGGGAGAGCTTATAGAAATAGTTTACGACATCTTCATCTGATATACTCACATCATGAAGTTTCTTGTAGTCAACAGCTGTACGCTGCCTACGACCACACGCTATTTCCCCGGATTCATCGGAATCTATGCGGCCATGACTAACAGAATAATATTCAAGGCCTTCGTCTATCAGAGAACATTCTCCATTTAATGACCACATACTACCAGAACTACTTGAATCATCAGATGCATTATCATCATTTCCATCTGTGTTGTTGCCACCGTGGCTGTCTTCTTTCATATCTGGATTATAGTCATCATCTTCAGGATCATCCGAGGGCCAGTCTTCTTCTTGATTTAATAATCCTGTGTCATCATCAGGAATAGCCGCTTCTTCCTTGAATACATCCTTAATTTGTGAAAGAAAATGCACTTGTTAATTAATCCGTTAGAAGGAAACAAAAACATGAACATTTGGTTTTGGAGGCAAAGGTAATAAAGTAAATAAATAAAAACCTGCCAAGTACTGTCTAAGGAGAAACGAGTCCCGAGACGCGCGTTTGTTGCCTCGAGTATTTCTATCTTACATTCACAAAACTTGCAAAACCAGCCTTGGTCTCCAGGAGGAACTGCAATTTATAATCAAATGATACGTTTTCTAAATGAAAAGTCGGCATATTAAAGTTTCATAGACAAGAGTAAATCAGAACTCACTGTTTTCAGTATCCAAAGGAGGATCAAGACACCTTTGGTGAAACGCGCGATTGCAAGTGCCGTCGCAGAGTATAATATCATTATCTGGAAAAGCTTCCCGCATCTTGCAAATTGCACAGAATATATGTTCATGATAAACTGATCCATCTGTAGCAATAACAGAACCTTCAATGCTACCAACTGAACTTAGAGAATCGAGCTGGCGAATGGCGTCGCGGATGCTAAGCTTGCATTTTATAATCTGCTTCTTTGCTCTTTGTAGCTCCTTTTCTGGCCTAATCTTCTCTCGACTCTGACCTTTCCAACCTTCTGTGGAGTAAGCATCAATAAGGTTCTGCTCTAGCATCATTCTGATTAACAGATTCCTTGTTCTTCTCTGAAGGCGTGAAGTGTCATCAATTTCCACATTAAGTCTTTCTCTTTTCTTTTTTCTTCTTCTTCTCTTACGCTTTTGAATATTCGTCTCTTGATCAACGTCTTTCTCGCCTTCCTTATCATTATTTGGAGAACTTTTTCCTCCTTGTATCTTTATCGTAGGCTGAACCTGTTTTGAATTCCTATCAGTTTTATGTAGACTTTGTCTAATAATCAATCTTTTATTTGAAGTATTCTTGTTTGGCGCCTTGACGGAAGAATCAATAGATGTTTTCGCCAACGCATTTGCAGAACCTCTGAGTTTACGAGATTTTGATAGCAGTTTCCGTTTCTTCCCTTGGCTTTTCGTGCTACTACTTTTGAATCGCGGTGAATCTACCTTTAACTTGATATGTTCCTTTGAGTTACCGCCTTTTCTAGAACCTCGATTATTTAACTTCTCAGTATCCCGCATATTAATCTATTCACTAACGTATTCACCCCTGATACAAGCATAATAGTAACACAATGATCAAGATATACAGTTAAAAAATATAGAGAATCATGAATTTTGCACAATCAAACAATTTGTGTTACGATTCTCAAATTGAACTAGTGATGATAACTCAATCAACAATCCGCCGAGAGATCAAGAAAAACCCATAAAAATTGATAATTTTAACAAGCTTAGATCAAACAAGAATGTACCAAACACAGAAACGTAAATCAAAATCCCAAATGTAACATGACCAAGTAAACAACACAAGATTAAGGAACAATCAATTCAAACAAAAACATGTCCAAAACACATAAGAGTACTAATGAAGAATCACTTCACGAATTTAGTAAAGAACAAAAGTCTAAAAGTCACAACACAAGGAATCATAAGTATCATCAATCCTATACACAACAATGATTCAATTTCAAAATCAAGAACTTTCATGATTCGAAAATCAAGTGATTATTACTATATAACAAATTGGTAAAACAAAAAGATTCATCATTGATAACCAAGGTCTTGACTTTGTCAAGCCACATAAAGTATTAAGCAAAAACAAGAGAAACCCACATGAGTTTAAGGCCAATGAAAGAAAACTAACCTGAAATTGAAGATAAAATATGGTTAAAGATCTGAACTTTGAATAGCTCTGAACTATATCATGAAGAAAAAAGTTGTATACATATATATATACACACACATACAAGCTGAGAAGTTTGAATGAAAAAAAAGTGACCCTTCGATTGAATGATGAATTTGAAATTGAAATTGAAATTGGGTCTTAGATTCCCAATGTTGATATGTGTATCGTTGAATGAAAGCACTTCAATCGTTAAGGCTCTTGTTCTTCTTCTTGATGTTTTTTTTCACTCTTGTCTATTAGTCCTTCTTTCTTTCCCTTGTGTGAAATCGAAAAGTGTTCACCTTTGTTTTGTTTTTGTATTGTTCCCACTTTGATTCTAGCAAAAATTGCATTTTTACCACAAAAGTAAACACAATTTGCTATTTGGGGTAAGTTAATTTCTTGCTGAATCTAGATTGTCTTGTTGGTTCTCAAATTAGGATATATTCAATCCTATTTATGCAGAGATTGGAACATTATTACTAAATTATGAGTTAAGTGTCATGTAATTGTAAGATTAAGACTTTTAGGAAGCTCAAACTATATGGTAGTAACCCAATAGATTTTGGAAGAAAAAAATGAGGTTGTGTAGATGTAAAAAACATTTTCAAGAGGTTGATTTTTGTGTGATTTGCTAAAAATAAAAAGAGTTAGGCAATGACTTTGAGGTTTCATGATGAGGGCAAGGTTTTAGGATAGATTAGTTGTATGAGGTAGTTTGTTTTTTTCAATGGTCTTTCGATTTATATTTTTAGTAGATATTGTGATCGATTTTGTGAGTGGTTGGTTGATGTGTTTTAGCATATATTGAGGTCGATTATGTGAGTGGTTGGTTGATGTGTTTTAGCATATATTAAGATTGAATTTTGTGAGTGGTTGGTTGGTGTGTTGTTTTTTGCTTTCGTGTAGGTATGTTTTTGCCTCTAGGTTGATATTGTCTTTAGTTTTTTTATGTTCGATATTCCTTTAATCTTGTTTATAGTCGATTTTACTTGTTTTTTGAACATATCTTGTATCATGTATTTTTGTTGTTTATAGCTGATTTTATCTATTTTTCTTTTGGATATTAATATATTGATTTGCAAGATATAATTTTAATATAAGATTAATAATTATGTATTGATCGTATAAAATTATTTTTAAATGTGTATCTAATCAAATCATATCAAATATTTTGTGAAAGTATTTTGAAAATTAATATATAAAAATATTTTTTTATATAATTTTATTAGATGATATTGTAAAATAATTTTTCATATATAACTACTAAAAATCCTAAAGATTTATGATGAGATGGAAATATAATAAATGGTAGAAACTTTTGTTGTACAGGAAAAATAAACTTATATCATTTCATTATTTAACAAATAAACAATAAACATAGGAACATCGTGAAAAGTATGGAGACTACACGCTAATATAATTGTAAAAACTCGTAAGAGGCGACAGGATGACATCGCCTACGTACCATTCGTCTAGAGTAAAAGAACGTTTGAGGGTGATATGTCTTGGTCACGAATGGAGGGAAGGAGTTTGGGGAATAACCCATATCTCCATAGAAAATAGAGAATCAACAATCCACTCCCCCTCTTTCTAAGTGGTTGCTACATTTGAGGAACCCTAAAATTCAAGCCCATAAGTCCCTATAAATACTTCCACCTTAAGGTTGAGAAGGGAAAATCGAATATTCACATAAAACACCCATAAAAATAGAGCTTATCACCCTCGTGAGTTTGCGCTAACCCCACAAAATACTAAAGCCTCTAGCAATCCTTATCAGCTAAGTGTTGTTACGCATCCGTATATTTTTTAAAAAGTACAATGACGTCAATGTAGGGCCCTGGTAAAACTAAATCGGGTCACACCTTCCATTACCACCAACACTCTCATCGTCTTCTCTCGAAAATGCCCAAGAAAGATCAAGGTATCATGGTTAATGACATTGTTGAAGAATTGTCGAATGGGGAAACTCCAATTCTTCCCAGAGAAAATATGCTATGAAGGTGTTGGCTACAAGCATAATATCCCCCCAGCCAATCCAAAGCCACACAGAGAGGGAAAGGTACCAAAACCGTTTTATCTACTATGGACGCCATTGATTTCTAATATCGGTTATTTTTTCGCCAAAAATTTTATTACTATTTAAAAAAATCAATATACTCTTTAAATTCAATGATGTTCTTTTCTAATTTTTCATTATATTTACTAAGCTTAACACTTAGCTTAGACATTTGCTTATAGGTTAGATTTCTTATCTTAGTGTCGTTGTTTTCTTCTTTAGTTTTGAAGCATATGTGTTCCTCTTTGTCGGATTCTATTCTTTGAGAGGATATTTCAAAAGAATCTTATGATGTGTTGTTTGGGATATTGTTGAAAACATATTTGCATGAGTTTCTTGAAGTTACATTTGTTTTATATGAATCTCCACATGTTCTTAATTTTGACTTTTTAAATATTATTTTATGAAGCTTTTTTTATCATTTCTTCTCACAAAAATTCTACTATACGAAGCTTCTTCATGTTTTCAATGGGATGAAGCTTATTTAGATGCTCTTTTGGATTAAGATTCTTTAAATCATCTACCGTATAAAGATTCTTCAAATATTCCACTAAATAAAGGTTCATCATCATTTCCATTGAATGATGATTCTTCAGATGATTGTTCATTTATCATATGATTATTCTTTCAAAAGAAATCTCTGGTTTTGATCGTTCATTTAGTTATTCTGATGAAGAAGATTGTGAGTCTTCTAATGTTCTTGAATACATCCCTTCATCTTTCAACATATGTATAACTTCGTTGAGTTTCCCAATGATCTCCTTCATCGTGGACTTTTCTTGAAACTCAAAAAACACACTTTTATCTCTTGAATCAAGGATTAGATAAGATTTTTGCCCCAATTATTGAATTGGGGATACATGTTGGGCCACCTGAAACAATGCAACAAGCCGACCAATTGGGTTAGGTATACCTAAACTGGTCCATTCACTTACCATACATGGTCAATGAGGTGTTCAAACCGTAACTATTTGGAAGATCTTTCAAAAAGGGGAATCTTCTTCCCATTATTTAGGGAGGAATCAATTTTCCTCATTCATGTGTTCTTGCTAATGAAATTGAGGGAAACCACTTCAGGCCCGACCCAAAAAGTGTTATATAAACACCCTAATTTATACATAGAGAGGACAATCTTTTTCCCTCATAAATACATATACAAGTGTTGATTAAGTGACTTCAAATACAAAAGGAGGGTGAATTGTGTGGGTTTGAAAAATAATGTCCAATTAAAATTCTTTGATAAATGAAATTGTTTAAAAAAAATTTATAAAACAAATAAAGAATATGCAACGTAATAAATATGTAAAGGAAAATAAGAGTAAATAGCATAATTATAAAGAGATAAGGGTTGGGAGATTCACACCAAGATTTATATAGGTTAGGACTAACCATTTGGCCTACTCTTATCCTAAAGAATTTCATCTGAGCAGTTTCCACTATATGAAATATTTTCACAAGTGATGCAAATAAATCTTCTTATAACAAAACTTGAGTTTTACAATGCTTATCCTCCAAATAAAACATGAGATTTTACACTAGGACAATCTCAGAATCTGACAGAGCTTTTACACTAGGCTGAGCTCAAGAACCAAATGGAAATTTTGACGGATAATCTCACCGATCAAATGAGAGATTTTACATTGGACTAATCTCACGAACCATCTAGATATTTTCATGGACAATCTATCAAACCAAACAAGAGTTTTTATTGGTTTAACTCAAGAACCAAACAACAATTTCTCATAAGAGATATTACACAAATGATAAATTTCTCTTGGGTGGATTATAGCACTAACCCTAACACCAAAAGAAAAACAAAAAATGTCACTTGAAATTTTCACTCTCAAATCACTAAGGCGATTTAGTGAAAAAGAAATAATTGAAATGGAAAGAGTTAGAAAGTGAGAAAGTATGTAAAAATATGTTTTTTGTTGTGTTTTGAAAGTTTAAAGAGACATTTATTTATAGAAGAAAAATTTGACTCGAAAAGGAAAAATATCCATGGGTCTTTAAATGACATAATTGAATAAGCCATTGGGTTAATCGATTATGAGCTTCAAAATACTACAACCCTAATTCCCAAAATGGAAAACCTTCAAAGGCTATGGTCTTAATCGATTAGGAATTTTCTTAATCGACTAAGAAGTTTTATACTTTTATCTAATAGAATGATTTAGGACCCTAACTGATTAGGCATTGTTTACAAGTTTCGTAAATGTTTAGGAACATCCTTGATTTATGCCACAGGCACATTAATGGTTCCTCTATATCTTTTAAGGTGTTTTAGAAAACTTAGAGAGGTTTAAAACACGTTTAGGTGAGTATGTGGGTTGCCTTAGTGATTTAAAATTTACTCTAATATCATTACAATACTCTGATCACTCTAACACAAACCAGAGAGCTTTCACATTTCCTCTCTTTTACAATCTTCAAAGCTTCAAGCTATCTTGTTTTATTCATCATTGATTTAAGACTCTTTTAAGTACTTGACTTATTCTATATAAGGAAGCTTCATATAGCTTCTTAATAGACATGTTCATCATATATTTTTTTACTATAGATCATCAAAGATTCCACTAAATGTCTCTTGACATTAGGTGTTGTCCTTAAGAGAGATGGATTTTGACTTCTTGATATCATTACCAGAATATCTTGATCCCCATTATCTTAACTGATGAAGGTTTCACATCACGATTTTGTCATCATCAAAACCATTGAAAACATCTTATTTCTATGGACATTTTATCTACAAGCACATAGATCTACAACATGGTTTCTCACAATCCCTACGTGCTTAGAACCTTAACAAATTCCACAAACCTAAAGACACTTAAATCCTTCGAGAATATGATTGTCACTTTTAATATACTTTTAGCGAATATAATTGGTGTCCACATTGACCCTGGTAAAACTAATCTAGGACGCACTCAGGTTCAATTCACCATCCTCCTCCACCATCTTCCTAACACGGTGATAAGGCTAGTCTAATCATATGGTGGTAGGAGGTGGCACGGGTTTGATTACAATTTGAGTCCAATCTAGGTGGTTTGCGGGTATCATGTTTAATCGTTTAAATTTGTGGATTTGTTCAATAACGTTAGAATGTTATAAATACATTTTATATAATTTTGAGATATTATAAAATACAAACAAAAAAAAACTAAGATACTTTAAATTAATATAAAAAATATTATAAAATATTTATAATTTTTTATTCTAACAATTAATAAATAGTGTTTTAGGCTCGTTAAGGGTCCTTTGAAATTCAACCATTATAAATATATATATATAATATATATATATATATATATATATATATATATATATATATATATATATATATATATATATATATATATATATATATATATATATATATATATATATATATATTGAATTTTATAAATTATAAAACACTTGAATAAAAAATAGAATTTGTAACTTTTTGTTTAACAATTTTAAAAGTACAGTGAATTAGATATCTGTCTATAACTATAAAGCACACTGTTTGATCAAACCATGTAAATTGTATTTATTAATAGTATCTTTTATTTTCTTCAATCTTGTTGCTGATTCACTTTTAATTTTGACAGATTATTGTGTTGTTTTACGTCATATTTATTTTGGTTGTTAAGGTTGTTTGGTCCAACATATTTGGGTGAGTTTGAACTCCAAATAAAATTTCTAAAGCATTTTGAATTTTTCTTCTAAAATTTTCATAACAACATATTACCAATGCTTGAAACCAAACTGAAGGTGGAGGTAAAGAACCACTACGTTAATCTATTTCATAGCCCATATATTATCATGA
Source organism: Vicia sativa (assembly GCA_021764765.1). NCBI lineage: Eukaryota > Viridiplantae > Streptophyta > Magnoliopsida > Fabales > Fabaceae > Vicia > Vicia sativa. The sequence goes on along the minus strand of CM038792.1, from coordinate 53,018,685 downwards.
CCATCCATATCGATATTGTTACAATTTTATTAAAAAGTTTTAAACATGGACATTTCTTATTACACACTATATATCCAAGAAACAACTTATATAACTCTCTAGAAATCTCAGTTTCCAAAAATATATATCTAACGCACCATTTTTTATTAAACTTTAGTTTATTTCGGAGATACATATCGAAAATGTATCGAAAATGCATTTTCAAAATTTATGCAAATAGAACTAAACAATAATTTTCAATGTTTGTCGTGTTTTAACTACAAAATAAATACAAAGACCCATTAGATTATATTCACTACGTGAATACAATAAGTACCATCAGATTTAAAAAGAAAATATTAAGATTAAATTGTTGTTTTCATTAAATCATGTGTCATTAAGAAAAAAGAGAAATTATTAATCAAATTTTAAAAATATCGTTAATCTTACGCATTAAATATAAATCTAATGGATGTTATAAATTTTCGCAGTCTCATATAACTTATTCATTCTCATTTGAAGTGGTTTGGCCCGATTTTTCATTGGTTTTTTGATTCTTTGGTCGATTTTTGTGACAAACGGTTTTCAACACATATTTGACCAACTGTCGGATCGATTCTTGATTCAACCGACCAGTCCAGTCCAATTTTCACTACATTATTGCAGTCTTGAGTTAAATAGATTATTAATGTGAGTTTCTTAACCCACCCCATAGGGGTGGAGCGCACTTCATGAAAACCCCAAAATACCCTCAGAAAATCGAAAATATATTTTCGGTACGCACTACTTTCTAAAATATTTGAGTGAAACCGGAAGTATACTTCCGGTACGCACCATATTTTGAAAATATTTGGGTGAAAATCAGAAATATATTTCCGGTTCCAAACTAAATAATATAATATTAAAAATTTATTTTAAATTTGGTCTCACATACACACTTTATTTAAAAATTACATATAGATTTGCATGATATAGGGTACGAACAGAAATATATTTCCGATTTTCAAGGACATTTTCAAAAATTCACGTGGTGCATGAGAAGGTTATGAGATGGGTTAACAAATCCACTTATTAATCTTGGATAAGTGCCCCATCAAAATCAAATTATAAATGCCCCATCAAAATCAAATTATAAATGTGAACACTAATGTAGCAAAAGGCTAGGGTAATGTCTAGTAACTTTTCTAAGATGAACATGTAACACACCTGCGGATCATGTAACACTTAATTCAAAAAAACATTCAACACAATATTTTAATGCACCCAATTGCACTTAGGATGTTTACACTACATCAATTCATTAATTCAAATAAACATTCAACACAATATTTTAATGCACCCAATTGCACTTAGGATGTTTACACTACATCAATTCATCTGATCTGCACTTAGGATGTTTACACGGCATCAATTCACTTAATAAGTAATTCACTTAATATGTACTTAGGATGTTTACACGACACATCCAACTCATTTGATACCATGGCAGCGGAATGATAATTAACACAACAATTTAAATCCCATAATAACTTCTTATTGTAATTAAAAGAATGACTCATAAATCTTCTCCAAATACTTATCACACCAAAACATAAACATACGAGAGCATACATTATCTCTCAGAAAATCTCAATATAAAACAAAGAAAACCGCTCTCGAATATTACATATTAGAGCATAACCAATGCCAAAACAAAGGAAACTAAAAACAATAGCTCCAAAAGCTAACTTCCACTCACAACAGCGTCTTTATTCTTGAGTATCTGCACAATGTCTGTGTAAAAGCAACATTCAAACAGAAGGGGTGAGAAATCATAATTAATAATAATAGGCATATACTATAATTAATAATAATACGCATATACTCTAAGGTAAGGTATTAAACACAACATAACACAACCTCCATCATAGTATATCAATTACATTCTCACACTCAAGTTACCAAATCAATCACAACTCAACAAATGTACATATAACTCGTTATGCAATGCAACTCCTATGCAACTTTACGCATATGCATGTGGTACCAACATAACATTTGGTTCTCTCTAGAATTGGGTCTCCTCTTTTAAACACATGAGCCCCCTCTCTGACCTTGGGACAAGCCACTAGTCCCCTCTTCTGAGCTAGTGAACATGCCTCTTGACATAACTCAACATGAATGCATGAAAATATTAACAAATTCAATGCGGACCACTCTTCTAATCCTAACATACATGCAATGACAAACTCGCGTAATCGTCTCTTCTAGATTACCACAACAACTCACACAATACTCAGCCTAACAACACAACTCCAACACATAATAATTCAACTCAATAAAATTATCAATTCACATATATGTAACTCACCTTTAACAATTGTCAAAAAAAAAAAAAAAAAACTCACCTTTAACTCAACGATACACAACATACTTATAAAATCAGCAAGTATTCAAGAGAAAGCATAGTAATTTGACACAACACCATCTACTCGTCTATACATAATCATCTCTCTTAAAAAATTAATAAAATTAATTGTAATCATTTAAATCACGCCAAACAGCCCCTAACACTAGCCAACGGTAGCCAACAGTCCTAAAACTATTTAAAAAATGAAAATGGCATTTTAATGAGCTCAAAATATCTCAACAAAATATTTTTATGAATTTATTCTATATTCTTAAGTCGTAAAAGGTTATAATATATATTAGTAAACTTAAGTTTTATGTCGAGATATTGGTGCCAGACTTAGCATTATCCTAGAACAGACTTACCATTATCCTAGAACGTGATTCTATCAATTTGCCGCTACAGTATATACCAAGTTATTATATCTATCAAATTGTTATATACTAAATGGTTAAATCTACCAAATAGTTTTCTATTTCGTTACTAGCTATTGTAACTGTTTATAATTAACTATATAACTGCTCTGCTGTATATACTTGTTCTTATAGCATAAATACACACAACAGCTGCTCTGAAAATATTCTCCCAAGTTTTCTCTTGCTTTCTTACATTTCCTATCCTCATAACAAGGTATCAGGGTCATTGACCTATTGACCTATGGAGGATTTTTACTGAATCACAAATGTGGCTCCATCAGCCATACTTACACACAATTTTACCCGCATCAACAAAGACCACAATGCATCCCAAGTTTGAGATCTCATATCAGCAAGTTGCAAATGACAAACAAGCATAAAAATGAAATTCCTATACAATACCAACAGAACATATGAATTTAAAATCAATTTCAAAATCAACATACAACAAGGGTTAGGGTTAATGGAGAGATTTATCTATACCCCAAACACACCAAAATCACTTTTATAGAATCATCAGACAAAATAAACATGAAACATTATAAAACAGATACCTGAATCAATGATGAGATTCAGCGTGCTCTTTGTGAGCGAGATGGCGACGCTCGTTGGGAAGAGCGACGAGGTAGGAGAAGATCATGCCTCCATAAAGGACATGAAGCAGCGGCTGAATGGAATCCGTCTCGATATACTTCTCGGAGTAATTGTCCAAGCCTCGTTTGACGGAACTCTTGATGTAAGCGAAGGAAAACATGGGTTTGACATGTTCAGGGACCTCGGTGACCTTCTTTCCCTTGATTTGGTTGTAGAAATTCCTCAAAGCCATGGTTGATTCTCGACGAAGAGCAAACCCTAGATTCAATTTTCACGTTCACGCTATCTTTCTCAGAGAACACGGCTTGTTGGAATTGAAATGGTTTTCTTTTGGGGGGCGATTTATACTACCGGTCCGGTTTTTTATTACACCGGGTGAAAATATAAACTAAAATTTCTTCTTTAATTTTATTTAGATTTAGATGTTGACATTGTTAAATGTTAAGGAGTTTTAATGATTAATGGATAGGGAGGGTGTTCAAAACCAAACCAATTCAATAAAAAATCGCAAATTAAATCAAACCAATTCAATAAAAAATCGTAAAAAACCGTATTTGGTTCGAATTAGTTTGGGTTATTTTTTAACAAAACCGCATGGTTCGATTTGGTTTGCGGTTTGTATTTTGCAAATCAAACTAAACCGAATCAAACCGCATTATGGTACAACCTAAATTTTACTTAACTCTCACCTAACTCAAATCTAAACTTATTATATATTAGTCTTATGATTACAAACAATTTTCTCATCCTTACACTTATGGTATCAGTTTCAGTCTTCTTAAATCTCTCCTAACATTATCTCCTCATCTTCATCACTTACATTTTGGATCTTCTTCTCTTATCTCTACTCTCATATTCTTTCTTTTTCACCTTCTCATTTTTATGCAAATGTTTCCTCTTTCAATTTCGTTTTATCGCACATATTTATCTCTAATCTCTTCTCTTTTATGTTCTTTCTTTTTCATCTTCATTAATCTCTCATATCATCCTTTTTTTATTTTATTATAATATTTTTTATATTACTTTATGCTATTATTTTATGTTTATTATTTCACTCTTGTTTAATCTAATTTTTACATATTAAATGAAAAGTTATTGTCCAAATATAATGAGTTTTATTGTTATTTAATAGTGTATGAATGACAAAATACAAAGTTATGTTGTCATCTATATGTGTATTTATGGCTCAACAAAATATTTGTAAAAAACCGAACAAACCGCACCGGACCAAACAACATTGGTTTAGTTTGGTTTGGTTTGGTTTTTTTTCTAAAAGTCAACCGAACCAAACCAAACCGCACGTCTTTTTCTCTCGTGGTTCGGATAATGTTTTGCGTCAAAACCGTTCAAACCGCACCGCGAACACCCTTATTAATGGATATGCATGGTTAATACTTTGACGTATAAGTCAATTCAAAATTTGATATGACTGTAATGAAAATGGAGATTAGATAATGTATCTTATGTAATGAAAATTTAATATGTTTTTGATTCCTATAAATTATTTAAAAAAAAAATTTGTCCTTACAAAAAAATGGACATGTTTTGGTCCCTAAAAATTATTATGCACATAATTTTAATTCTTGTTGTTAAATCAGTGTGTATTTTTGAATGATTATTTTGCAAACATGTTTAGAATGTTATCAAAAATTCCTCGAAAAAAATACTCAAAATTTAATTTTTTTAAATCGAGATTTTAATTATTTTTATCATTATCTTTTGAAATTTAAAAAATTCATATTTAATTCTTCTAATTTTTAAAAATTCTAAAATTTGGTAAAGAAACATTTTATAGTATTCTTAACATGTACGAAATTTTGAAAATAGTCGTGATTAAAATTTTGAAATAGTCGCGATTAAAATTAAAATTAAAATTTATAAGAGGATCATTCTCTAAAAGAAATATTAGAGGGACTAAAATTGCAGGGTCACATATTTATAGGGACCTCTGACATATTTAACCCCATAAAATATCAACACATGACTTCTCCCTGCTTACATCATATAGACTCTTATATTGACTTATTTCTCGGTAGTTAAATTCTAAAATTGTCACACATATACACTAATCGAATTCTTCCTTTCTTAAAATCAACGTCTATCTCTAAAGAAAATATTTGAGTTAATGTATTGGCAATTTACTAGTTATGTATGTCATATAATTGTTCTTTTATTTTGAGATTTTCCTATAGAAAGAACGTTACAATTATAATTCAATTTGGTTGTATAATAATTTATAATGCAATTCAATCAACATAATTCTAAGAGAAGAGTGTTGTTTTATAGTTAAAATTGTTTTAATTCTATGTAAAAACTAAAAAGCTTTAACAAAAAGTATGCGAGCAAAATTCACACCGCCTTAGCCCGCTTTTTAAAGTGGGTTAGGCAGGACGGGTCAACTTAAAATAGTGAGCCGAAAATCTCAACTTAACCCGCCAAAAATGGCGGATCAAACAGACAGATACGAAGGACCCGATCCTTTTTGTTACCCTTACTTATTTTTCATGTGAATTGACTTTTATATTTTGAATAAAATAGAATGAATTTGAGGCGAATTAAGCCATAATTATTTAAATATTTAGTTAATTATTTAACCATTTAAGGTATTATTTATCCTATCCAATTCTTATCTCTTTTATAAAATAATACTATAAAGAAAAAATATTACAAATTTTATAATAAAAATAAAAATTGAAAGTTATTACAGAGGGAAAATGTTTATTAAAGTTAAAATAAAAATAGAAGAAGATAGTTATATTTTATTCATATAAAATGAGATGTTAAATAATTGGTGTGACTCTCGTAAAGTTGTTGACTGAGAATAATCTAACTAATTTTGAGTTAGTTAAGAGTTAGTTTGGGTGATTACTTGTTATGTAAGTAGTTTCTTCATGAGTATGATAATAAGTATTTAAGTTGCAATTGGATAATGAACTTTTCTCACAATCTAACAAGTGGTATTAGGAATCTTTGAAGTGTCGTAATTTGAATTTTCAGACTTTATTTGACATGTCGTTCGAAGCGTTAGAAAGCTAACGCGGTGATCTATAAGTATGTGAGATGCAATGAGTATCATGATGTATTTTCCAGTAACTATGCTTTGATAAATTTGATGATTTTGTGATTGATTTATTATGATGTATGTGTGAATGATGAATTAATGATGCTAGGATATACTATAAAGTGTTTGAAGTTGTTATGATAAATGAAATTGGTGATTACATGGTTGATATGTATGCATGCCTTGAGAAGATAATATTATGATGGTTACATGAATAATGATGTGTTTTGAATAGTCGCAATCATGTTTTTATTGTGTTGTTGTACATCATGCATTCATGGCATATGGTATGACGATTAGTCCAGTGGTGTTGATAAGACGTTGGTCCAGTGATGGCCTAAATCCCATAGTGTGGATTTAGTACAATATTATGATGTGCTCCGGTTTCAAGCGGGAATCTATCTTTATGGTGGGGATCTTTGGAGGAAGATGGTTTGGTCATCAATGAAGTTTTGGTACCACATGCATGAGTTATTGATGTTGCATCTTATTATTTGTGACACTGCGATGTTATACTGATATAATGGATGTGTATTAATGATGCGAGAGTGTGAGTATGATATATGGAGTATGATGATTTGTGGAATCCATGATTAATTATTGTTGTGTTACTATATCTATTCCATATATATATATTTTATAATAGCTTGTGATTACTCATTCTTTCTACTTGAAAATGATGCATCTATATGTGGGTAACTTGTAAGTAATTAAAAATAGCTCATAGGAGTTTGATGATAGCTTAGAGTTATTCATTTATTCCCGTAATATTAGTGGTCTTGCTCTGATAAGTAACAACGGGGTTGGGATCGTTTGATTGGAATAATTATGTTTTGTTATTTACTTTGGAGATTGTGAATTGCCTTTCATGGTATCTGAGCTATTTGATTTGTGAATCATGAACAATGAAGTTTTTATGAAGTATTTTAAAAAAGGTGTTTCGAAAATTATGAGTTACGTTGCGAATAGTTGAATTGTGAGTGTTGTTGTTAATGAAGTATTTGTTATAAAACAATGTTTTTGAAAACCCGTGTTACGGAGCATGATGTTTATTATATGATGTTTATATGAAGATGTGACACCATTGTTGGTGGTTTTATTTGATTTATATTCGTAAATTTTATGTGAAATATTTGTTGGGTTAGAATGGTGTTACATCACACACCCCCACCACCCTTATTTATTCAATTAATATTACCCAATAATAAAATAAATATACAAAAATCATAATAATTCAAATAATTTCAATAAATTAAAAATTGGAGTGTTACACTAGAAGCCACAAACACGTATGAAGCAACATCTACAAACTAGTACAAACTTAATCCCCTAAATTTAATAGGTAAAGAAACCACCCTCTATTGAAGGTACCTGAAGAAAGGAACTCTGCCAACTACGATGTCTTCAACAGCCCTTCGCAACTCTTTATCAAACAAAATAGTTGCTTTCTCCATATGATTAGGTTGACATGTTCTAATACCAAAAAAAAGTTTGGTAATACCCTTGAAAGATCGAAGTTGAAGAAGCTCACTCTAAGGATCTTTTTAGTTGTGGCAAAAGATGCATCAGATCAACAACCTTGTCCACTCTCTTCATTGATAACCCTTCCATAAAGCCTTCATATACACTAATAGCCCCTCCATGCAAATTTATCCACAATATTGGCCTCCCAATATCGAAAGGAAATAACTCCCCATGGAGTTTACTATCATCACACAAAGGTAAAAATCTCAATTTTATGAATATTCAATTCGAGACCTAATCTTAAACATGTCTCCCAAATGATGTCAAGGGTTTTAGTTACCTCTTTCGAATCTCTTATGATGGTCATATCATTAAGATACCAAGCATGAATAAGAAGCTAAAAATTGTCTTTAATCTGATGAATAACTCGGTGTAACACAAGTGCAAAAAGGAGCGGCACTAACGGGTCACCTTGTTGCACCCCAGTGGTTGATATAATATACCATCCCTAAGGTATAATCTTGTTGTCTGCCCATATAGAAACTCAACCCATAAGGAAATAGATGAGTATTTCATCCTTGCCTCTTACAATATGGGTGATCGGTCTACCAATTTGAATGTTGTTATACCCCAAAATTTTCCCTCCCATTTCTCAAGACAATCCACATCTCCATAGTAGAGAATTTCCCAAGGGTTGACTAGATGAACCATCTCCTAAGCAATCAACCCAAACTAGGGTTTTGATTCCCTCAAGTCAAAGATGAGTTCTAATGCCTCAAGTGGTCATCATACCTTCTAATATGTCTCAAGAGATCATCATGTCAAGTTTCAAGCCTTACAACTCAAGTTTGCTCAGACAATTGCTCAGATGGTTGAAAATCAATTGTATTGGACAAAAGTCAATTATGGTCAACATACAGTCAAACTTCATAATTTTTGGTCAAAATCAATATTTTGAAGTCATATTCATCATTTGATTAAGGGTTGATCATGATTCATCAAGAAAAGTCAAGATTTGATCAAAAGTCAAAGTTTCCAAATTAGGGTTTTTTGGACAAAAAGTCAACAGAACTTTGACCAGGCATAACTTTCACATACTTTATCAGAAAGTTTTCCATCAAAGCTCATTTTAAGGGAATTCAATTCGCTACAAATTCATGTCTCACAAGCTTTGGCCAAAAATGCTTCATTTGAGAGTTATGGATCAAAATATTATAGGTCATTCTAAAAGTCAACAAAAAGTCATCTTTTTGCAAAGAAGTGTACATGAACATGGAAACTTCAATAAATATAAAAACAAAAGGAGTGTTTATAGGACATCTTGAGATTTCTAAAAAGTCCAAGAACACTTAAAAATGTTGAAAATTAAGCAAGATACAAGTTGAGCAAGTTTGACATTTTTGAAGAAGTGCATGAAGAGAAATACTTAAAAAATTCAACTTTTTTCTAAATGGGCCTAAGTTTCTTTGATTCACACTTGCTTCTAACATTGTCAAGAGCATCTCAATCCCAATAGCACGCCATATTTTCTTTTATTTTGTTTATTTTTTAATTAATCCAATTTAATTCAATTTTAACTAAAATAAAATGCAAAAAATCAAATCATTAAGTGCAAGGTTGATTTTTTATCATTCTTGAGGTCCAAGCAATCCATACAAGCTGTTAATTTCGAAAATCATTGATTGGCAAAGAAATTAAATGAGATTTGATCTAAAAAAAGGCAATATTTGGTGTAATTCCAAATCAAATATGTTCTCATTGAATGTCATATATTCTTGACATAATTCTTAACCTAATTCACTCTTCTATGTAAACACAAGATGTTCAGACCCTCAAGGACGAATTTTTTGTAGCCAAGAACCCTAAACGTAGTGCAAAAACCCGTGCTCTTCAAGTTACAATTCTCATCGTTTCAAGCTATTCCAAGCATTGCAACACGTTCCTGGGAGTTCTCTGATTCGTTCCAGATAATTATCAAGCCTTAAAACCTCCAGAAACGCAAGAACACAATCACGGTTTGCATACCTCTATGTCAATTTCGATTTCATTTATTCACGCTTCATAAACATAATTTGACTGTATATTCTTGATCGTGATGATGTTTGCAAGCTTTCTGGATTGTTTAATTTGATCTTAGACGCAGGTGCAAGCTTATGCCATTGTTAGGGTTTTTGAACCTCAAATTTGTTTTGTCAAATTGTGTTATCCGCAAGCTTGTCGTGATTAGCTTGAGGAGTTTTGTTGGATGTAAATTTTGTAAATTCTTTTTATTTTTTTAATTCTTTTGTTGTTGTTTGGACTTGAATTTTGGTTCGGTAGCTTGAGGTTGCATTTTGTGATTTTCCTAGTTTTAGTATTTCAACTCGCGGATGTATGGTAATGATAGTTTCAAAGTTGGTACACGTCAGGTACTCATCTATCGCTTTCTATAACATAACATGTTTAGGAAATTTGTCATTTGTACAATTACCATGTCTTTCATTCTTTTTGCATTACTTGATCATGACTTGAATCACTTTAGTTCCCTTTTTACCCATAAATGTGAGGAAGCTTTCCATTGTTCATATATGCTGGAGGCCACAATTCTTGTTTTAACTGGATTTTATTATGCTTAATCTTTTGTTTTTGTTGATTGTATGAATGCATGAAAATGAACAAGGCATTTTTGTTTGATTTTGAGCACAACTACCTTAGCCAAATTTTCAATTCACCTTGTGAGTATGTGATCATTTGTTAACCCCTTTGAGCTTTTATCAATATCCATGTTTATTTGAACTTGATGCTTGTCTATGAGTGTTGAATTCACTTTTTTGTATGGATGTTGATTTCTTTGTTTCTCGAACCCTCAACTATATGTTGTTGTATGAATTTTTACCTTGCCTTAGAAAGTAGGGAGTATTAACATAATGATGTTGGTTGAATTCAAGTTGGGGAGAGGTATGTTTATATGCTTATGTTGTGATTGATACGAGGCTAAGAAAAAGAAAAAGAAAAAAAGAAAGAAAAAAATATGAGAAAAAGAAAGTTTAGAAAAAGAAAGAAAAAAGAGAACAACTTTGAAAAAGAAAAACAAAAAGAGTATGAATAATGTTGTGTTAATAAGTGAGGTGTTTTGGTTTGACAATTTGTGATGAAGAAGAAGTTTGATTGGAATTTTATTGTTTGAAACTTTGTGAGTTGATCACTCCCTTAGGTTTAGGCAAGTTTTTGTTTCGATTAGCTTTAGAACTTATCACTTGTTTGTTAACCAAGCCACATTAGAACCTTGAAAAGCCCTTTGTGATTCTTGCATTTGTATTTTCAATTGAGTTTTTGGTTGAATGCATAATTTAGTCTTTTGTTTGCAAGATTGTTGGATGAGTGTCAAAAAGTCCCTCACCTTTGTGTGTTTTTTATCTACCGATAAATTTTTGCTAGGTGCGATTCACGAGTAAGCTTATTTTGTTTTAGAATGTTTTGCATGATTTTTATACTTAGGATTCGTTTCGTTTATATGTTGTTGTTGTTGTAGTATGTGGTAAGTATGTACTTTGTTTGTACGTTTTTTATAGAACCATATATTTATTTTCCGTTTTAAAAACTTGTTGATTCGTGATTATTTGATTCTCGTCTTTTGTTTCTTTAGGTTTACTTGACTTTGTTTGAGGATAAACAATGTGTCAAGTTGGGGAGAGTTGATAAGTGCTAAAATGTAGTTGTTTTGTATATATGTTTTGTGGCACTTATCCATTCTTTTGTTGATATTCGTTGAATAACCCCACTTTTTGTTGTAAATACGTTTTATTGCGTTTTGTGTACATATTGTACCGTTTGATTAGTTTTGTATATATTTTGTAGGTATTTATCGCATTATTAGAGCATTGAGAACAAAGTCCAAATGGATCTCCAAGATGCAAGTTGATCAATAAAGGAATAAGACTAAAAGAAGAAGTCATTCCAAAGTATGCAGATAAAGCAACAAAAGTTGTTGAACTGTCATGGGTCGGCGGGTGATGGCCAGGCGAGGGTCATCGCGTCTGTGTCGCCGGGCGACAGTGAGGCGAGAGGAAGGGTCAATTTTTGGATAGGTCTCTACCTTGTTTCGCTTTTGGTTCGTTGGGCGAGAAGATGCCATGTCGCCGGGCGATGAAAGGTATTTTGGTCAGATGAGGATGTGGCGTAACGTGAGCCAAGTGTAAAAGAAGTAGCGTCGGGCGGTGGTTGCGAGACAAAATTTTGTATATAATTTCCTTTTGTTTCATTTTTGTTTTTGATGGTTTTAGGGTGAGGTTTTTGTCTCCCAATTCCATCAAGCATATAGTTTTTGATAGATTAGCTTAGAAAACAACACTAGGGCTTGCTTATGGATGATTGGAGGTGGAATGTTCTTCGATTGGCATTGACAAACTAGTGTAGATTTGTGGTTTATCTCTTCTCTATGTATTTCTCTATTTGTTGGGTTATGTTTGTATATTTACTCTAAACACATGTATATTTGTTGCCCTTGGCGTTGTATAAAGTTTGCTTTACGAATTTGTGTTGGTGATTATCTTAGGTTTTTACTATGTGTTAGGGATTTGAGCTTTGATAGACATAGATTGCTTAGATTCTCACCTACGATGATTATCTGTTAGTTTCTTAATGCTAAAAATGGGTTTAGAATTGACATTCACTTAGGGTATCTGATCTTAATGTCTCTGTGTCAGGATTGTCGGGCTAGACATACTCGATGCAAGTGATGCGGTTGAATTCTCAATTTGGGTTAGAAATATATTGGGTTGTGAGAGGTATGTGATGACACAGATGAGTATCGTAGGCTGAGTATAACTGGACGGTAGATTTAAGTTTGTGACGGGTAATGTGCATTCGTTCCGGACAAGTTGTCTATCCTTTATATTTTTTGTTCATTTACTTTTTGTCTTTTCTTTACAACCAATTTATCCCAAAACTCATTAACGATAGAATTATCGAACGACGAATCAATGACCAGTCTCTGTGGACATGATACGATATAACCTAACCGATATATATCACTCGGTAAAAATAATACTTTACTTTTTGCTTGCCGCTAATACTCGCTGCAACAGATACCAACCGCCTCCAAATAAAACACTTAACAATTGGTCGTATCCCACCATCAGGCTTTAATAACAACATCAAGAGTGACGAGGAAACAAACTCAGCCAAACTCATCAGACATATCCCTCTCAACCATATGTTAACAACTATAGTGATTACACCTAAGAGATCTATATACACAATAAAACCTTCTTAACACGGTGTCTCTAATAAATGTTGAGCTTACAAACCATCCATGCCACATGAAGTCCCTTTGGGAAATAACTTAATGCACCTAAAGATAGTATCAACTTCAACCATTACAGGAGTTTTAGAGAACAAGGTGGTCGACATGGAGGGAGGTGGTTTGTACGAGTATTTAGCCTTCATATTGTGTGCATTATAAGGGGCTACACCAGATAACCCCAACACTTTCACAACCTCTGTGAATTGATCATCTACAACCTTATGAAGGTATTCTTTGATGTTAGAGCTAACATTTGTATCATTTTCCATAATAGAAACTCCCTCACTATCCAACGTATCTTGCTTAGAGTTGTACAACACCCTATCAACTAAATTTGCAAGACCATATGCATCCCTCTAAATAGCTAAACACAATGTGATGTTGTTACCAAACCTTTTGATTCCCAGACATATGATCCCACACATTCTGAGGCTTGATCACCTATAAAGTGCGATGAGGAAGAAGTAACAATCGAACCCAAGTACTTACAGATCTCGGCTCAGCTACCATCTTAAAGAACATACATCATCCGAACACATTTATAAGCAACAATTTTTTTTTAGATTAATTAAATAATTGATGTATCTAATATAAAATAATGGCTAGATACATCATTTATTCAATAAATCTAAAAAGTTTTTTGTTCCTTATAAATATGTCCGAAGAATGTATCTTTCAATGCTTTAGAAAAAGTAAGACGACACTTAAAAGATATGCTCTTTATATTAATGGAGTCAAGATCCTCTCTATTTTTCTTCTCAATTTTTCCTCTCCATTACTATAGTTTTGAGGATATTTGAAGTGTATAAAAAAATAAATGAATCAATCAAATGTCACATTATTACATTTATATTTTCAAAACTTTGATAATAGAAAAACGGAGAGAAAAATAAATGGTGAGGATTTTAGATCAGTTCCACTAGGGCTAACAAAATCTCTCATTCAGTGTGTGGATTATTAATATCTACTACATTTATTTTTTATTCCACCATATTTAAAATGTTGTTGTCATCACTAAAGTTATATGTAAATTCCTTATCTAAAACTTTGTTGCTTCTTACGAGTTTTTTTCATGATACATCTCATTTTTTGAAGTACTATAATTATGGATTCACAGGGCTTAGTGTTTTGAGATTACGTGTTTCTTAAAAAAGAAATACATAGTAATGGATACATACGTGCTATATTATTTTTGTGGCTCTCACTCCTCAATAATTAAACGCAACAAATTATAAATCATAATCAAAGTAAATTTTTCCCACTAAAACTAATAACAAACATGAAGAGAAATTTCCACATTTAATATAATGTTTCCCCAAAAAAAAACATCACACTAATATTTGAATATCATTAAGGAAAAACTTGATAACACTTATTTTAAACATCACACTAATATTTGAATATATCATTATTTGAATTTCAATAATTATTTAGTCTTAGACAACAATCCACATTACAAGCAAGAGATATAATAATGGGCATTTTGGTAAAATTGAGTAGCAACAAAACAGATTCCGGTTTTTACTATTCTTAAAAATCAACCACTTGATTCTACGGAAACTTTCATAGGATGTAACCTGATTTTCTCGTCAAAATTCATAAATTAGTTAAGAAAACAAAATGTGAAACTACCAAAACACCCTTTCCATAGATAGAACAAAAAACAAAGCACAATTGTTTCTTTTTTTCTCTCTTTCCTTCGTCAAAATCTTTTCATGGGAACATTTACAAGTTTCAGAAAAGCCTATGGAGCTCTCAAAGACTCCACCAAAGTTGGCTTAGCCAAAGTTAATAGCGATTACAAGGTGATTTCATTTTCAAATAAACATCTGCGATCACCATCTACATTATAATATCATAGTTCTTATGTATCTACAATCTACATTATAATAACATAGTTTTTTTATGTATCTACAATCACATTTGAAGTTGTTTTCATTGTGTTTTACCAAGATTCTTTCATCGCAACCATTATTTAAAACAATGTATATAGTTGTATACATGTATGTGAATTTTTATCTAAAATTTTTGCAAATTTATTTTATATTTCCATTCAAAGTTTCTTCATTAATTTTTTTTCATTTTTTTTTGAAGGATTTGGATATTGCTATTGTGAAAGCTACCAATCATGTTGAATATCCTCCAAAGGAACGCCATGTTAGAAGTAAGTTAAGAAATGCTTTATTGATTATTTATACCATCAAAACCGTCTTTAAGAGTGTGCAATGCGGCTTACAGCACAATGCATCAAATTTGTCATGCGTGGCTAACCTACCAATCACCTCTCAAAACCTAAGATGGCCTTGTATATCATCAGAAAATTTGTTTAACACAAGTTTCAAAGTTTGGATCAATCTAGAATTTCCATGTTACATAGATGCATAGCATTAGAAAGATATATGAAACAAGACATTGTACAAAATTTGATCTTACATGGCAAAGTTATGTTAACATGTGTAATCTTCCTTATGAATTTGTTCATTGTTGCAGAAATATTCTATGCGACATCAGCGCACCAACCACGGGCGGATGTGGCATACTGCATTCATAAACTTTCCAAGAGACTTTCAAAGACGCGAAATTGGATAGTAATTTCCTTTTCATGCTCATCTATTTTAGGAGAAATCGATTACATTTCACCTATAACATTCATTTGTAACTGAATAACAAATTGACAGGTAGCTATAAAGACATTGATAGTGATTCATAGGACTTTGAGAGAGGGTGATCCTACATTCAGAGAAGAGCTTTTGAACTACTCGCGCAGGGGACATATTCTCCAAATATCGAATTTTAAAGATGATTCAAGCCCTTTAGGTAAATTAGTTCTCTTAGTTTATTCATTCTAACAATTTTAACCATCTTGATCATTTTCTTAACTGTTTTTGCAGCTTGGGATTGTTCTGCTTGGGTTCGAACCTATGCATTATATTTAGAAGAAAGACTCGAATGTTTTAGAATCCTTAAATATGATATCGAATCAGAGCGTTTAATAAAATCATCGCCAGCTTCAGCTAAGGTTTGTTCTTTAACTTATTGTATCTGCATCTAAATTTTTCCACATTTACATTTTTGTGTTATGATTTACGAATGCTACTAACTTTTACCTTTGATAGGCACATAGCAGAACTCGGTCGTTGGCTAATGACGATCTGTTGGAACAACTACCAGCACTGCAACAACTTTTATTTCGCCTTATCGGTTGTCAGGTACGAGTAAATTAATGGAAACGACTTGAGTTTCGTCCGTGCATTTTAAGGTAACGCGTTTGTTTTTCTTCTACATTTTGCAGCCTGAAGGATGTGCTTATAACAATTATCTAGTACAATATGCATTGGCCTTGGTATTGAAAGAGAGCTTCAAGATATATTGTGCACTCAATGACGGAATCATCAATCTTGTGGACATGGTAGTGTTTATTTAGTGTTAGATTTTTCGATTTGATTAGTTTGATCGAATGTTAAATTTTGTACTAATGAAAAAATTGCAGTTTTTTGAAACTACAAGACATGATGCAGTGAAGGCTTTAAATGTATATAAAAGAGCTGGCCAGCAGGTTTGTAATGATATCTAATGAGATTTTTCTAAAGGGTCACATTTGTTTGGATTTGTGATTTTTCTCTCTTATGTTATGTAGGCCGAAAGTCTCGCCGATTTTTATGAATATTGTAAAGGCTTGGATCTTGCTAGGAATTTCCAGTTTCCAACTCTAAGACAGGTTCCTTTTGTTTCTTATGGTCGCTTTGATTTGCAAAACAATAAGTACTAGACAATTTTTTTGTCCGATCCTATGATCATTTGTCATGTCGAATATTGCGAGTCAAACAGATATTTATTTTTTACTTCATATATGATACCTTGAGCAAGAAGAAACTAATGAAGACCTTAACTCAATTAACAGCCGCCGCCGTCTTTCCTTGCTACAATGGAAGAATATATTAGAGAAGCTCCCCAATTAGGCTCTGAGAACAAGAGATCGGTAAGAAAAAAGTGGTGATAAATTTTCTTGTACTTTTCATACATGCACATAAAGTATTAGTATAATGTGTTTTTTCAAAATAAACATCATTTGACAGGAGAATCAGGAAAATGATGAATCGCCTGAAGAAGAATCAGAGACAAAAGAAGTCGAAGAGCCTCAAGAAGAAGAGAAGAAAGAAGAGGAAGTCAGTGAGGAGGAGGAAGAAGTAGTACCCGAGGAAGAAACACAACCTGAGGAAGAAAAGGTGGAGTCTCCTCCACTGATATCAACCGATGGTACTGACGATTTACTGGTATGTTTTAGTTATTGTTCTATCTAATTAACATTGTGCCCGCGATTATGATTTTAACTTGGCAGAATATATATTTGTCTACGTTATGTAGGGTTTGAATGAAATAAATCCTAAAGCTCTAGAAATGGAGGATAGCAATGCATTAGCTCTTGCAATTGTACCACCTGGTGGTAAGTCATAGAGTACTATTAATTCGATACTTTATCTAATTCTAAGGTTTCGAAATTTTGTGTAGGAAATCATAATTCAAACAATCTTGCATTGAGTAACATTACGGGAACTTCTGGCTGGGAACTTTCACTGGTTACGGCACCAAGTAACCATCACAGTCAACCACCGGATCGCAGAATGGTTCGTCTCAATTACTTATCATCACTCTTAAGTAATGCTTACGGTTCGTTAACACTTTATTTTTGGATTCAGGCCGGTGGTTTTGACACGCTATTACTAGACAGTTTATACGAAGACGAACATGCAAGAAGACAACTTCAACTTCAAAATGCAGGTTATGGACATGAAGAAATGAATGTACAAAATCCATTTGACCATTATAATCAACAAGACCCGTTTGCAACATCGAAGAACATAGCACCTCCAACCAATGTTCAAATGGCAATGATGGCTCAACAACAACAGCAGCAGCAACAAATGATGTACCAGCAACAACAAATGATGTATCCACATCAACAACATCATCAACAACATCCGCATCAGCATCATCACAACATGGAAATGGTGCTTCACCACCAACAACCTCATGGTCAATACCCTCAACACCCTCAACAGATGCAGATGATGAGTAATCATAATCCATTTGGTGATCCTTTACCTGTTCCTAATTATCCTCATAACACAATGCATCACCAAGGAAATTACAATTTAATGTAGAGTTCACCTTTTTTGTTTCATTTTTAGAGTTCTTTAATTCTTTGTTTGATGGTTGTTATAATGAAACAAAATCATTAAAAAAAATTACTTTGAGACTGCCTTTGTTTTATATATGAACAAACTCTTTCAAATTATATACTCAACCGGTAGATGGAAGTTTGAATGCCTATGAGTGCTAACTAACTTAAGATTTTTGTTTAATGTTTGTGGATGATGTACTCATTGAAAAAGATATGATTAATCTCATTCGAAAGCTACACCTGAATTTTGGTGAAACTACACTCAAGCTTTTCAAGGTAATATTCATAAACTCACACACTGATAACAAACATACACTCAGTTAAAATATTGGAAGGAGTTACTTTTAGACAACTACTGATATTCATATTCACAAATCGTGTGGTGGTTTAGCATTCAGGTGTGCTATTTTAACACCCTTTTCTCATGCACAGTATACTACTCGGTATCTCTTAATAAAGAAAAATATTCTTTGCACAAAAATAAAAAAATAATTAAAAAATGGAAATGGTATGATTTTGGTATAAATCTACGGTGTAGTGTTAAATAATAGTGTAGGAATATCTTTTCCCTTTAATATTAGCACTACATCATTCATAATTCATGATGTCTAGGTGTCACAGTGGAAAAAAATTGAGATTAAACTATTGATTAATTTAATTAAAAAAAAAAGAGTTGTTACCGAATTTTATTATTTCTAAAGTTAAGAGAGAATATCGAGAAAATCCAACGCGAAAATAAAACAAAACAGAAATCTGGATACGAGAGTTGTTTATACAAGGGGAAGATATTATCACCCTTCGCATTTATGGTACTTTATAGGAACCTCTTGAAAATCAATGTTATAATAAATTTGGGTTGTTTGCGAAAAGATTGGGGTGATGAGAAAAAAGGTATTTTATTATTTTTGTGTTCACCAAGGCTTCAAGAGTCTTGTGCCTACGTATCCTCCAAGTGAAATACAAAATTCAGAGACTCGTAGTTCGTGGTAAAAATAACCACGAAAGTTTGTTGATTGATTTTAAATTGAAAAGGCATTTTGTCGTACTCGAGTGGAAAACACAACTTACTACCCACAAGTATGAGAAAGTTGTGACATACATGTGTGAGTTGTTAGTCCCACATTGCGTAGAAAAGTAGAGGTTGAACACTTTATATGTGAGATGATCACACACCTATCACCTTCAGGTTTTGGGTGAATATGTGGTGTCTATTTCACTTGTGTGATGATCTTGACCCAATGTGGATGCTCCTCATGATGACCTAATTAGTGGTATCAGATCCTTGTAGCGAAAGTCTTCCTAACAATGTGGTGGTCAGACGGCGTGTCCCGTTATAGTGTCGGCAACGTCAATACAAATGTATGTGAATGATAGAGCTTTCACTTGAGGGAGAGCATAGTGGACCCGTTGTAGTGCGTGCAATGGCAGTACAAGTGCAATGTGAATAATAGAACTTTTGCTTAAGGGAAAGCATAGTGGATTGACTCACACTTGATGGAGAGGTTGAGCACTTTATAAGTGAGATGACGCATACACCAATCACCTTAAGGTTTTGGGTGAATATGTGATGTCTCTTTCACTTATGTGTTGCTCTTGACCCAATGTGGATTTGTGTGGTAGTCCAAGATAAAGACAAAATTATGAGGTTGTGTGTGGACTACAAGCAGTTGAATAAGGTAACTATTAAGAATAAGTATCCACTTCCAAGGATTGATGATTTGATGGATTGATTGGTAGGTGCTCCTGTCTTCAGCAAGATTCACTTAAGGTATGGTTACCATCTAATTCTTGTTAAACAATATTATATTTCGAAGACCGCATTCGGGGCGAGGTATGGTCACTATGAGTACATTGTGATGTCAAATGTGATGTCAAATGCACCAGGCATTTTCATGGAGTCTATGAACAAAATCTTTCATAAGTATTTAGATAAGTTTGTGGTGGTCTTCATTGATGATATGCTAATCTATTCTAATTTAGAAGAAGAGCATGTTGAGAATTTTCGAATTGTGTTGCAAGTGTTGAAAGAGAAAAGTTGTATGAAAAGCTATTAAAGTATGAGTTCTAGTTGAAGTAAGTAAGTTTCCTTGGCCATGTAATTTCTAGTGGTGGAATTTCTGTAAACCCTTCTAAAGTTGATGTTGTATTAAAAAGGGAGACATTGAAGTCTGCGGCTGAGATTCAAATTTTTCTTGGTTTTGCTGGTTATTATTGTAGGTTTATTGAGGGGTTCTCGAAGTTGGCTTTATCTTTGACTCATTTGACTCGAAAGGATCAAGCTTATGTGTGGAGATAACATGTGAAGAAAATTTTGTGGAGTTGAAGAAGAAGTTGACGACTGCTCCGATATTGATTTTTCCTAATCCGAGTGAGTCCTTTGTCGTATATTGTGATGCATCAAAGATGGGTCTTTGTGGTGTGCTAATGCAGAATGTTCAAGTTGTTTCTTATGCCTTTAGACAATTAAAAGTTCGTGACATGATTTATCCTAAGCATGATTTAGAGTTGGTTGCAGTTGTGTTTGTGTTAAAAAATTGGAGATATTATCTTTTTAGCTCTAAGTTTTAGGTGTTCAGTAATCATAAGAGTTTGAAGTACTTGTTCGATCAGAAAAGGTTTAATATGAGGCAGAGAAGATGGCTTGAACTTTTGAAAGATTATGATTTTGAATTAAGTTACCATTCGGGTAAAGCAAATGTTATGGTTGATGCTTTGAGAAGGAAGTCCTTGCATATGTCAATGCTTATGGTAAGAGAGTTGGAATTGATCAATCAATTCAAAGACATGAGTTTAGTGTGTGAAAAGACTCCCAATAATGTGAAGTTGAGGAAGTTGAAGTTGACTAGTGGTATTCTAAAAATCAATGAAGGTCAGAAATCTAATTTGAGGTTGGTTGATCAGTTGACATTGATTAACCAAGGTAATGAATGTGAGTTATGAGTTGATGAGAACTATGTTACGAGGTTTGGTGATCGAGTGTGTGTTCCAGATGTGCCAGAGCTTAAGAATATCATTCTTAAGGAAGGACATTGAAATGGTTGATCGGAAAAATAGCAAGTGTATTATTTTGTCCGTGTAGTAATAATGATGAAAGTTCCCCGAATGTCGATCTCAAAGACTGCGTGTAAATATTGAGTTCTAATAGTGGTTCAATTAAACAAAAACTATGGTTTTGGTTATTTCGCGAATTATAAATTAAGAGTGAATTAAAAATAAACAGAATATCAAATTGGTTTTGACAAATATGAAAGAATGCTAGGGAAAGGTGTATGATTTATTCATGTAACAAATCTGAATTAATATTGCAACAACTTATTTTAAATAATCAATTACTTGTTCTTCAGGGTGTTTAGTCCTAAGTCCTTAGAGAGGAAACCTTCAATCATTCATCTTAATCCCTAAGTTCAAAGGAACTTAGCGATGAAATTAAGCATTTGTATTATCAAGAATATTTGGTTGCTATATGATATCACAAGTCCTAGGTGATATCTACTATGACTTAATTGCACAAAAACATTAATAATGGCGATCCAACCTAATTGTTTATCGTCAATCAATCCTTATTGGCCCAACACAGAAGACACTAGAAAAATTGTACGATTAAATTGATTATGAAAAATAAATATATTACTGAAAATAAGAAGTCAAAGTTGTTTATAGAGTCAAGTCAGGGACATCCTATAGCATTGGGGGGTTAGCTACTCATATTGATGAACTTCGATCTTCAATTGCTTCCGCTCATGAAGATTCTTTGTTCTCCAAAAACCTTGTATGCTTCAATCGTGTAATTCTTCGCTTGCCAAAAGTTCACTAATTCCTCTTCAAAACTCATCTAAATAGAAAACATTCACTCAGATCGGTTGGAAATAACCAAAATGCCCCCACGGTTCAAGCCATGGATAAAATATATAAAAAAAAACTAGGAAATCAATGCCACATGTTGCTACGGGCCTTGTCAGCCAACACGGGTGCCCGTAGAAGCCTTATGTACTTTCAAATGTTGATTTTTGGTCCAAACATACTGACACGGGCGCCCGTGTTAGACCTTAGATTTTTGTTTTGCCTTTGCTGCTTGTCTGACACGGCTAATGACAACTGACACGGACGACCATGCCAAATCTCTTGGAGTGTGCAGAATTTTTTTTTGAATTCTTGCGATGTTTTCTGGTTTTCGCTCTAATTCTTCTTGAATGTTTATCTGAACCTAAAAACATTAAATAACATTTCAAGAACAATTTTTTTAAAAAAATAAATAAACTCTTCATTTTAAACTTTATTTCAAAAATAACCTCTTATCATTCTTATACATGCTTAGACTTGAATTTTGGCTTATATGTTAATTTTCTATATTGTTGCTTCATTTTAGATCATATTAGTTTGTTTGATTATTGGTATTGTTCTTGTCTTACCGTTATAGTAAGTTTGATAAAATAAAAAACTAAATAAAAATGACTTATACAAAAGTAAGCTCAAGATCACTTGATCAATAACAAGTGGCTATTTTCGATAAATAATTCATTAACCGTTCATCATTTTTGCAAATAAACCGTTGATTTCACCAAGTCATTTTCACAATAAAATTCAAAATCAATTAAACACTTAATCCAACGTCAAGTCACTTTCAAGTTTATTTTTTCAATAGACGAATTAAACAGGCGAGCTGGAAGAATTTCCAATCTTTCCATAAGTGTTTGAATACAAGATGAATATCTCTGCCATTTGACACTCATATCCTCTAAAAACAATTCAAACTCATCAAATCATTTTCTTGCCCAAGTGCGAATCTTTTTCTTCGCCCAAACACGAATCTTTTTAACGAATCTTATCATCCAAGTGTGACTAAGGTCATTTTTATAAATAAAATCCACCAACAATCAAAGTTCTTTCAACCCGAACTACGAAGCTCTGATTTTCTCATTGCACTATGAGAATACGTATGTACGATATTCTGAAATCTTGGTGAGCCCAATAATAAAAAACCAAAAACATTTTCTTTTCTTTCTCTTTTATCGCATTATAAGTAAAAGGTAGCAAGTTAACATTACGCTAACATTCGATCACAAAACTAACTACATGGATATCATTGAGTACAATGAATGTGAGAGTGTTAATACCTTTCCCTTGCATAAACGACTCCTGAACCATAATTTGGTTGCAATGACCATCTTATCCTTTCTTTGTGGGTTTTTTTCGATATTTTCTCATTGCTTTTGAAGTTAATAAAATTTGGCGGCGACTCTGTTGTATTTCGAGTGTGTGATGCACTCGAGTATTTTTCGCGCCGTGACAACTGGCGATTATGTTGGGGAAGCATTCTCCTAAACGAGTACACCCTAGTTTAGTTGTTTTTGTGTTGAATATTTTATTTGTTTGCTCTCTTTCTTCTTTATCTTTTATCTGCTTTTTATTTTTTCTATTATTCATCTGTTGTTAAATCTCTTATATGCTATATTGGAAATTTCATGGGTGATTCATTGATACTATGAGAGAGACTCTCTATTTGAGTATGAGAAAATACATAAATTAGTTGCTGGTTGTGTAGTGTTTAGAACTTATGGACACACATCTTGTTTGGTCGACACGAAGACCCCGCTTAGAGTATATATTTTGGTAATGCTATTGATATGCAAGAATTTGCTATGTCGATAATATTTTCATCATGGGTCGATAACTCTAGGGACCTTTTTGAACCTTTAAACGATTGTTATGGCTTCATTAGTATAACACGAATCGATGGTTGTGTAGTGTTTAACCTTTTGGATGCATGTCTTATTGGGTGGCACAAAGACCTCACCTAGAATAGAACCCCTTGAAATATTATTGGCCGACAAGAATCTGCTACGTTGATGTTGTCGTCAAATGGGATTCTTGACTCTAGGAACCTTTATATCCAAAACCCTTAGAGCTATCATGTGAAGGGAATTGTTGGGTAGACGTTAAACAAATTTAACCACCCTACAAACTCCTACATGTGATGTGTGAAACCATCACTTATGAACACCCATAAAAATTTGTATTGTAGTCATTTTCATTTTTTAAACTATCACATTTCATTGATATGAATCCTTGCATGACATGACATTGCATTTTCATAGAAATAGTTATACATATAAAAAACAAACAAAGCTTTCATACATACATATTTTCCCAGAAAATCAAATACTCATACATTTTCCGTTCAAACAGTTAAGCTGATTCTCTGACATTCTTACGAGACGCGCAGTGTTTCTCGAAGAAAGTTGAAGAACCGTGAATAAGGATATGAGAAGATGAAAGTTCTTAAATTCAAAAAATACAAGAGGCATACTTATCCAAATATGTAATTCGAGTGTGCAATACGCTCGAATATTATTTGTTTTGCAAAATACCAATAAATTTTTATAGTTATTTAAACTGACTTGATTACTTTTTAAAGAAATTAGTAGTCTTAATTATTTATTAAATTTTCACTTATAATTTTGAACCTCTATTTTAATACATTCATAAAACTATTTTGTTATTTTAATTTTCAACCGTTTTGATCTATGTTCACGTTAATGAACTCAAAATTAACTATAAGTTCATTTTCTTTAATAAGATGTCACTTATATTATTGATCCTTAATGTTCCACAAAAGTCTTAGATGATGTCATGGCACACTCCACATGCAAGACTTCTAAACACATACATACAATTAATTTTGTGTACCATGTGAGAGATCCAACTCAACATGTGAGTGAGAGTTGACCAACTCTTTGAATTTGAAATTAAGAATATTAATTTTAAAAAATTGAGTATAAATAGAGAAATTAAACCAATAGTTAAATCTTTATTAATTTAAAAAAAAAAACTTAAATGCACTTTTTGATTTCACTAGTTTCAGAATTTTGAAGTTTAAAGTTTTCTACTTTAAAAGTTAAGTTTTTAGTCCCTCAAATTTATCAGAGTTGAGAATTTTACAGTCTCCCTTCATTTTACTGTGAATTTTATGACTTGGAAAGAAAATTTTTAATCATGTCATACATTCATATATTAAAAAAATGTTAAATTATGACACGTTTTCATCTCCAATTCTATTTAATATTTTTTTAAAATATTTATAGAATAATATCAATTATTTAAGTTTAGAGGACCTTAAATTTTAAAATTTTAAAACTAATGAGAGCAAAAATACATCTAATTCTTTAAAAAAATTATAAATACTAACAAACACACAAACAAACATATTTTGATTAAAAACAAACAAAGAAACAGACATATTTAACATAATTACCTGTTTGCTACCCTATTTTCCTCCGTACACCGAAATCCAATCCACAGTTTTCGCCAATTTTCTCTTTCTCTCTCTAAAAAAGTTAAATACCCTCTCCCCTCTCTCTCTCTCCCATCTCTCTCATCACAATCTCCCCACACCACCAAACCCAACCTACCCAAACCGTTGTCATTCATCAACCAAAATGGCCGGTTTCATCTCAAAATCCAAAACCCTCATCCCCTTCAAAATCCCCACCCCCTCCACCTTCATGGCGTCGTCACTCCGCCACCGCTCATCACGCGCCGCCACCAAACCCCAGTTATTCGAAATCGACACGTCGTCCACATCATTATCATCCGAGGGTGAACACGAGATGACACTGAAGCTGTTTGATGATTTGATCCATAGAATTCTCGTCAAGAAAGCTACGCCTGATTGGTTGCCTTTTGTTCCTGGATCTTCTTTTTGGGTCCCGCCTCGACCTACTCCTTCTAATGTTGTTCATTTGGTTCATAAGCTTACTGATGCGGAAAAACAACAGCCTTTTGTTAACGATGAGGCGCTTTCGCTTTCTAATCTTCGTGGCTGGCCTTCCTCCAATTACTTCATTAAAGGTAGTTGCTTTTTCCCCTATTTTTAACTGATTGTGTCATAGATTGAGATATATTTGCTTTAATTTTAAGCTAATTTAATTTCAAACGGTTTTTTATGGTATTGGATTTGGGGATTTTTGGGAATTAGGGTTAGAAGAAGGACGAATTGGGATTTTGCAAAATTGATTTTTTTTAATCTTAGAAATTAAGGGTCTGGCTATAGATTTATGATATATAATTATGGTGTAGTTTAGTGAATAAGGATTGGTTGATACTATTGTTTGGAGAATTAATTGTTAGATAATGGTATGTCTAGTGAAATTGATTTTCTGTTTGGGGTTTGATTCATCCTTGTGAACTAAAGAAATTGAATTGGTGGGTTCTGTAAGAATTATAAGCTATTGTGTGTTTCTTCTTGGACAAAATCTTTGCTTTAAGTGCCAACCGTAAGAGGATAAGGTTGTTTTTAAGCTTCAAAAAGAAAAGGAAAACTATTTTATGATATTGTTGCTCTTTTGTTTTTCAGAAAAGAGTTGAGAACTGTTCTTTTTGTTGGAGAAGGGAGGTTGTTTGTATTTTTAAGAAACTTGTCTAATTCTCTCAAGATATTTGGACTTTTACGTCTTGGGTTAAAAAGAAAGACACTGCTGAACAAATGGGTTCTATTCAATAATCAACTTTACAAATGACATAATTTGATTGTAATATGTTTAAGTAAACTTGTTTATTCCCTTAAACATCTATAAATTCTGTTAATAGTTTGCTGCTGTCAGTGGCAGTGAAATGGGATATGCATGTATGCATCATCATGTCTAGACCTCAGTTGAATGGAAAGTGCTCATGATAGTCGCTGCAATTAGCTTAGGATTAAGTTTTGATTAGCTGGCAGGGTATGTTTGGGTCATATTTATGAGCAAACATGAAACATGGAATCTGAAAATAATGCGAATTGTGGTTTATGCTCCTTCCCTTTTTTGAATTGTATGCCTATATGATGGGATGGATCAGCATGTGTACTCTTTAATGACAGTTTTCGGATATTTATTTAACCTCTCAGCATACTATTATTTGTTATTCAAAAGTGTTGTGCATAAAAAAAATGTTGATTGCTGATCTGATTAGCTGGCTATTAAACTAATTATTTGACATATGTCTACCGTAATGCTTTTTGAGTCCTGGGATGATCTATGAGCTCAAACTGTTTTCTTTGCTTTTGTCTTTGTGACTTCAGGAAATGTTCATGGTGGGGATAGTGGTGTGGAGTTGAATATCCCAGAAGGGATGGAGGGGCCAGTCAAAGTGAAGGTTATGACGCTTCCAGAACATTTTCCTCATTCCGAAGATGAGGATGAACCATAACTTAGTTCAGCCAGTTGCTCTGGTGAGGTGGCCTCTTCTTTTAGCTTAGAAATTCATTGTTTGCTTGTGCCTTTGTTTGTTAACATTATTAACATAAATCATTGTTGAAGCGCAACGTAGGAAGTGATAATGCATTTCTAATCAAATTAAGAGAGAAGGGGATGCGGGGAATTTTCAAGTTTTCTGCACATCTCATCTCATGCTAAATAGTAAATACTAATAATGTAGGATTTTCATGGTGCAGCCTAAGCTCAACAAGAAGTCCAAAAGAAAATGAGGAAATATAAAACTACGCAGTTTGGATTTTGAGAAGGGTAATGCAAGCAAATGGAAATTTCCGCGCAGATGTAGCACCGGTGATGGTTCTGGGATTAACCTTCTCACACTACTTGGTCTCAACTTTGATCAGTATATGTTTGATTATTTAAAATGTTACTGTTGAATCTCTGTAGAGTGAAATGTATGTACTTATTAAACTAATAAATTTAAAACTTGGAGCATTCCTTGGAACTAGTAGGATCAGGCTCAGATCAGTGTAATGCATATACTATGTTGTACATATATATTAATAAACATTTCCTTTGATTATTAACATTGGAATGACTTCTACTTTTTTATATACATGTTTAAGGAGTTAGTTTCTCTATTACATTGCTATGCTAGAAATGGAAGAAGAATGCCTTAAATTAAGATAACTCTTCTATTCTCTACATTAGAGAGAACGAATGAATGACAGATTTTGATTCTTCTTGTATTCATACTGCTAATGATATGTCTGTCAATTGAAGATCAGATATCTTAAGCTGACTGTATTTTGTATTTTATTTACTTATGAAGTAAACTACGTGATTTATGCGAATATTTTGATTCGGAGTTTGGAGAAATCGATTTGGTGCAGTAAGAAAATAACAGATTTAATCTTTGATCAATTCATTAGATAATTGTTTGATAATAAATCTATAATCTATACCATTAAATTAGATCCAAAGGCCACATTGATAAACTGTGTAATTAGAAAATGTTATATTAACACCGTACTACAAACAATTGTGTTTTATATTATATATTATATTAAATTACAATCTTATACACTTAATTATTTTCTGTCAAATTTCTTTTCTATTAATCTATCAATTAACAAGTAAATTGAAGTCATTGATGAAATATATAACTAATTACTTAACTAATCATAAGTAAATTGAAGTAATATTTAAAACATATATTTAATTAATTAAATAAAATCAAAATTTTCAGTAATAATAATTAAAATACCTCGATGACTATGTTTTTAAAAAATTACGTAAATAATCAAGTTTAAAATATGAATTAAGTGGACTCATGAGATATGACGCATGCATATAAATTTTAAAGGGATGTCTTATATGAGAATGTAAATTTAAAAGGGACACCTCATATGGAACGAGGCATAGGTGAAATGGTCACATCATATAAGATGACTTCTAAGAAATAAAATGAACCTATGTGTCATCTCATATATGCGCCATATGACGTATCTACCATATAAGAACATCTTAAGTGGTCGTTAAAACTTTTCTACCACTTATCCCCCACTTGCCACCTATGGAAAAATGAAATTTCTTCATCCACCTAGTAAGTTTCTTCCCCAACCCTGGTAAAAAAATCAAAAATATCCAGAAATTTCGTAAGTTAACTTACGAATTCACTAAAGTAAAGTGAATTCGCAAGTTCACTTGGGAATTCACCTTATTTTTTAAAAATCAGGTGAATTCGTAAGTGCATTTATGAATTCACCTTATTTTTTAAAATAATTAGGTGAATTCGTCAGGTGAATTGTGAGGTTAATTCGTAAGTGCACTTACGAATTCACCTTATTTGGTTTACTTCGTAAGTGTACTTACGAATTCACCTTATTTCAGGTGTTTCGTAAGTGCACTTACGAATTCGTCCAATATCCCAAATTGATTAGGATTTTCTTTTAAAAAGATATTTATTTATAATATAATATATATATAAAATCAATTGATATCAACTAAATCAAGACAAAAAATCAACTGTATCTCTTCTTATAGTAAATCACTATTATAATTAAAAACTAATTATTTTATATCATAAATTCACTTTAATAATTTTTAATTATAAATTTAAGTTATTTTTTATTAATAATAATTTAATTATATTATATTGTTATAAATATATTATACAATTAATGCAAATCAAGTAAAATCAAGGCAAAAATCAATTGTATCTCTTCATATAGAAATTGATATCAATAGTATTAATATGTTTTTTTTTTATTTACTTGGTATGAATTAATTGTATAATATATTTATAATAATATAATTAAATTGAATTATTATTAATAAAAATAACTTAAATTTATAGTTAAAAATTATTAAAGTAAATTTATGATATGAAATTAAACAATGAATTAATTTTTTTAATTATAATAGTGAAATATAATAGTTTTTTAATTATTTATTTAAAATTATGAATAATCTTAAAAAAAATTAATTTGAATATCTTACAAAAACTTAATTTGAATATATTTCTTATTTATATTATTTTATCATGCATATTAAAATGGAACCCAATTAAATTGTTGTTTTAATTATAACTATTTTCGATATAAATATTATAAAAGAAAAGTTTTTTTTAATAATTTTAGGGAAGAACAAAGTCAAGAAAATTATATATTTCACTTAGTAATAACTACTTAATACAACAAATAATACGAAAGAAATAAATACTAAATAAAATTAATTAAAATTTAATATAAACTCAAATTTTAGAAATTATTTTTACGAAAATAAAAATAATAAATATTTTTTTGAAAGGAAATAAAAATAATTATTTTAAAAAAAATGTAATTGGAAAATTATTGTAAACTATTTAAAAAAATAATCTTCTTTTATTTAGTTGTTTGAAGATGATGCATGAATAAGTCAGTATTGAGAATAAAAAAGAACTTATATATTATACTAATCTTGATGGATTATTATAACTGCACGAATATAAATTTAAATATAAATTTGAACTAACATTACAAATAAAATCTTCTGTGATAAAAAGTTACTATAAAAATATTTTATTACATGATATTTTTACACTGTATAATAAAATTGAACGAACTGTCATAAACAATTACTATAAACATATTCCATAATATGATATTTTTCCATAATATAATAAATTACAACTAACATTACAGATAAAATCTTCTGTGATAAAGTACTATAAACATATTCCATAATATGATATTTTTTCAGCGTATAATAAAATGGTATATAATTATACAGATAAATCTAAACCAACATTACATGTAAAATCATATTTCACACAATGATATTTTTTCATTGTATAATAAATTACGTTAAACCAATTACCCAAAATATCTTTTCAAAATAAAATTCTAATAAAATTGGAACATTGGGCGAATTCGTAAGTGCACTTACGAAAAAATAAAATCTTAATAAAATTGGAACATTGGGCGAATTCGTACAAAATAAGGTGAATTCGTAAGTTAACTTACAAATTCACCCAACAAGGTGAACGTAAGTTAACTTACGAAGGGCCTTTTTGATTTTTCAGAGGTGTGGAAGAAACTCACTAGGTGGGTGAAGAAATTTCCATGGAAAATGGTACATTTCTTATCTTTTTCCACCCCTATAGTAAAAGGAAATTTATTCACCTACCTAGTAGGTTTCTCCCACACCCCTGAAAATCCAAAAATATCCTTCGTAAGTTAACTTACGAATTGACCTTTTTGGATGAATTCGTAAGTTAACTTACGAATTCACCTTATTTTTGTACGTTTTATTATTTTAAACATGGTTTAACACATTCAGGAAATGTTTCGTAAGTCAACTTACAAAACCTTTCCTGAATGTGTTAAACCATGTTTGAAACTACTATGTTTTTTCACAATAACTTGGATTATGTTTTCATTTTCATAAATTCTATTAAAGAGAAAAATTGTCAGAAAATATTAACATACGCAATATCTATATACGCAAAATATGTAAATATTAAAGAGAAAAATTGTCAGAAATATAAAATTACATAACTTGTTCTGAAAAAAATGCACATAAAAGTTACTGGGTATGCCTAATCCTGCCCCCCGCGTTGTAACATCCCGATTTTTAAATAGCTAATTATTAATTATTATGATATATTATATTATGTGATAATTAATTTAATTGGGTGATTTAAATGAAAATGGAATTATTTGAATGTGTTATTTAAATAATCGAGTTTTTTGAGTAGAATTATGGTTATTTAGTATTGGGCCTATATATTATGAATGGAAGTAATAAAGAGGTGTTAAGTATTAAGCCCAATAAGACAATCCTAGTTAGTAAGGATTAGAAGGGAATCATAATTAGAATTTCATTTGGAGAAAGAAGAGAAAGAAGATAAGAGAAGAGGTTATATATTATGGTTATTTAGTATTGGGCTTATATATTATGAATGGAAGTAATAGAGAGGTGTTAAGTATTAAGCCCGTTAAGACAATCCTAGTTAGTAAGGATTAGAAGGGAATCATAATTAGAATTTCATTTGGAGAAAGAAGAGAAAGTTGATAAGAGAAGAGGAGAAAGAAGGAAAGTGAAGAGGAAACCATAGAAGAAGAATCTTCAAGAGGTAAGAGTGGAGAATTCATGTTATTGTTTGATTGTATATTGTGCTAATGATTAGGAACGTGCTAGGTTGTTTAATTTCAATTTTTAGAATCTTTGAATGTTAGGGTTTGAAAGGGAATTATGTTTTTCAACTTAGAATGATGACCCATGATTAGAAACATGTTAGGATACCCTTTAATGATGTTATTTGGTTGATTGGAATTGGTTTTATGTGGTAATTTCGTGGGAGAAAGAAGCTGGTTCATAGCAGAAAAAGTGCAGTATCGCAGACCGCGCTTAGTGCGAGGAAGAGCCCGCTTAGCGCGAAATGTTCTGACTTTTGGGGTTGTTTGTGCAGTGAGGTGCGCTTAGCGCGATAGGCTGGGCTTAGCGTGACCTGAAATGAAAGATGTTATTTTTAGGATCATTTGACACGAAATCTTATATGATTATATTTATTGTAGTATTTTCATATATGTGATTAATTGATCCAATTGTTATGGACTATGTTTTAGATTAGTTTTGAATACTATTTCAATGTATGTTTGATTACTTGAGTATAATATGTGCTAGTCTTATTTGATGGAATGTGTTGAATAAAATTGGTGGAATGATATGTCATAAAGTTATTTGTTATGTGTGATGATATGAATAAGATACATGTGATGATCTTGTTGTTGAAATATAATGTTGTGCAATTGATGTATAATTCACATGAGATGAATTGTGATGATATGCTTGGATAATTGAGGTTTTATGAATAATCTTAATTTGCATATGTCGTCTTGTGAGTTGTACATGCATGCATTTGGCTCGACCCTTGTGTGGATAAGTAGCGGTGAAACGCGGGGTTCACAAATTGGCTCGATCCATGATGGATAAGCAGCGGTGAAACGTTGGGTTCAAATTTGGCTCGATTCCATTGAGAATAAGTAGCAGAGGCTTTTGGTCTTGTCTGGATCGGAAGTAAGGGCTTAGATTCTATGAATGAAACGGAAGCATGGTTAACGAAATATTCCCCAAAACTTGGTACCACATCATATTGAGTCACATTTCATTGTTGTCACATGAGTCATTATTGAATATGCAATGTGTGAAATGAAATTGTGATGTCTAATCATATAGATTAATTGGATTGTTTGAATGACTGATAATTATGATATGCATGAACATATTATACTTGTAATGTTTGTATGATCATGTTATCTTGGAATATTACTTGAAGTGTGTGGAATTCATGAATAGATGCGGGTTCATTATTTCCATTTATATACTTTTGAATAATGATGTGAATTCTCACCCTTCTGTTATGATGTTGCCTCATTGGCTCTTGACGACATTTCATCATCGTACAAGACAAAATGACTACACTTTTTATAACCTTGAACCTGTAAATAGCACCGAACAATGAATCTACAACTTGGAATACATAATACATGGAAAACTGTAAGCAACACATTATGGTTACCTTGTACATCCTACACCCAAAAAACGTCGACCTGGGTTGGATTTTGTCCACGAAGTCATCATCGGTGCCTCAATCCCACACCTGCATTGGCTTCGGAAATTACAAGATCGACTACTACTAGCTCTTGTGCATTGGGACATCTTGATTAGAAAAGGAAGATGAAGGAAGATGAAGACGTTTGTTGAACAGTGGAAAACGAAGGACACAATGAAAAACGAAGGAGAACAGTGGAAACGGAGAACATGAGATGCGACGGATGAAGAAGAAGATATATAACCTAATTTTAATGATTTTTTGTTCAATTAAATAATAAAAATAATTTCTAAAATATTATAAAATAAAAATACAAATTTAAGAAAATAAAAAATTTACATTAATTGGTTTATAATGAGTTGGCAGGTGACTGGTCTCAAATGCATGTGTCACGTCATTAAAAATTCAGACAAATAGTCAGGGATTTCACAAAAAATAATATTGAGGAACTTAATAGTTGGATTTTTTTAAAAGGAACTAAAATATTATTTATTTCATTAAAGGAGGACTAAAAGTGCATTTAAACCTAAAATAAATCATTCATACATTTTTTTTCCTTCATAAGTACAATTTGTCTATAGCTGAATTTAACAACATATTTAATTAAGGATTAATAAAAAAAATCATTTCTACATTTTCTTTCTTCATAAGTACAATTTGTATATTACGAGTAACAATTTGTCTATCGCTGAATTTGATATCATATCAATTAACATCATATTTAATTAAGGATTAAATATAGTCAAGATTCTATTTCGCTATTGATGTGACATTCTAGATGGAAATTTTAATTATTTTTAAAAATTCACGTGAATTATTATTACTTTAAATTATATATATAATATTTCGTTATTTTTATTAATATTAATAATATAATTAGTAATTATTAAAACATTACTATTGGGCCTAAATACCTTGTTTTAACCTAAAACATCTTGAAAAGTTGATTTATAAACATTTTATCTTTTACATAAACTTTCAATGTGGGACTATAATTCTTCAAACACTTGAAACAACATGATACAAACAGCTATTTCCACAAACAGACCCTTCCATCTTCAATTATGACCAACCTGTCAACATTTATGTTACCATAGCATGTATGTCCACAAACAGTTCAAACAAATTAATAGCAGATTTTACACATTCTACAAATTAATAGCAGATTTTACACATTCTACAAATTAATAGCATGTCCTTTAACACATTTCATTGAAGGTGATGATACTGAGCCAAACCACTTAATGTCCTTTAGCACATTTCATAGAGAGATATAATGATTGTATAAAGTTTTCACTCTGCAAATATGAAGTTACTTTGTTTTATAAATTTGGGAATCATTGAATGCCACCCTTCAAATCAATTTCAAATTCACCAAACAAGTTTTGCCGTATTACATTTAGAATTTAATTCTAGCCATTTTTCGAGATGGGAATCTTTGATTCTATGGTGTTTTAAATTATGGTTCTTCATATGATCCATGCATCTTGTTTCTCTCTTTATAGTAATAACTAATTAAGATTCTTCTTATTATATGATGAACAATTATTCTTTCCAAACTCCTGAAGCTTGGAATACTAAAACTTAATATAGAATAGATGCCATGCTGGTTTTTTGAAAGAAACACAACACAAATCTGATAAGAAGAAGATGCAGTTCAAAAGAGCATACTACATGAAAATTTGGAATTATCTTAAACCGACAAAAAAGCACACGATCCTATAAATTGAGAGGAGAAAGTTTAGTAGAAGAAGTGGAAATGGAAGTTCCGTTTTGGATTGACCGAGAGTTTCATGTACTTAGTATTGTCGGATAAAGAGATATCAAACATATTAGTATTTAGTAATGAACAATGTAGTGAACTTATAAGCATTTAAGTTCATAGAGATTGTATGAAAAATAGACATTTGAGCTAACAATTGCCATTGATTCAGCAAACTTATTCCAATGTAGTCAATATTGCATACATAAAACATAAACATGTTTTTGTCCATACATCGTTTCTTTCATTTTCCATGGGGAGTATGTCAAATGGTTTACCTGCTACTACTGTTGAGAATGGGCTATATGGGCAATGACATTGGATGACAGAAAAGTTATGTTGTGCATGCATAATTTCACACTTAAAAAAACAGCAAGTTGTGTTATTTGTGTGAAGAAGGACAAATAGTGGACTGGGACTATTGCATGTATGTTCTATATTTTCACAGTCCCACATGAAAAAATTAGAGTAAAAAGAAATGTTTATATATGCCTTATTCAGAATTCGTTTGGTGCATTGGCTTGGTTTAAAGTTATGGGCTTTAGTCTCTAAATTGTTGTTTTAATAATTAACATATATTTAATTAATTAATATTTAATAAAAAAATTAAGCATAAAATAATAAATAAATAATATATAATAAAAAATCCACATGGATTTAAAAAATTAGTAAAAAATATAAATATGCCACATGATCTTTGTTGCAAAGTAGTAATCATGGGGGGTATCTGACGGAATCTGAAAACCAAAAACCACTTCCTTTCTCCAAGTGTAGTAGTTCTCTCTTGTTGAAAGGTTGGCATCTTCAAGAACTTCCACCCGTATCTCTTCCTCAGATCTGCACACAAAACCACTTCATATATGCTTTTAACTTGCTTTAACAAATTTTCAATCGTCTATACATAACTAATCGTAGACTACACTCAACAAATACTTGATCTTCGCTTATAGACAAACCACCCACTTCAACACAACATAATTAATTACTATAAACTAACTCACCCATAAATTAATAATCGGAATTTGTAACAAATTGTTAAATCTTTTGTTGGGGGTCTGATGCAAAATATAGACAAGAAGAAGATAAAAATGTTATGATGAAAGTTGCACAAAATAAATTCTAAAGCGTGTGTTTACACTAAGCTTTAGATTCGATTCGCCCTTCAGAATACTTTAGAAACCTTAACATGAATCGCACATTCACATTAAGCATATCGATCAACGATATTTTACCGAATAAAGTTCTTTCATTTATTCTCGTGCACTAGAAAAATAAAAGAATGATGTATATATGATTTTTTGGCATTTGAAATATAATATTTTTTGGTGTCTCTTCAATGTCTAACAAATGTATCTATTTATAGAAAAACTTATGTCCTTTGGTAAAGGGAAACAACTTTTTGAAAGATTTTGTTCATGAATGGTTACATTGCTTCAATTGTAAAGCATTACACCTTTTCTCTAAAAGGTCTATTTTAACCATTGCAACTTTCCAAATATATTTTGGAAATTCTCCAACAATCCCCCACCATTTTTAAAATATATCTAAATCCATTATTCAGGAAATTTCATGATTTTAGATAAAGGTATCTTACGATTTGAACCATTACTTAGTAAGTTAAGTTTTCACTCATCCCCGAATAGATTGGTAGACAAGTTTTGAACCAATTATTCATTAGAACAAGTGTGCATAACTCCCACATGAAATCTCGGTATCATTGATTGAATTATCAATATGACACATTTAATAATGCCTTGTGTCTCATATCCCTTTCACGAGAATTTAAGAGTCAAGCCCTTGAACTCTAAGAAGCGGCATCACTTCATTCTCATATAGGTAGACTATATCAGAAATGCACCCATAATTATGCATTCCAGCAAACATATGCTATATGTCTATTAAGAAAAAACCTTCATCCTACCACATTTATTCTTATGGTCCAAGTACTTTTAATCCATGGGATGTATCTATTGTCAAGTACTTCAATCACTCTAATAATGTACTTTCATCATTGAACTCAAGACTTAACATTAATCAAGTGTGAGTTGAGTTTCCACCATTGGTGATTAATTATATATTGGCTTGTTCCACATCCCTTAATAATGTCTTTCTTGTGTTCAGTTATATCTAAAGACATCATATCATTGTCAATCCTTTCGTCAAAGAATCACAATATTTTTCAAACTTTAACAAACTTTGAATATTCAATCTTTCAAATAGTCATGTCTATAATTATTTTATGTACTCATAATAGCATTGACCAACTATCATCAAATCATGACACCTTTGTCATATTATTCATTTATCATATGCAAAATACATCATGTATTCTTTATAGTTTTGACAAACTACCACCATGACAATTTTGTCATTCATTTTGTCATATATATGAATTGTATGTCAATCTTCATTTTGCTAACCCTTTAAATTTAAAGTTTTACTTTCACTTAAATATACATCCAAAATATATTTAATGCATAACAATCATTGACAAAAATTTTATTTGCGTTTTTAACAATCCTTGAAAATCATGAGATAGATACAAGATCAATGCATATGTAAATTGATTTCTTCTTTTAACACAGTGCCAAAGCACATACTTGCTTTCAATTGTTATCGTGTATATGTATATGATGGATTTATTACATAATATATACATTTATTATTTATTATTAAAATATTCAAAAGCAAAGCTTCCCAATAAAATATTAACCAGATATCTCTTCATAATACAACGCTATGCTACAATCTTGGGTTCTATTCATGAAACAAAGCATTGCTTCATATAAAAATAATTCAAAAGCAAGACAACTGTTCATGATAAAGATATTCAAAACCTTATACGATTGGCATATATAATGAATGTTCATATCCAATCTCACAATATGCATGTATATATTGAAAGATTTTGAATTACAAATACAATTAACCCACCGATAATAATAATACTGCTACTATTTTTTCTTAAAATAATATACTTTAAAAATTAATTATTAATGTCATACACTTGCTCACACAGATCATAAACATACATATTAGTGCAACTTTATTAATTATTTAACGCACACATTTGAAAAAGGAAATTCATCTACTGTTTCAATTTTTTTTCTTTTATAACAAGATATGATATAATTCATAGTTGACATCCGTCGAGCCAGCTAGTTCCTCTTAACAAGGACTATGCTCGTTATGATCCCCTTTGGTCGACATAACGGCTAGTTTCGAGCTTCAGTGCTCGGTCGGACCAGGTCAGCTCATAATAGCTATATCCACGGGTCTATATATCCAGGCCCAAATATAGTAACCAATGAGAATTCTCCTAAGATCATTATATAAATCCTCATACCTTTGAGTAGAGCTGGCAAAACGGGCTACCCGGTTCGCTTCGGGCCAACCCATGACAGGTTTGGGCTTTTGGCAGGCCGGGCCTAAAAGCCCGGAATTTAAACGGGCTACAATTTGGTTGTTCAAGCCCGACCCTTCACGGGTTTCGGTTATTCGGGTCGTCTCGAATAATATTTATATTAATTTTCTATTAAAAATAATAATTTTTTAAATTAATTAATTAGTTAATTAATAGACTATAAACTAAAAAACTAAAATATATATGACTATTGATCACTAAAAAGTATAAATCAAGTACATTCATAACATCTAAAATAAAATATCATAAAACTAAATTTATTTTAATTAAATAATCAAGATTCAAGTTGAGATATTAGTAGTATAATGTATTATAAAATAGACATTAATTATATAATGTATTATAATTTTTATTAAAATGTACATTAGTAATAAAATGTATCATAGATCGAGCATACCCTATGCTCGGGTGTAGGAATATAGATTATCCAATCCTTTTGATTTCCCCCACTTCCGCCGCACCTTCGTCGGGGGCATACGAGTCCACAATCGAAAAAACCTCATTCTCGTGATTGGTAAAATAAGACGCCCGTAATCGTATATCGGGGGCCACCCAAGTAGTGGGGTCCTCCTCGTCGGTCTCCATCGTGGACCGACATCATCAGGAAGCGAGGACCCCTATTCAAACACCTCCACTGAATCGCTTCCTTCGAATGACGAGAAGTTTGAAGGATCATCCCCGGAACCCTCAGAGTCCCTATGGTGAGCTTCGCTGACGTCCGCCATAGTACCTGAAAAGAAGGAAAAAGTGAGCTCGACCCACCGTCAGAACCACCCTTCCACCGCTAGTCGAGTGAAAGGGCTCGAATGATCAAAGATCTCATCCTTGGCCAAAAGCCCTCCCTCGACGGCTAACGCTCGAGTCTAAACTCTCTAAACTCAAAAGGGAAACACACGGGGGCTCAAACGACATAAGGCATCGGAAGGAGGCGGAGCAACCGCTCACCGCCAAAGAAATTCCTAAAACCAAAAACCCTAACCACATGCATTTATATGAACAACCGAAATTCTCAAAATTAATCAACCAAACTCAAGCAAAAAACTCGATAATGTACCGTGTAAGGGTGGTAAAAGCTTTAGAACGGATGATCGGAACTCTGACACGGCGACATAGGGTGTAGATGATTCTGAACCACCTTAAATTATCTCCCCGGATTGATGAACGTTGAAGTCGAGCACAAACGAACAAGAACAAGCGGAGAGAAGTCACTAAATGAAGGGTCCCTCCCTCTTTTATAGACATCCACTCCGCTCGTGGATCTACACCTACCTAGGAGCCTTAGGGAAATCATCATTACGCCCTATTCCCTAGGTCTGCCAGTAGTCATTTCACACGGCTCGAGGCCAAGCAACCGAAAACTCTCCAAATTCCTCAAACCTTCGGTTCCTCGATGACGTTTCACCTCTTCAGAGGAAGTGATCTTGGTTGAGTTCCTCGAAATCAAGTCATCGCCTCTACAACCAAACACAACAACTTAGGGGCTACTGTTCTGGACCACCCAAATGCTTGTCGGGACGGTCACTTCTTCAGGGTTAGTAGCAAACCGATAAGTACAAATCACGTCCTGAGGGCATCATATGCCCGTCCTATGCTCCACCTGGCAACCCCCGCTTGACATCCGTCGAGCAGATCAGCCTAGTTCCTCTTACCAAGGACTATGCTCGTTATGACCCCCTTTGGTCGACATAACGGCTAGTTCCGAGCATCAGTGCTCGGTCTAACCAGGTCAACTCAGAATAGCTATATCCACGGGTCCATTATCCAGGCCCAAATATAGAAACTAATGAGAATCCTCCTAAGATCATTATATGAACCCTTATATCTTTGAGGGCAAGGTATCAAATTCTTACTCTCATAACCCTAATATTCATTATTCTCACCTTGATCATTTGCTTACTTTAGCATCAGAGTGTTTTGCAGGTACACCACCCTTTCCTAACCAAACATTGCTCGAAGGACCTTCATTCTCTTCGACCGTCTCCAATTCTGATCAACATACCAGATCAACCACTATTACCGATCAAGCACATGCAGCAACATCATAGAGACTTTTACCTATTGTGTGGGTGCTGCAAAGCCATGGTTAACATTCTTGATTTACATAAGCATTCAATTAACTTCTTCTTCAAATGACCACCCTCCTTGAAAATCATCATATTTTAACTTGAACTATGACCTTTAATTACATTGGGCTTGTGACCCATTTTTATTTCAGTGTTGCATTTCTTAAATACTTATTACAACCTTCAAATATCTTCAATTCTTTACCTTTTATATTTCATTTTAATTATAATTATTCCTCTTCTTTAATAATAACATTTGATATTCCATATATTATAATCTTTGTCAATTTAATTTTTATTATGTTTCAATCTTTTTAATTTCTCACGATGTATTTTTACTCAACTAAATACATCATAATAATAATTACATAAATTTCTTTTATTTTAAAAAAATAAATATAAATACGGAACAAAATAAACGTGTCGCATGGATGTCACACTACTTCTTATTTAAAACTCTATTACTTAAAAGAAAAAATTAAAGTCAAAATTTTATCACTGAATTAACACCTAAGATGTATGTTTAGTTATAATAAATTATACTATAACATTTGCACGAATATATTTTAAGAAATATAATTAACATAGACAATCCTATTAATTAAGCCGACTTTGGTCCGTTTCCACTTAATACGCCGTCGTTTTATCCCCTCTCTCCTCTCTTTCTTTCTTTTCCTCACTTTGCGCGCGGGTTACTCTAAAATACTCAAATCAGTGATCACACTCTTTTCAATTCCATTTCCTTCACACTGCTCCATCGTGACTCACTCTTTTCAACTCGCTTTCTCCTGCATTTTCTTCTCTCTCTCTTCATCTGGTACTCTCTCTCTATATTCATTTCTGATACGTACGGTTCGGTGTAATTTGTAATTACTCTTTCTGTTTGTGTTCATTTTTGAATTTTGAATCGAATGCATGCTTGTAGTTTTTAGATTTAGGATTGTAATGTTAGTATGATTGTTCATGCAGATTTTGATTGTTTACTGCAAATCGTCAATGGCGATGGCTTTGAAGAGACTTGTGAGGAGATGTCTGGACAACTACTGTGAGAAGTACATCGAGAAGGATTCGATTCAGCCTCTGCTCTATGTCGTTTACGGTGGTACGATTCTCTCCTACCTAGTCCATTTTCCCAACCAGCGTCGCCGTCTCGGTTATGGAGAACTTGATCACGTGCTCAGCTTCGATTTTGAAGTGGATGATCGTACCAGGTATGTGCTATTTTTCATTGCATCAGAGTTTCAATTTTATTTGATTTCTCCACAACTGACCTGTTTATTGCACAAGTGCTTATCGAAATAAGCACTTATGAATAAGCTCGCATAAGCTATTTTTATAATAAAAGATAAATAAATTTAAATTGTTTTTATATATGTTGTAAGTTGTTATCAGTAGCTATCTTGACAAATTATGAAAAAATTTGTAACGTTGTTTTCATTATTTTTTTCCTTCTTCTTCTTTTTCCTTTTGATGGTTGGCAGGAGGATGAAGTTTGATTTGAAGATACTTGACCTGTCCTTTAATTGTTCTCTCAAAG
The DNA here is from genome assembly GCA_021764765.1 of Vicia sativa. Taxonomy (NCBI): domain Eukaryota; kingdom Viridiplantae; phylum Streptophyta; class Magnoliopsida; order Fabales; family Fabaceae; genus Vicia; species Vicia sativa. Next base: position 52,976,242 of record CM038792.1, on the reverse strand, counting down.
TTGACGATGATTGAAGGTAGAAGTTATTGTCAACATCAATGTATTACATTACATTCAGATTTCTTGCATTTTAAGATAACTCTTCTCTGATTTGGTATATTAGAGAGATAATGCAGATATAACAAATGATAGATTTGGATTCTTGGTGTATTCATACTGCTATTCAATCTTAACCTATGTTTAATAGGATATATCTAGGTAACAAGTAGTTTATCTAAAATAAATTATTGATAACTACAAATATAAAAAACAATAAATATCATATTCACTAGTTCGACAATGAAGAAATAAAGAACTCTAAAAATGAAACAAAAAAGGTGAACTCTACATTAAATTGTAATTTCCTTGTTGCATTTGAGTTATGAGGGTAATTAGAGACAGGTAAAGGATCTCCAAATGGATTATGATTACCCATAATTTGCAACTGTTGTTGAGAGTGTTGAGGGTATTGACCATGAGGTTGTTGCTGGTGAAACGCCATTTCCATGTTATGAAGCTGATGTTGTTGTTGATGTGGATACATTATTTGTTGTTGTTGATGTGAATACATCATTTGTTGCTGCTGTTGTTGAGCCATCATTGCCATTTGAACATTGGTAGGAGGTGCTATGTTCTTCGACGTTGCATATGGATCGTGTTGATTATAATTATCAAATGGGTTTTTTACAGTCATTTCTTCATGTCCATAACCTGCATTTTTAAATTGAAGTTGTCTTCTTGCATGTTTGTCTTCGTATAAACTGTCTAGTAATAGCGTGTCAAAACCACCGGCCTGAATACAAAAATATAGTGTTAATGAATCATAAATGTTACTCTAAGCAAAGAGATGAGAACTAAAGGATGATGATAAGTAATTGAGACGAACCATTCTGCGATCCGGTGGTTGATTGTTATGGTTACTTGGTGTTGTAACCAGTGAAAGTTCCCAGCCAGAAGTTCCGGTAATATTACTCAATGCAAGATTGTTTGAATTATGATTTCCTACATAAAATTTCAAAACCTTAGAATTAGATCAAGTATCAAATAAAAGTACCCTATGACTTACCACCAGGTGGTACAAGTCCTCCATTTCTAGAGCTTTAGGATTTACTTCATTCAGACCCTACATAACATAGACAAATATATGCTGTCAAATTAAAATCATAATCTTGCGCGCACTGTTAGTTAGATAGAACGATAACTTAAACATACTAGTAAACTATGAAACACGGACTCCGACACGACACGGACACTCCGACACTGATAATCTCAAAAATATAGGACACCGACACCGCTAGATATATGATATTATTTGACCTTTATTTATCCATCTATTAACAAAATAGTTACAAATACCCTAATCAAAATTAACGTCTCAAACTCAGCATTGCTTCAATACATGTTTAACCATTTTATATGTATGAGATTTGTCCAACCAGTGCATAAGGTGTCTTGAAGTAAAGGAAAAAACAATTTTTTTGAAACACTTGTCCGAAAAGTATTGAATGACTTTCACATGGCTGTCGGACACCGATTCAAAGAGTGTCAAAGAAAGTAAAGAAAAAAATAATTTTTTTGGTGACACTTGTCTGACTTTTCCGACACTTGTTTAACTTTTTCGACACATGTCGTATGAGTGTCATACAAGTGTCGGACACTGACACGTGTCGGACACCGTGACACGCCTGGTCTTAGAGGTGTCCGTGCTTCGTACCGGTACCATTGGTAAATATCAATGGAGGAGACTCAACCTTCTCCTCTGGCTGTGTTTCTTCCTCGAGCACTACTTCTTCCTCCTCACTGTGTTTCTTTCTCGAGTACTACTTATTCCTCCCCACTGACTTCCTCTTCTTGCTTCTCTTCTTCTTGAGGCTCTTTGAATTCTTTCGTCTTTGATTCTTCTTCAGGTGATTCATCATTTTCCTGATACTCCTATGTCAAATGATGTTTATTTTGAAAAACACATTATACTAATAATACTTTATGTGCATGGATGAAACAATATAAGAAAATTTATCACCACTTTTTTCTTACAAATCTCTTGTTCTCGGAGCCTAATTGGGTAGTTTCTCTAATATATTCTTCCATTGTAGCAAGGAAAGATGGTGGCGGCTGTTAATTGAATTAAAGATCTCCGTGAGTTTCTTCTTACTCAAGGTATCATATGAAGTATATACTAAAGGTCCGTTTGGCTCGCAATACTGTTAGAAGTTTGATTTGAAAAACAATCTTAGCATTGGACAAAACCTCAAACAAAGTTGTTTGCCAAACACCTTACGGACTAAAAATTTGTCTAGTACTTATTGTTTTGCAAATCAAAGTGACCATAAGAAACAAAAGGAACCTGTCTTAGCGTTGGAAACTGGAAATTCCTAGCAAGATCCAAACCTTTGCAATATTCATAAAAATCGGCGAGACTTTCAGCCTACATAACGTAAGAGAAAAATTACAAATTTAAACTAAGGTTAATCTTAAGAAAAATTTCATCTAAAATAAAAGGTATCATTACAAACCTGCTGGCCAGCTCTTTTATATACATTTAAAGCCTTCACTGCATCATGTCTTGTAGTTTCAAAAAACTGCAATTTTCATTAGTACAAAACTTAACATTCGATCAAACTAATCAAATCGAAAAATCTAACGCGAAATAAACACTACCATGTCCACAAGATTGATGATTCCGCCATTGAGTGCACAATATATCTTGAAGCTCTCTTTCAATACCAAGGCCAATGCATACTGTACTAGATAATTGTTATAAGCACATCCTTCAGGCTGCAAAATGTTAAAAGAAAATCAAAAATTATCTTAAACTCAAGAAAAACATAATAACTTGAATCAGAAAAGATTACTTATGTAGATTCACAATAAAATGCACATACCAAGCTCAAGTTGTTTCCATTTATTCGTACCTGACAACCAATAAGGCGAAATAAAAGTTGTTGCAGTGCGGGTAGCTGTTCCAGCAGATTCTCATTAGCCAACGAGCGAGTTCTGCTATGTGCCTGTCACAGGGGGAAAAAAGTTAGCAGCATTGGTAACATAAAAAAGAAATTTTAGAACATTTAGATGTCAATATATTAAGGTAGAGAACAAACTTTAGTTGAAGCCGGTGATGCTTTTATTAATCGCTCTGATTCGATATCATATTTAAGGATTCTAAAACATTTGAGTCTTTCTTCTAAGTATAGTGCGTAGGTTCGAACCCAAGCAGAACAATCCCAAGCTGCAAAGAGAAGTTTAGTCGGTTAAAAAATGAAAGGATCAAGATGGTTAAAAATGTAAGAATGAATAATCAAGAGAACTAATTTTTACCTAAAGGGCTTGAATCATCTTTAAAATTCGATATTTGGAGAATATGTCACCTGCGCGAGTAGTTCAAAAGCTCTTCTCTGAATGTAGGATTTCCCTTTCTCAAAGTCCTATGAATCACTATCAATGTCTTTATAGCTACCTGTTATTTTGATTTTCAGTTACAAATGAATGTTATAGGGTGAAGAGTAATCAATTTCTTTGTAAAATAGATGACCATTTAAAGGAAATTACTATCCAATTTCGTGTCTTTGAAAGTCTCTTGGAAAGTTTATGAATGCAGTATGCCACATCCGCGCGTGGTTGGTGTGCTGATGTTGCATAGAAGATTTCTGCAACAATGAACCAAATAAGGAAAATTACATATGTTAACATAAATTTGCAATGTATCGAATTAGATCAATATCTTGTTTCATTTTTTTGCTAATGTTATGCATCTATTAGCATGGAAATTCTAGATTGATCCAAACTATGAAACTCGTGTTCAACAAATTTTATGATTCTAAAAAGGCAGTCTTAAGTTTTGATAAGCATCATTTAGGTTAACCACGGCTCAACAATTATTACGAGACTTTATTTAATAACAATTTAACAATGACAAAGTGACAAATTTGACAAAATTATTACGAGACTTTATTTAATAACAATTTAACAATGACAAAGTGACAAATTTGAGGCATTCTGTTGTAGGTCATTTTGCACATCCTTAACAATTAAATACAAGGCTTCAACTTCACACGAAAATAACGAGTAAGCAAACAATATGGATTCAGAATACCTGACCACATCGTTTGGGTACTTGTCTTCTGCCATTCTTAAAAGCGTTTTCTCTAGAAAAAACAAAAGCAATATTCACTTTATCCGTTGACTATTGTGTTTATACATTAACCTAATGTCTTTTTATATTAACTTATCGAACCACAAAACCAAACTCATGTTTTTTGAATTTTTTTTTTTTGCAATAACCATGTATTTAAAAAAACACAAATAACCATGTTTTGAAAAAATTTACGCAAATAACCATGTTTCAGATACCATTTAAGTGGAGGCGCCATCTGAGATGGCTCATGCACTCACCATTTACACTTAGGCGTCATCCCACATGGCGCATTCTCTTGATTCAAGCCATGTGAGATGGTGCATATACTTGATTTTTAGGAGGAGGCGTCATCTGAGATAGCTCCTACGTGTATTTGTGTTTTTTTATAAATACAACACTCATGTCTCCTTCATTCTTTCACACCTACTCCTTCATTCTCTTCTCTTCTCATTTCCTCTCTTTTTTTTGCATCATGACATCATCGTATATTATTACGAGAGATGGGCACATTATGTTCTCGACCGCCAAACCTCCGATGAAAATGAAATTTTGGCACATTTTTACCGTGGCCAAACTGAAGAAATAGTTGATGCGGTGGTTAGAGGGAGACATCGAAGTTGGCAAAGAAATTAGAAGGATCCAGTGAAGAAGAACGACCATGAACTTTACAACTGGACAACCGCGAAGTTGGTTGGAGGAAGTCAAAACAGACTTAGACGTTATCGTGATGATGCATGGATCAAATGATATTGTGTTGACGATTGTAGTTTCTTAGATATTTTATTGTGTTGTTTATGTTATATTTACATGTTGTTGTTTATGTTGTTGTGTGATGGGTTTTATTTGTTGTTTGCGTATTAGTGGTTGTAAGAAATGCTATTAATGAAAAAGAAGTTCCATTAAGATATTAAAAAGTGCAGATAATTTGCATACAGTTTTTACGTTGTCGAGCTTGTAGCACGTGTGAGACAATTTTTTCGATTTTGTTCGACCTGACAACATAAACCACACTTTCTTTTTAGTTTGTCAAGCTCGTCCATTTCAGTTGTGATACGTTTGCTTTTGGGACGACGCTTTTTATTTCTTCGCATTTGATTGTTGTGCCAAATTACTTCCCCTTCGTACACATGCCAATAATCTGGTTTTTCTATCAGTTGGAAGCCATTGTTGCTTACGTTGAGCAAAATATCGGACTTGTAAATAGGAGAAAGAAGTAGTAGTGCATCGTGATGGTTAACCATATACTCTTGTCTAGCCAACCCCTTGTTGTTGTCAAGTGTCTCTTTGACAATGAAGTTATGGTTATGTTGGTCGAATCTTGTAACATGATGAGTGATGGCTTTAACACTTTCGGTCTTAATATATGTTATGCATCTTTCACTCCATACTTGTCCTGATTGTACCACCGCATTTCAGGTTTCATCTCTTTTTGCGAACAACAAGGTCATCCTAAAATATGTTGATTTCACCAGAGCTGGTATTTGGATATTTCTTATGCCTTTGAAGATGTCGTTCATTAATTCAATTAGATTTGTTGTCATGGGACCCCCAACGTACTCCATTGTCGTATGACCTTGTCCACTTTTCCACTGGTAGATTATCAACCCACATACCTGCATCTGGATTTGCCATTCTGATCTCGTTGTGATAATGTTTGAATGAATGTTGTGTTAGTGTGTACCATGCGTTCATAAGTGTTTTCCGAAGATTATTGTCTTTTAACTCTCGCATGAAATTTTGAACGATATGTCTTGTGCAAAAACACATGCATATAAATGGGTACGTGTCAACCATTAGAAAGATTGTTGTACACACTTTCAATAGAAGCATGTCTGTCAGAAGTCAAGCAAAGATCTGGTTATGGAGCCACGTGTGTTCGAATATTCTTTAGAAAGAAACTCCAAGCACCTCCAGTTTCTGCCTCGACGAGAGCAAAGGCGATTGGGAAAATGTTATTGTTGCCATCTTGTGCAACGACCATCAGTAGTGTGCCTTTGTATTTCCTGTACAAACATGTTCTGTCTATCTGTATAATATGTTTGCAGTGTTCAAACCCAGTGATGCAAGGTTGGAAAGCTCAGAAAAGTCAACTGAATATTTCATGCCTGCTGACACAAGTACCGTATGAGGCATACGCCGACAATGTTTCCATAACATAAACAGTTCCAGGAGCATACGTGTGAAGTGCATTCATGTAGCGAGGCGATTCTTTGTATGGCTCCTCTCAATTATTGTTAATTGTCTTAATAGCCTTTGTCTTTGCTAACCATACCTTTCGGTACGAGGGGGTATAGTTGTATACTATAGTGATGTTCGAGATTATTGTTTTCACCTTCAATGACAGATCGTTGCTGACAAGAGGTAAGATTTCTTGACAAATTAGATCATAACTCAATTTACGATGATCCTGTGATTGAGTAGAACTAATACAATTGTGGTTGGTCATAGAGTCTATCACCCAACAATCACTCCTCATCTCGTATGATGTTGTTAGAGTAAACATACACTCCGGATGGAGACACTTGATTTTGTATTTGTCTTCATTTGTTCAATCCACCAAAAAGTCATAGTTGTTTATCATGTGGAACTTTTTTATAGCTCGCACATAGTCTTCTTTTGAATGAAATTTGTCTTTCACTTTTAAATTTACATCTGACTACACAAAAAAGTTGTAGAAAATATCATATGACAAGTCATATCCATCCAAGTTGAGGGTAGTCATGTACGGAGGTGGTGTGTAAATTTCATGTGGAGGTATTTCACGTTCTTCATCGGCCTCTGAATCATCATTTACCATATTGTCAGACTCCAACTCTTCACTTTCCTCTTCTTCGTCAACGATGTCCACCTCAGCTTGTTTGGCTTCCAAGGGATCGACGACTTGTGCCGCCTGGAACACAACTTACAACTCAATCGAGTCGTACCCAGAATATTGATGATTAGAAAACATATTTTGTAGGTCTTCGTCATCTTCAACCATTACCTTGTAAAATGTTACTTGGTTTTCACCGGTATAAATAGGATGTTGGTAGAATATGTGTGACGTTGGACCTCGCAGAAGTTTTGAAATTCTAGTACTAGATATGAGATGTTGAAGGTAATGTCACGACACTTATATCTGTTTTGAACACAACTTCACATAACAGAATTATAGAGTGCAGAAAGCAATAAAAATACAGAGAGTTGTTAACCCAGTTCGGTTCTAACCAACCTACGTCTGGGGGTTTCCAAGCCAAGGATAAAGTTCACTATCAGCAGTATTAATTCGGAGGAAAATCTTCCCTGTTTACACTCCTCACTTAATCAGACTACCTAGTGACCCTTCTACCTAAGATACCACACTTAGATATGAGAACCTCTGCTCACTCACACACACTGTGACACTCAACAAAATCAAAACTGAAGACACTCTTCAAAGACACACAATCACACTCAGGAGTGGCAAAATGGATGGATTGGATGGATATGGATTGAATTGTTAATGGATGAATCAAAACAATCCATTAATTCATTACAATCCATTAAAACTTTTTTAAATGTATCAAATCTAATTCATCCATTTAAAAATAAAATCCATCCATTAACAACATTTTAATGGATGGATATCCATCCATCTAAAAAAAAGTTCCATTTTAAAAAAAAACAAATCAGTTTTTTTTTTTAAAACAAAAAAATTTAAAGTTTTTTACAGAAATTTTTTTTCAGTTTATAAAAAACAAAATAAAAAAAAAAAATTTCAGTTTTTTTTGAAAAAAATATTTTTTTTTCAGTTTTTTTTCGAAAAATATATATATTTTTTAAATTTCCAGTTTTTTTTTGAAAAAATATTTTATAAATAGATTTATAAAATATAAATAATCCATTGGATCATTAAAATGTGGTGGATGGATTGTGTGACACCCCGATTTAATTTAAATATTTATTAAGTGAGGATTTAATTATTTAATTAAATGAAGTCTCGAGTATTAATTTTAGTGGATTAATTGGGTCATTAAATGAGGAAATGTGTTGAGGTGTGCAGAGTAAACGGTGGGTGTAAGAGAGTAAATCACTCTACTAAGTATTAAGTTTTAATTATTTTATTTTATTGGAATAATTAAAGGAACATTAAAAGGAATATAAAAAGGGAAAAGAAAGAAAGAATAGGTTTTTTTTGGAGAAACTGTTTTCACGTGAAATTGGAGAGAAGAGGAAAAGAGAGGAAAAGCCGACACCAAGAGAATCGAAGAATCATCGCGAGGTAAGGGGTGGTTTCGATCAATTAATATGCCTTATGGGTTTTGGGAATCATAGGGATAATTGGGTATGTTAGAGAATTTGAATTATGATGATTATGAGTTATAGGAAACAAACCCTATTTGTGTTTGGGATTAGAAATCATAAGTATGTCGTGATTGATGAGAGTGAATAAATCATGTTGATTGATGTTAAAATGGTGTGAAATGACGATAAATTGATGTTCCTAATGTGCCAAATCGTATTAGTAAGTTTGGGAATGAGTAAGAATGGAAAATGCTGTCAAAAAGTAGTAAAATTGTTGTCACAGGTCGTGGGAACCGGTTCCCTGTGGGGAGGAACCGAGTTCAGTGTTAAATGCGTAAACCGGGGAAAATAGACTCAGAACCGGTTCCTGTATATGACGGAACCGGTTCCCCATTCAAAAATCAGGGGCGTGTTATTTTTAACTTTCAGGAACCGGTTCCGGTCTGGGTAGGAACCGGGTTCCATGTGAATTTTCTAATTTTTCTAAAACTTCAAAAATTCATATTTTCTAAACCGTAACTCGATTCGAAAGTGCCGTTTCGTTATTTTCTAAATTTCGAATACTACCTTTTGAAAAGAGAAAATATTATTTTGCTAAAGTATTTTTAAAATGGTCGCGCCCCGACTTTTGAAAGAATGAGTAATTCGTGATAATGTGAACTATTATGAATGGTATGAGTTACCTATGAGGTATTGATGTGATGTTATATAATTACTATTCATTTTGATTGAATGAGATACACCGTGAATTGACATGATGTGATTTGTATTAATATCATGATATGTGAAATGATGATGGCATGCTTTTATGATGCATGCATATACATTTATTGATTTGGTTCATTCCCATTGTGCGGAAGCGAACTGGTTGAGCCAATATACTTACCCGGAGGTTGAGGTAGTGAGGCTGGATTCTTGACCCAATAGCTATGGGCGAATCATGAATTTACACTCATCCACATGTAAACGGAGGTGTGTGTGAACTCGGTTCACGTTTGGTACCACATGCATAGAGTCGCATTGCATATGGGATTGTAACATGCTAGGATGGATTCCAGTGTTGCAATTTCCATTGTTTGAATTATGTACATGTTCATTGTGTGAGCTGTGTTGTGAATTGATTATGACTTGTGCTTGATTAAATGGATTAATGTATCTTTATTTCTATCGTATTCTAAAACGATAATGCATGTTATATTGAATTGAGATCTCACCCTTACTCAACATTTTCGATCCAAGTGATTAGCGCTTGAGTTGGTGAGGATAGCTCTAGTATTGAGTCACCGGTTAGTCCGCGTGTCGTTGTCGTGCTCGTAGATGTAACACTGGGAACGGTTGTTTGAATCCTTTAATGGATATTTTTGAATAACTTTGAATTATGTTGACTTATTACCCGGAATTCTTTAATGTCTTGATTCGATTTCGCTTATTATTCGAATACGTGAATGTTGTATTCGAAGTTTTGGTTATGTTACATTTCACCGTTAAACATAACTGTTGCATTAATTATTTGATAAGTCTTCTTCGAAAGCATGACACATGTTTTGGAAATCTTTATGTTTTAAAATTGTGACGCCTTCTTGGTTATGATTAAATACTCGATTATTATTATAAAACGGGTAAATAGAAGGGTGTTACAATAGTGGTATCGAGCATAGTCGGTCTTGTCTTAGTGTTATTATCCCTTTTAGTATGCGACTAGTGTAAGTAACACCGCCGATACTTGTGTGATGTAGGTTGTTTTGTAATGTTACGAACAATGGTGGAAGAGGTAACGGAAGGAATGATGATGCTATTGAGGCTTTGGGAATGTTAAGGAGTACTCGGAGGAATCGAGGAGTCGCGATCGGTCGATGCATAATGGGGAATTTTCGGAGGAATAATCCTCCATTGTTCAAGGGTGCACATGATCCCGAGGGTGCCGAAATGGTTGAAGGAGATCGAGAGGATCTTTGAGTGATTGATTGTTTGAGGGGTCAAGGTGAGATATGGTACTCACATGTTGGCCGAGGAAGTCGATGACCGTGGGTTGCTACCAGGATCGAATGGAAGAAGATGGAATTGCATTGACTTGTGTTCGGGAGGGCTTTTCGAGAAGGTATTTTCCTCAAGACATTCGGTAAGAAAGAGATCAATTTCGAGCTCAAGCAGGCAACAAGTCCGTGAGTGAGTATGCGACCAAGTTTATCGAGTTAGCAAAGTATTATGCTAATTATCCTAATGATGCAGATGGAGAATTTTCTAAATGTATCAAGTTTGAGAATGGATGAGATCAAGCAGGAATCGTGTATCGTATTAGAAGGTTTCGACTTGGTTAATTGTAGTAGGATTCGGAAGAAGATCTTGCTAGTACTAAGTCAAATGCTCGAGTTATGCCGATCGTAGGGCAAGAGACATATGGATCGTGGTAAGCCTTACGATAGAAATAATCGAACTGGAGGTTGGAAGAAGCCAGTGGGGAGACTCGGTTCTTTGGGTTCTTCCGTAAAGTGTTACGATGTGGTGAATTGGGTCACCGAGCCCGAATGCAAGAATGATGCGAGGAAGTGCAACAACTGTGGAAGGTTTGGTCATTTAGCCGAGTGTAGATCCGTAAAGATAACATGTTACAACCTGTGGTGAAGAAGGACACACTCGTCTGAGGTACTAAACCAAAGAAAGAGCAAGCCGGTGGAAAGGTGTTCGCCGGTTGTCGATGTTAAGATCGATGATCGGTTGATTAAAGGTACATGTTTTATTAATGGCATACCTTTAATAGCAATTATTGATACGGAGCGACACATTCTTTTATTTCTTTGGATTGTGCTAAGAGATTGAATTTGGAAATTTCCAATTTGATGGAAGTATGGTTATTGACACTCCTGCTCGGGTCGTTGACTACTCGTATGTTTGTAGGAATTGCCCTATTGTTATTTTTGATAGAGGTTTCGTATGGATTTAGTGTGCCTACCATTAGAACAACTTGATATTATCCTTGAATGAACGGTTGGTCTTCAACCGTGTTCATATCAATTGTTTTGAGAAGACGCTTATTTCTCAAGAAGTTAAAGTGGAAGATGAGACTATGTCGGTTAAGCAGATGAATTCAGCTGTTAGAGATGGTGCTGTGGTGTTTATGTTATATTCTTCGACAGAAGTGAAAGGAAAGGCTAAGAGTGGTGAACTCCCAGTTGTTAATGAATTTCCAGAGGTGTTTCCGGAGGATGTGAATGAGTTACCACCTGAGAGAGAGGTGGAGTTTGCTATAGATTTAATTCCTGGAACTAGTCCGGTGTCGATGGCGCCTTATCGCATGTCGGCATCCGAGTTGTCGAGTTGAAGAAGCGCTAGAGGAGTTGCTTGAGAAGAAATTTATTCGCCTAGTGTTTCACCGGGTGTATTGTTGGTTAAAAAAAGAAGGTACAATGAGATTGTGTGTTGACTACAGCAATCGAATAAAGTGACCATCAAGAATCGGTATCCATTGCCGAGGATTGATGATTTGATGGATCATTGGTTGGAGCTTGTGTATTTAGCAAAATTGATCTGAGATCTGGATATCATCGATTCGTGTTAAGGCGGAGATATTCGTAAGACCGCATTCAACGAGGTATGGACATTATGAGTATTCGCTATGCCATTTGGAGTTACTAATGCACCGTGTGTTTATGGAGTATATGAATAGGATATTTCATCCGATCTTGACAAGTTTGTGGTGGTGTTTATTGACGACATTCGATCTATTCAAAGAATGGAGCACACAAATCATCTTAGAATTGTATTGGAATTGTTGATAGAAAAGAAACTTTTGCGTCGTCTAAATGTGAGTTTTGGTTGTTAAGTGAGTTTTCTTGGTCATGTGATTTCCAAGAATGGTATTCTTGATCCTACAAAAGTAGAAGCAGATCTCGGGAAGCGCCAAGAATGAGATTCGTAGCTTTCTTGGTCCGCGGTTATTACAGGAAATTCATTGAGGATTTTCAAGTTAGCATTATGACTAAGTTGACGAGAAAAGGTCAAGCATTTGTTTGGGATATAGATTGTGAAAAGGATTCCAAGAATTGAAGAAGAGATTGACTAGTGCTCGATTTTAATTTTGCCGAATCCGAAGAATCCTTCGTGGTGTATTGTGATGCCTTTGATGGGTTTAGGAGGTGTTTTGATGCAAGATAAGCAGTGTGGCTTATGCTTCAAGACGCTTAAAGACTCATGAAAGGAATTATCCGACTCATGATTTAGAGTGGCGGTTGTTGTGTTTGTGTTGAAATTGTGGAGGCATTATCCGTATGGTTCACGGTTTGAAGTGTTCAAAGGATCATAAGAGCTCAAGTATCTCTTTGATCGAAAGAGTTGAATATGAGGCAGAAGATGGTTAGAGTTTCTCAAGGATTATGATTTTGGTTTGAATTACCATCCCGGTAAGGCAAACGTGGTAGCGTATGCATCGAGGTGAAGTCTTTGCATATGTCGATGTTAATGGTTCGTGAATTGGAATTGGTGGAACAATTCGTAGACTTGAGTTTGGTTTGTGAAACTACTCGAATAGTGTGAAGTTGGGCATGTCGACTAGTGGTATTTTGGAAGAGATTCGAAATGGACAAGTCCGATGTTGGTTTAGTGGACAAGTCGACATTGATTAACCAAGGTCAAGGAGGTGAATTCGAATCGAGAATGGTGTTATGAGATTTGGTGATGAGTATGTGTCCGGATGTTCGAGATCGAAAGAGTATCTTAGAAGAAGGACATCGTAGTGGATCGAGTATTCATCCCGGTGCTACTAAGATGTATCATGATTTGAAGAAATTATTTTGGTGGCCCGGAATGAAAAAGGAAATCGCCGAGTTTGTGTATGCATGTTTGGTTTGTCAGAAATCAAAGATTGAACATCAGAAACCGTCAGGATTGATGGAACCGTTGTTTGTTCCGGAATGGAAATGGGATGGAATTTCAATGGATTTCGTGTCGGGTTTGCTGGGACGACGAAGAACGTGATTCTATTTGGGTTATTGTTGACCGATTGACAAAGTCGCTCACTTCATTCCGATAAGAATGGATTATCCGATGGAGAAGTGGCGTAATGTATGTCGAAAAGGTTGTAAGTTTGCATGGTATTCCGTCTAGCATTGGTCGGATAGAGATCCGAGGTTTACTTCTAAGTTCGGACAGATTGCAGGAGGCTCTAGGTACTAAGTTGCGATTGAGTTCGCATATCATCCACGCATGATGGTCGACGGAGGATTCATCGTTAGAAGATTTGTTGAGAGTGTGTGTTAGAAAGGTGGAGCTTGGGATAGCTATTTGCCGTTGATAGAGTTTACCTACAACAATAGTTTTCATTCGAGCATCGGTATGGCTCCGCTTTGAGGCATTGTATGGTAGGAGATGTCGGACACCGTTGTGTTGGTATGAATCGAGAAAGTGCGTGATTGGACCGAGATTGTTCAACAAACTTCGAAAGGATTAAGATGATTCAGAGAAGATGAGGACTTCGAGTCGCCGAAAAGTTATCATGATAAGAGGAGGAAAGATCTTGAGTTTAATGAAGGAGACCATGTGTTCATGAGAGTTACTCCGATGACGGTATTGGTCGAGCCTTGAAGTCAAAAAGTTGACTCGCGCTTTATTGGTCCGCTTCATTACCAAAAGAGTTGGGAAAGTTGCTTATCGATTGCTTTACCGCCACTTGCTAATTTGCATGATGTTTTCCATGTATCTCACTTGAGGAGGTACATCATGGATCCATCTCATGAGATTCAAATAGATGATGTTCAAAAGGGATAACTTTGAAGCAAAGGCTCGAGGATTGAGGATCGGAAAGTGAAGCAATTGCGAAGTAAAGAGATAGCACTGGTAAGAGTAGCTTGGGGAGGACCAGCTGAAGGAAATGTAACTTGGGAGCTGGAGAGTCAGATGAAGGACTCGTATCCCGAACTGTTCGTCTAAGGTATGTTTTCGAGGACGAAAACTCTTTTAGTGGGGGAGAGTTGTGACACCCCGATTTAATTTAAATATTTATTAAGTGAGGATTTAATTATTTAATTAAATGAAGTCTCGAGTATTAATTTTAGTGGATTAATTGGGTCATTAAATGAGGAAATGTGTTGAGGTGTGCAGAGTAAACGGTGGGTGTAAGAGAGTAAATCACTCTACTAAGTATTAAGTTTTAATTATTTTATTTTATTGGAATAATTAAAGGAACATTAAAAGGAATATAAAAAGGGAAAAGAAAGAAAGAATAGGTTTTTGGAGAAACTGTTTTCACGTGAAATTGGAGAGAAGAGGAAAAGAGAGGAAAAGCCGACACCAAGAGAATCGAAGAATCATCGCGAGGTAAGGGGTGGTTTCGATCAATTAATATGCCTTATGGGTTTTGGGAATCATAGGGATAATTGGGTATGTTAGAGAATTTGAATTATGATGATTATGAGTTATAGGAAACAAACCCTATTTGTGTCGGTGTTGGGATTAGAAATCATAAGTATGTCAGGTGATTGATGAGAGTGAATAAATCATGTTGATTGATGTTAAAATGGTGTGAAATGACGATAAATTGATGTTCCTAATGTGCCAAATCGTATTAGTAAGTTTGGGAATGAGTAAGAATGGAAAATGCTGTCAAAAAGTAGTAAAATTGTTGTCACAGGTCGTGGGAACCGGTTCCCTGTGGGGAGGAACCGAGTTCCCAATGTTAAATTGCAGAAACTGGGGAAAAATAGAATCAGGAACCGGTTCCTGTATATGACGGAACCGGTTCCCCATTCAAAATCGGGGCGTTATTTTAACTTTCAGAACCGGTTCCCCCGGTAGGAACCGGTTCCATGTGAATTTTCTAATTTTTCTAAAACTTCAAAATTCATATTTTCTAAACCGTAACTCGATTCGAAGCCGTTTGCGTTATTTTCTAAATTTCGAATACTACCTTTTGAAAAGAGAAAATATTATTTTGCTAAAGTATTTTAAAATGGTCGCGCCCCGACTTTTGAAAGAATGAGTAATTCGATAATGTGAACTATTATGAATGGTATGAGTTACCTATGAGGTATTGATGGATGTTATATAATTACTATTCATTTTGATTGAATGAGATACACCGTGAATTGACATGATGTGATTTGTATTAATATCATGATATGTGAAATGATGATGGCATGCTTTTATGATGCATGCATATACATTTATTGATTTGGTTCATTCCCATTGTGTAAGCGAACCGGTTGAGCCAATATACTTACCCGGAGGTCGAGGTAGTGAGGCTGGATTCTTGACCCAATAGCTATGGGCGAATCATGAATTTACACCGCTATCCACATGTAAACGGAGCGTGTGTGAACTCGGTTCACGCTTTGGTACCACATGCATAGAGTCGCATTGCATATGGGATTGTAACATGCTAGGATGGATTCCTGTTGCAATTTCCATTGTTTGAATTATGTACATGTTCATTGTGTGAGTGTGTTGTGAATTGATTATGACTTGTGCTTGATTAAATGGATTAATGTATCTTTATTTCTATCGTATTCTAAAAACGATAATGCATGTTATATTGAATCGAGATCTCACCCTTACTCAACATTTTCGATCCGGTGATTAGCCGCTGGAGTTGGTGAGGATAGCTCTAGTATTGAGTCACCGTTAGTCCGCGTGTCGTCGTGCTCGTAGATGTAACACTGGGAACGTTGTTTGAATCCTTTAATGGATATTTTGAATAACTTTGAATTATGTTGACTTATTACCTTGGAATTCTTTAATGTCTTGATTCAGATTTCGCTTATTATTCGGAATACGTGAATGTTGTATTCAAGTTTTGGTTATGTTACATTTCACCGTTAAACATAATCGTTGCATTAATTATTTGATAAGTCTTCAAGGAAAGCATGACACATGTTTTGGAAATCTTTATGTTTTAAAAATTGTGCCTTCTTGGTTATGATTAAATACTCGATTATTATTATAAAACGCGGTAAATAGGGGGTGTTACAATAGTGGTATCGAGCATAGTCGGTCTTGTCTTAGTGTTATTATCCCTTTTAGTATGCGACTAGTGTAAGTAACACCGCCGATACTTGTGTCGATGTAGGTTGTTTTGTAATGTTACGTAACAATGGTCGGAAGAGGTAACGGAAGGAATGATGATGCTATTCCGAGGCTTTGGGAATGTTATGGAGTACTCGGAGGAATCACAGGAGTCGCGATCGGCCGATGCATAATGGGGAATTTTCGAGGAATAATCCTCCATTGTTCAAGGTGCACATGATCCCGAGGGTGCCTGAAATGGTCAAGGAGATCGAGAGGATCTTCGAGTGATTGATTGTGCCGAGGGGTCAAGGTGAGATATGGTACTACATGTGGCCGAGGAAGTCGATGACCGTGGGTTGCTACCAGGATCGAATTGGAAGAAGATGGAATTGCATTGACTGGGCCGTGTTCGTGGAGGGCTTTTCCGAGAAGGTATTTTCCAAGACATTCGGTAAGAAAGAGATCGAATTTCGGAGCTCAAGCAGGCAACAAGTCCTGAGTGAGTATGCGACCAAGTTTATCGAGTTAGCAAAGTATTATGCTAATTATCCTAATGATGCGATGGAGAATTTTCTAAATGTATCAAGTTTGAGAATGGTTTGCGTGATGAGATCAAGCAGGAATCGTATCGCCGATTAGAAGGTTTCCGACTTGGTTGATTGTAGTAGGATTCGGAAGAAGATCTTGCTAGTACTAAGTCAAATGCTCGAGTTATGCCGATCGTAAGGGCAAGAGACATATGGATCGTGGTAAGCCTTACGATAGAAATAATCAACTGGAGGTTGGAAGAAGCCTAGTGGGGAGACTCGGTTCTTGGGTTCTTCCGTAGTGTTACGATGTGGTGAATTGGGTCACCGAGCCCCGAATGCAAGAATGATGCGAGGAAGTGCAACAACTGTGGAAGGTTTGGTCATTTAGCCGAGTGTAGATCCGTAAAGATAACATGTTACAACTGTGGTGAAGAAGGACACACTGTCCATATGTACTAAACCAAAGAAAGAGCAAGCCGGTGGAAAGGTGTTCGCTTTGCTGTCGATGTTAAGACCGATGATCGTTGATTAAAGGTACATGTTTTATTAATGGCATACCTTTAATAGCAATTATTGATACCGGAGCGACACATTCTTTTATTTCTTTGGATTGTGCTAAGAGATTGAATTTGGAAATTTCCAATTTGGATGGAAGTATGGTTATTGACACCCTCGGCTGGTGACTACTCGTATGTTTGTAGGAATTGCCCTATTGTTATTTTTGATAGAGGTTTCGGTATGGATTTAGTGTGCCTACCATTAGAACAACTTGATATTATCCTTGAATGAACCGGTTGGTCTTCAACCGTGTTCATATCAATTGTTTTGAGAAGATGCCTTATTTCCCAAGAAGTTAAAGTGGAAGATGAGACTATGTCGGTTAATGATGAATTCATTAGAGATGGTGCTGTGGTGTTTATGTTATATTCTTCGACAGAAGTGAAAGGAAAGGCTAAGAGTGGTGAACTCCCAGTTGTTAATGAATTTCCAGAGGTGTTTCCGGAGGATGTGAATGAGTTACCACCTGAGAGAGAGGTGGAGTTTGCTATAGATTTAATTCCTGGAACTAGTCCGGTGTCGATGGCGCCTTATCGCATGTCGGCATCCGAGTTGTCGAGTTGAAGAAGCGCTAGAGGAGTTGCTTGAGAAGAAATTTATTCGGCCTAGTGTTTCACCGTGGGGTGCGCCGGTATTGTTGGTTAAAAAGAAAGAAGGTACAATGAGATTGTGTGTTGACTACAGGCAACTGAATAAAGTGACCATCAAGAATCGGTATCCATTGCCGAGGATTGATGATTTGATGGATCAGTTGGTTGGAGCTTGTGTATTTAGCAAAATTGATCTGAGATCTGGATATCATCAGATTCGTGTTAAGGCGGGAGATATTCAGAAGACTGCATTCAGAACGAGGTATGGACATTATGAGTATTCAGTTATGCCATTTGGAGTTACTAATGCACCTGGTGTGTTTATGGAGTATATGAATAGGATATTTCATCCGTATCTTGACAAGTTTGTGGTGGTGTTTATTGACGACATTCTGATCTATTCAAAGAATGATGAGGAGCACACAAATCATCTTAGAATTGTATTGGAATTGTTGATAGAAAAGAAACTTTATGCGAAGCTGTCTAAATGTGAGTTTTGGTTGCGAAGTGAGTTTTCTTGGTCATGTGATTTCCAAGAATGGTATTGTTGATCCTACAAAAGTAGAAGTGATCTCAAGCCAAGAATGCTTCGTAGATTCGTAGCTTTTGGTCCGCGTTATTACAGGAAATTCATTGAGGGATTTTCGGGTTAGCATTACCGCTGACTAAGTTGACGAGAAAAGGTCAAGCATTTGTTTGGGATATAGATGTGGAAAAGGATTCCAAGAATTGAAGAAGAGATGACTAGTGCTCCGATTTTAATTTTGCCGAATCCGAAGAATCCTTCGTGGTGTATTGGATGCGCCTTTGATGGGTTTAGGAGGTGTTTTGATGCAAGATAAGGTGTTGTGGCTTATGCTTCAAGACGCTAAAGACTCATGAAAGGAATTATCCGACTCATGATTTAGAGTTACGGTTGTGTTTGTGTTGAAATTGTGGAGGCATTATCCGTATGGTTCACGGTTTGAAGTGTTCAGGATCATAAGAGCTCAAGTATCTCTTTGATCGAAAGAGTTGAATATGAGGCGAGAAGATGGTTAGAGTTTCTCAAGGATTATGATTTTGGTTTGAATTACCATCCCGGTAAGGCAAACGTGGTAGCGTATGCATTGAGGTGAAGTCTTTGCATATGTCGATGTTAATGGTTCGTGAATTGAATTGGTGGAACAATTCGTAGACTTGAGTTTGGTTTGTGAAACTACCGTAATAGTGTGAAGTTGGGCATGTGAAGTCGACTAGTGGTATTTTGGAAGAGATTCAAATGGACAAGTCCGATGTTGGTTTAGTGGACAAGTCGACATTGATTAACCAAGGTCAAGGAGGTGAATTCGAATCGACGAGAATGGTGTTATGAGATTTGGTGATGAGTATGTGTCCCGGATGTTCGAGATCGAAAGAGTATCTTAGAAGAAGGACATCGTAGTGGATCGAGTATTCATCCCGGTGCTACTAAGATGTATCATGATTTGAAGAAATTATTTTGGTGGCTCGGAATGAAAAGGAAATCGCCGAGTTTGTGTATGCATGTTTGGTTTGTCGAAATCAAAGATTGAACATCGAAACCGTCAGATTGATGGAACCGTTGTTTGTTCCGAATGGAAATGGGATGGAATTTCAATGGATTTCGTGGTCGGTTTGCCGAGGACGACGAAGAACGTGATTCTATTTGGGTTATTGTTGACCGATTGACAAAGTCCGCTCACTTCATTCCGATAAGAATGGATTATCCGATGGAGAAGTTGGCGTAATTGTATGTCGAAAAGGTTGTAAGTTTGCATGGTATTCCGTCTAGCATTGTGTGGATAGAGATCCGAGGTTTACTTCTAAGTTCGGACAGGATTGCAGGAGGCTCTAGGTACTAAGTTGCGATTGAGTTCATATCATCCACGCATGATGGTCGACGGAGAGGACGATTCATCGTTAGAAGATTTGTTGAGAGCTTGTGTGTAGAGAAAGGTGGAGCTTGGGATAGCTATTTGCCGTTGATAGAGTTTACCCACAACAATAGTTTTCATTCGAGCATCGGTATGGCTCCGCTTGAGGCATTGTATGGTAGGAGATGTCGGACACCGTTGTGTTGGTATGAATCGGAGAAAGTGCCGTGATTGGACCGAGATTGTTCAACAAACTTCGAAAGGATTAAGATGATTCAGAGAAGATGAGGACTTCGTAGTCGAAAAGTTATCATGATAAGAGGAGGAAAGATCTTGAGTTTAATGAAGGAGACCATGTGTTCATGAGAGTTACTCCGATGACGGTATTGGTCGAGCCTTGAAGTCAAAAAGTTGACTCGCGCTTTATTGGTCCGCTTTGATTACCAAAAGAGTTGGGAAAGTTGCTTATCGATTGCCGCCACTTGCTAATTTGCATGATGTTTTCCATGTATCTCATTGAGGAGGTACATCATGGATCCATCTCATGAGATTCAAATAGATGATGTTCAAAAGCGGATAACTTGATCAAGCCGCGAGGATTGAGGATCGGAAAGTGAAGCAATTAAGTAAAGAGATAGCACGGTAAGAGTAGCTTGGGAGGACGAAGGAAATGTAACTTGGGAGCCGGAGAGTCGATGAAGGACTCGTATCCCGAACTGTTCGTTTAAGGTATGTTTTCGAGGACGAAAACTTTTAGTGGGGAGAGTTGTGACACCCGATTTAATTTAAATATTTATTAAGTGAGGATTTAATTATTTAATTAAATGAAGTCTCGAGTATTAATTTTAGTGGATTAATTGGGTCATTAAATGAGGAAATGTGTTGAGCAGAGTAAATGGGTGTAAGAGAGTAAATCACTCTACTAAGTATTAAGTTTTAATTATTTTATTTTATTGGAATAATTAAAGGAACATTAAAAGGAATATAAAAAGGAAAAGAAAGAAAGAATAGGTTTTTGGAGAAACTTTCACGTGAAATGGAGAGAAGAGGAAAAGAGAGGAAAAGCCGACACCAAGAGAATCAAGAATCATCGCGAGGTAAGGGTGGTTTCGATCAATTAATATGCCTTATGGGTTTTGGGAATCATAGGGATAATTGGGTATGTTAGAGAATTTGAATTATGATGATTATGAGTTATAGGAAACAAACCCTATTCGGTGTTGGGATTAGAAATCATAAGTATGTCGTGATTGATGAGAGTGAATAAATCATGTTGATTGATGTTAAAATGGTGTGAAATGACGATAAATTGATGTTCCTAATGTGCCAAATCGTATTAGTAAGTTTGGGAATGAGTAAGAATGGAAAATGTCACAAAAGTAGTAAAATTGTTGTCACAGTCGTGGGAACCGTTCCCCTGGGAGGAACCGAGTTCCCAGTTAAATTGCGTAAACCGGGAAAATAGACTCAGAACCGGTTCTGATATGACGGAACCGGTTCCCCATTCAAAAATCAGGGGCGTGTTATTTTTAACTTTCAGGAACCGGTTCCGGTCTGGGTAGGAACCGGGTTCCATGTGAATTTTCTAATTTTTCTAAAACTTCAAAATTCATATTTTCTAAACCGTAATCGATTCGAGTGCCGTGTTATTTTCTAAATTTCGAATACTACCTTTTGAAAAGAGAAAATATTATTTTGCTAAAGTATTTTTAAAATGGTCGCCCGACTTTTTGAAAGAATGAGTAATTCGGATAATGTGAACTATTATGAATGGTATGAGTTACCTATGAGGTATTGATGTCGATGTTATATAATTACTATTCATTTTGATTGAATGAGATACACGGTGAATTGACATGATGTGATTTGTATTAATATCATGATATGTGAAATGATGATGGCATGCTTTTATGATGCATGCATATACATTTATTGATTTGGTTCATTCCCATTGTGTGTTTAACCGGTTGAGCCAATATACTTACCCGAGGTCGAGGTAGTGAGGCTGGATTCTTGACCCAATAGCTATGGGCGAATCATGAATTTACACTGTCTATCCACATGTAAACGGAGCGGTGTGTGTGAACTCGGTTCACGTTTTGGTACCACATGCATAGAGTCTGCATTGCATATGGGATTGTAACATGCTAGGATGGATTCCAGTGTTGCAATTTCCATTGTTTGAATTATGTACATGTTCATTGTGTGAGCTGTGTTGTGAATTGATTATGACTTGTGCTTGATTAAATGGATTAATGTATCTTTATTTCTATCGTATTCTAAAAACGTATAATGCATGTTATATTGAATTGAGATCTCACCCTTACTCAACATTTTCAGATCCGGTGATTACTGCTTGAGTTGGTGAGGATAGCTCTAGTATTGAGTCAGTCAGTTAGTCCGTGTGTCAGTGTCGTGCTCTGGTAGATGTAACACTGGGGAACGGTTGTTTGAATCCTTTAATGGATATTTTTGAATAACTTTGAATTATGTTGACTTATTACCCTGGAATTCTTTAATGTCTTGATTCAGGATTTCGTTTATTATTCTGGAATACTGTGAATGTTGTATTCAGAAGTTTTGGTTATGTTACATTTCCGCTGTTAAACATAACTGTTGCATTAATTATTTGATAAGTCTTCTTCAGTGAAAGCATGACACATGTTTTGGAAATCTTTATGTTTTAAAAATTGTGACGCCTTCTTGGTTATGATTAAATACTCTGATTATTATTATAAAACGCGGGTAAATAGAAGGGGTGTTACAGATTGGATCAATCCATTAACTTATTTTTCATTTGGTAGATGGATTTTTTAGTGGATGTATTGGATGGATTTTGTTTTAATGGATTCAATTGCCACCCATAATCACACTCACTTCAAAGCTTATGGTGATTGAAAACCTACAACTCAAAACAAACGTCCAACTCAAGTAAGAATATGAGAGAGCCTCACAAAGAACAATTAACAACCAAAATAATAAACAATCAAAAATTAAAATCTAGACTTCTAAATCTGGAACAGCCAACTGCAAAACAAGGTTTGCAGCCTTTAAATAGAGTAACAACAACTAGGGTTGCTTTACTCACAAGTTTTCAGTGCCTCCTATCTTTTCTCCATGAAAGCAAGATATTAAATCTCCAAATATGTTGTTGAAGGCGTTCTCAAGCTTCCTTAGTTGAAGCATACAAATAACAAACAAACTGACTTCCTAAAAAATCTGCACTTGAATTACTTCTGTCAATTTCACATGTCAGGACATCTGCTATGACATCTGCTACTTCAGTATTTTTCATGTCATATTCTGAGCAGAATGTTTTACCAAAATTGTTGTCAATCCATTGAACCAACAAACTCCCCCTTTGGCAAATTTTGCTAAAACATTACTTGGGGTACAAGCCATACAATTAAAACAGCATCACAATTATCATAGGCATTTAAGCACACATATCAGAGCAGCACATTAAAAGCAACATCATAATCAAAACAGAGATAGCAGCGGATAAATAACACAGATGTTCAAACATCAGTTAGAACATTCACAGATGCAGCATTTTACCCCCTGCACACAGCACATACAGATGCACAATTGACAACTAAAATTTTTGCTCCCCTGCACAACAACTTCTCTTCTTGTGGAAACACATAGTATCTTCAGAGATACATAATCAACAATTAGCACATCAACTTCTCCTCTCAGCACATGAAGCACACAAAGAACAATGAACATAACAACAACTCCTCCTTAGCACATTCATCATATCAGATGCTCACACACAGGTGGAATCACAAATAAAAAAATATCACAAAGAAAAACACACTCAATCGCTCACAGCTGCAACAATTCACAGCTACTCCCCCTCAACTTAATATCTAATCACTCATACTTTCCCCCTTTTTAGCCATAATTGGCCAAAGCATTAAGAAAAATTACTCACGGAGAATGACAGAAATAAATACTAGGTTCGACTAAGTCAATAATATCTATTGTTAGGTACAACCCAAAATAAACAGAAGTTATGCACTTAAGTGCCAAAATTACATAACTAAGGGATAAACACAAAAATAGATGGAAACACAATCAACATCTTCAGGCACCATCAACGTTCTGCAGAACTTAAGACTCTCCACTTCCATCTTCTCCTGAGCCATCTTCAAAAGAGCTTTGAGTTACTGAGCTGCTTGCTTCTTCTTCAGGTACCTCTTCAGCAGCACTTGCAGCATCATTCTTCTTCAGATTTAGAATGGTCTCTTCAAGTTTTAGCTTCCTTGTTGTGCTAATGCGTATGAACTCATTCAATTCTTTGCAAGTTGCAGTGAGTTCCGCAATCACATCCCCTTTATTTTCTGTTTTCAGTTCAACACCAGTAGATGATGAGACAATGTCTGAGACATGTGCTCCAACAAACAGCTTCTGATGTAGGGACAAAGGGGTTGCTCTTTTACATTCAGCATCCAAAGTTGTAGACAGAATTCCAGGATGTTGATGAAGAATAATTCCACTTAGAAGAGTGGGGAAAGCTATGGGAAGCTTTGTGGCACAAGTGTCAACATGCTTTAGAGTTTGATCATAGATATAAGTACCATAGTCAAATGGTATCTTCATCTCAACTGCATAAATAAATTTGTCTAATCCCATTGAGATAGTTGATGTGTGGTTTGTTGGCACCCAGTTTGCTGCACCTATTCTATGCAGAATTGCATACTTCACACTTAGTTTTCCAGCAGACAACTTTTCCTTCATAGGCCATGTTTTGACTTGATTTGCAGTTGTCTTCATTTCTTATTCCCTTCATAGTAACTTCACCTTCCTTTTTTGTAATGATACATTCAGCTCTTGTGAAGTTCACATTAAATCCTTGACAATTGCCATCATAACTTGTTTAGATTTATAGTAAGTAGATAGATTCGTATGTGCTGATTTTTTATTTCATTTTATCATCATTTTTTCGTTTTATTTTGTTTCATTAAATCATCAATATGGCAGTTACGGGAACAAAACTTATTCTTGTTCAATTCCTTTTCGCTTCTCACCGTTTCATTTTCACTGACCCCATGTTCTGCAGCGCTTACTATTTTCTCACTTTCATTTTCTTCCAATTTCTCTCTCAAATCAACCACTCTTTATCTCCCCAGAACCTTCTCCCTTTATCGCCCTTCCAAACTCCCCTCCCTAACTATATCCGCAACATCACTCGTTCCTCCCGTCGAACCGGAAATCACTGACCTCAAGAAGAACTTAAATCCAGACTTCCTGGTGGATTTGACGCTCAAACTATCTTCGGCACCGGTCACCAGAAAATTTTCGTCGTTCATGTTGGTCTGCAGGAAGGAACCGATAAATTCATCATTCATTCCCTTCATCTCTTCTTTGTTCACATTAGTCTATTATAGATTTTATTGTTAAGCAAATATGTGAACTCTATTTTCTAATTGAATTGCTATAGTAAGTTCCTATTTTTTTAATGTAGCATTGGAGTTAGGGTTTGATAAGATACATGCTTCAATTTGAATGACTTACTTCTGAAAGTGTAAGAATCTTTCTAACTGGCTAATCAATTAGTGATGTTGGTTTGCCAATGATTGTTCCACCTTCTGCCCAACACACTCACTCAGTATAGTTTGCATGGTAACAATGCAAGATATCTTCTAACTTCTGATTAAGAGTTCTAAGTTTATCTTTTGAGTATTTGAAAATACTTGTATATTTTTTTGCCGTATCCGTTGCAATACACTGTTTTTCATAGTATATTATTTCTACCTTTTTCAATCATAACATGCATTATAAACTAAACAATTTATTTGTGCAACTATACTTTTTACGTTCATGGATACAGAATGTCACTTTGGGCAGAGCATACAGGCATCGTCCAAGACTATTTCTTATAACCAAAGAGCCTGGACTGTGTGAGAAGGGTTATAACGATGTGTGAAATGAACTGAAATCAATTAAGTGATATCAAAACATAAGTGATTTTCAAACATCATCTCTATGCAGAAATAATACGTTGTTTGTTACTTGAGTGTCATACATTTTCAGTTTTGGTTACAGAGTATTACTAACACGTTTATGCTGGCCATTTATAAGTGAAAGTCACGACTTACTTTACATGTTGCTACTGTAACACCTCATACATACATTGCCTAGGATATACGTATTTGGCATTAAAAAGATACATGAGCATTCATACATACACAGCGGAATTTAGAAAAGTATCAGTACAGACTACAACAAAAGCCGAAACTATTATGGCCATAAGATACAAGTTCCAAAATAAGATAATATTGATACATCATCCAAAGAGTACAATGAAAAGGAGAATAAATCATCGCCACCGAAACACCGTTGTAAGACTAAACCATCTCACCCTTGCCTTTGTCCTGTTTCGAAGATCCTGAAAAAGAAATAATAGGAATGGGATGAGATAACTAAATCCCAATGAGCCTCCCTATCTTAAGGGTTTGCTCGGTTCTACAGGGTACATGCATAAGAAACAGATTCACCTAGAACTCGGGGTTACACCTCACGTCACGGTACAAGTACAAACAAGGATGACACCATCATTGAAAGTCCCATAACTAACCAATGGGTAATAATACAAACAACAAACAAAATATGCAAACCCACATCCATATGTGAGGAATCAAGAAGTATGTTAGTACCTTTACCACGGCTACACGCCCTCAGTGAGTAACCCTAATGCCTATAGTCAAGAGACCCGTACTTATCCGCCGCACGATGAAGCAGATCATTCCTATATGGAATTCCATCTATGACGAGTACTCGAAGTGACATTGCCTATATTGCGTCACAACCACGTCGATCATCTATACGCTGATGGATTACTCAGGCACGAAAATGCCTTCTTGACGCATGGCCCACCGGGTGATATCCTAATAGTGTAGCCTACGTGGCACCACTAGAGGTGATTTATACACGAGGATTGCCTACATAGCAATTTCCTCCCCACCATACCAAGTAATACAAATGAGTTCAAAATGGTATGCCATTTCTTCTCCGGCCCACACAAGCACATCGCCTTTGGTAGCTCAGACGCGTACGACATACCCAGATCACACAGCAAGGCATGAACTAATGATCACTCAGCATTAGTCGTGGTCATAGGCGATTTACGTCCTGGTACAAGGCCTACTCCAATTCAAACACACACACACATATATATATATATATATATATATATATATATATATATATATATATATATATATATATATATATATATATATATACCGAGATTACATAGCACGGCACAAGCAACATATGCATAACAAACTCGTAGGCAACACATCTGAATCGTCTTCCCCGAGACAATTGGAACATAAAAACATATAATTCTCAACAAATATGCATTTTCCACAAGTGGCCTTTATCATACAAAAATCGATATTTCTGATTACCCACATCTTACCTAGTGACGTATTATTATCCATGGAAGTGCACATAATTATTTTAAATCATCACAGCCAATGGTTCTTGAAACAAGAACCATTCTGTATAAAAAGGGAAATAAGTCAGTTCTGCCCAGTAGGGCGCGCTGAGCGGCCTCTGCGAATTATTTATTTTCAACCTACAGTAGGGCGCGCTGAGCGCGGCCCCGGCCGCTGAGCGGCCTCTGCGTTCTGCAGAAAACCAGCACTAGTCATGGTTCAAAAATTCATCTTTCACACTTCTAGATGGTTACCCATGACATATAATCAGTAGAAATAATGTAATACAACCCTAATCTACTGGAAAAACATACATGCGTGCATCAAATCACTTAAACTCCCCAAAATCCCCAATTTTTACAAATTCCCAACTTTCTCCCCAAGGTCTTTAACTAGAGACTCACCTTAGAGATGAAGAGAGATGCGAAAATCAGTAGCAAGGATGGTGACGAAATCTAGGATCAAGAATGGTTGAGTTGGATGAAATATTCTTCTTCCTTTTTCCCTTTCCTCTCACGATTCTTCCTTCTTCCTCTGTACTTCTTTTTTCTTTTCTTTTTTCTGATTTCCAATAATAATAATAATAAGAAGTTTAGCTCAAGATGTCTAACTTGCCCCTTAACTATGCAATAATTCCCATCTTGCCATTCGGTCCATTTCTAACTAGAATAGTTGCTAGTAATATTCTTAATTCCAATTCTTATGTCACAGAATAATTAAATGGGATACCTTCCTATCTAACTTCGGGTTTATCTATACTGTTGATATTTTGAACATTTGAAATATGTTGTCACTCTCGCATAGAGGCACGACATAGCCAACCCCGAAAATGGAACACGATAGAAGTGTGTGCTATTTATACCCATAGAAGTAGGGTAGACAAAAAATATAGCCATTTAGTAGTATGGTATAGTATAGTGGCAGCCAAGCATAACTTGCATCCATCAAATACTGTTGCAATTTCATTCCCTTTTCAATATTCTTTGTGTTGTTGTGATTTCGTTATGCATGACCCGTATCATAGCAGGAGATTGTTTCTTCCAAATAGTGTATCTATTTTTATAGAAATATCCTCAATTCAATATACTTTGTCTATAGTTTGTAGACTATGATCCATGGAAAGCAATGGAAGCACTCTACGATTCGGGAAAGGCTAGAGCTATAGGAGTCATAAATTCCTCTGTAAAGAAGCTTCAGGATCTTTTGGATGATGAGAGATTTTTTGCGGATTTAAGGTGGACCACCTTCATTGGCTGATTATTGCACTTATTTTGTTGCATACTCGGATGGATCATGTACAGACACCAACAGTGCACAGGCACCTGATAGAATGCTAGGTGAAGTTCAAGGAAGCAGCTCTAGGTCAGTCTGCGACTTCCCACTGATAGGTGTATGGTCTCATCATTAGTGCGCACAGGATTTGTACGAGGTTCTATAACCCAAGGAAATGGTTGTTATCAGCACAGGTGTATCAACAACACTTTAGAGGTATAGTTTAGATTTGGAGTATCAATATAAGTGAAATCTTTCTATTTCCAAGATGCTTTATATTATTTTATTCCTGTAATTCATTGCCTTATTTTAAATATTGATAATTAGAATTTCTAGAGTGACCTTCACTTATTTCTTTAATCTAAACGAACATAAAATGACCTGTATATATGCTGATAAAACTTTTGGTCATCTCTTTACCAAAATCACTTTGCAATCCCTTTTTTTTCTGGCATGGCGCATGACAAGTTTTATCTCAAAGATTATCACTGAATGCTGTCATTTTAAATATATACAAGGTTTTAAATAACGGCTGCAGATGTTTTGCGGTCGCATAAAGACTTTTATGATTTCAGTCGATGTACGTGTTGCGTTATTAATTACGAGGTGTTATGATGTGAGCCAAATTTTAATGTTTTGTGAATTTGAAAATATGTAGCAGTTGCAGAAGGGATGTTAACATGGTACATGTCTGAGCGAGTTGGTTCAAGAAACGTGAGAATTGGCTCTTTAGCGTATTCTGAATTTAAAAGATGTTGCTACTACGGATGATTCGACTGTGCCTGGAATTTCTCTGTGAGTATGTTGATCCTGCAACACCGGCCAATTGTTGTTCTTCAATTAAGCATATATGTGTCACCATTTTCGTGTAGGTTGATACTTAGGATAGCTATAATGTCACTATGTGCTTAGTCTGTTGTATAACTATTATCAATTGATTTAAGAAATTAATAAGTACTATGATTTTAAAAACCATAACAAGATGCATGCAGCTGGGTGAAACTTGCAAAAATTCAAATAACAGGATGAACTTTCTTTTTCTTTGTAAATCTATAAACGGAACCAAATATCCAAATAACAAAATGAACTTTCTTTTTCTTTGTAAATCCAAATCATCAAATTTAATTCTTTCATCAAAAACTCTTTTAACTTCTCTCAGAAGTCCACTATTAACATACATCATCATTTTTCTAATTCATTTAAATATAATTGATTCAGTATTGTGATTCATTGCTTAAACAAAAGTGATTGTATTGTGACACATGCTCAGTATTATGTTTATGGTTGCATAAGTCACTAAACAAAGTATTATTAAAATTAATTTTATTAAATTAGTGAAAATGTTTTTTTTTTATAATTATCATAGAATAAAAGGAATGACTTTAACGGAAGAAAAACCATTACTTTTAAGAATTTACCTAAATTTTTTGTATTTATTTGACATTGATAATATAGTAAAATATATTATACAAATATGTTTATATACTGGGAAAATTTATATACTTTGTATTGGACTTTATTTTTGTTAAAATAAAATTAATCTTTACCTACAGGAAAATATGTTGTTGGTCAAAATATTTGTATATATGAAAAAATTATATTTATGCTTCAAATGCAAAAAATATATATTTTTCTTTTAAAAATAATAAATTTTCATGATTAATTCTGTTTTTCATTCTTATAACTATATTTTTTTTAATTATATTTACATTTGAACTAATATTAATATTGAATAAAATAAGACGGATTCCTGTTAATTAATAATTAAATCACATTTAGTAAAAAGTTAAAAAAAAGAAAGGAGAATACAAATATCATAAAGGTTAACATCACCCAAGGAAAACATAAGCAATGGAAAATTACTAGTTATGAAATTGCAAACGTGCATCAACTATAAGACTTTCTACTTGAAAGTGTACTATAAAGGCATTCCTCTCCGTATTAATTTGCAATCTGAAAAAAAACAATCAATATTTATTTTTTTAACTAAATAAATATTGAACTAAATAAAAAATATTGAAAAATTATTCTCAATTCTATCTGTAAAATAAACAATTTGATTTAACAAAATAAAACCAAACATTAAGATTTAATTTAGACAGATACAAGATTTAGCAAAATAAAATCAAATTAAGATTTAATTTCGACAGATAAAAAATGTACAGTATATTTTATTTTAAAATCATACAAAATTATAATCAATAATTACAATCTTAAAAATTACACATAATTTAAAACCGAAATATATTTCCGATTTCCAAAGATATTTTTAGAAATTCACGGTGATGCGCTAGTAACCTATGGGTGGAATAAAAAATCCACGGATATTTTTAACCTATGGGTGGAAGAAAAAAATCCAAGAATATTTTTAAAAATTTCCGTATGCGCTAGGAACCTATGGGTGAAATAAAAAATTCACTAATATTAAAGAAAGGTCGACACACCACTCCTCCAAGACTAAGGATGGCAACGGGTACGGGTAGTACTCTTCCGCTACCCGCCCCATTTAATAAATATGATATCCGTACCCTCCCCATATCCGTGATATCCGCGGGTATTAACGGGTATCCATGGATACTATTATTTAAATATATTTTAAAAATATGTACATTTAAATAATTATTTTTTAATTTCTTTTAAAGTAAAAAAAAAAATATTTTCAAAGTTAACAAATTATAAACATTAATAAAAATAAATCACTTTCATTTTATTTCTTCTTTTATCCAAATAATAATAATAATAATAGTAATAATAATATCGTATTTAAGAAAATAACAATAATAATTTTGATGAAACAAATTAACGTTTAAGGATATGGATATCCACGGGTACGGGTACCATCAAATCCATATCCGTATCCGTAAATAATCGGTATCCGTTTAAATATCCGTTTATTTTAAACGTGAATACCCATTAAACCATCATATCCATATCCATGACGGGTTTTACCCGCAGATATCCACGGGTACAGTTTTTTTTGTCATCCCTATCCAAGACCCAACCAATACCAATATCTTTGAAGAACACCAATTTTTTTTTCCATATATCGATTTAATCAATCCCCTAGCCAATAAAAATAGAAACAACAATGACATTAAAAATAATAAGAGGCATCCGGGCCAAAGAAGACGATCCAAAATCAAATTAATAGAAGAATCTTCAACCAACTCGGAGGAGCCAAAGAAACAACTTATTCCACCATAACATTAGTAAACGGACAAAAAATAAGGGTCTAAACCCTCTTCAAACCCTAAACACTAATACACTAACAACTCACCCTAAAAAATAGAAGCATAAATTGTTTAACCTAATTTATGGAACAGAAAACCTAATATCAATATATCCAATAAACTAATGGGTTAACCAACAAAATATAAAATAAATGAAACCTGATTACTTCCTCCTTATAGTTTAACTCGTGCACTTTCAGATGAAAACTGCAAGAGAGGGGGGCAGGAAATCTGCGAGAGAGGGTAAAAAGATTTTTGGTGGATGTATGTACCGGGGTAGAGTACCAACGGTAAGGGTCTCTCGGGGGTGAGTCCCAACAGTAAGGTTTCCAAGCCATAGCCATACTTAAAAAGACGATCTAACTTTTGAGCGTCTAAAACCACAAAACCCTTTCAAATATATGAATGATATTGATTTCTCGTTAATTTATTCACTAGCGCTAGGGAAGGACTATTTATAGGGCCACCAACCGACCCAATGAATCACAATATTAATAATGTTATTTTATATTATAATAATATTTACAATATTATTTTTTATTATACTAACTAACCACACTTTTTATTTACAACTAGGTAAATCTTTTATAAAAATATAGGAGATGAATAATAATATAGGGTGTATCCTAACCAGTTTAGTTTATAAAAAGAATGTATAAAATATTATTGTAAATGTTATAAATTTTAAGAAATATGCTTTATTTATTTAAATATAAAATTGTAATGAATTTTTATTAATAAATAGAAATATTATGAGTAGTAAAAATTAAGATTAAAAGAAACTTTAAATTTAAGTACAATAAGAATTGGAAATTTTGTAGTAATTTGTAAAGTAATTCTTTTTTTAATTTTGAGTACAACTAGTACCAAACTCGTGCGTACTCATGGTCTGGTATGGTACGCACACTTGTTTACATAATATATTTATTTAAAATAAAAGATTTAAAAAATATTAGATTAATAATACTTTTTTATATAAAAATATTTAGGTCAATAATAAATTTACTTTCGTATACCGTATTTGAATCAAAAATATTTAGATCCTAAATACTATTTTTCGTATATAAAAATATTTACATCAATAATATATTTTTTTCTCGTATACAAATATTATTTTTGCTTACGTAATATTTATGAAATATATGGATCAGAAGTAAATTTTTGTATATAAATATATTTAGATCAATAACATATTTTCGTATATAAATATTTTTAGATCAATAATAAAAATTTTCCCGTAAAATAATTTTTGAATTAAAAATATTTGGATCATAGATACCATTTTTTGTATATAAAAATATTTAGATAAATAATATATTTTTTCGCATATAAATATTATATTTGTTTAGGTAACGTTTACAAAAATATATGGATCAGTAGTAAATTTTCGTATATAAATAAGTTTAGATCAATAACAGATTTTCGTATATAAATATATTTAGATCATTAATAGAGTTTTTGCCGTCTACCATTTTAGATCAAAAACATTTTAATCATAAATACTATTTTTTCGTATATAAAAATATTTAGATCAATAATATTTTTTTTATATATAAAAATATTTATATTAATAATAAATTTATTTTCGTATACCATATTTGGATCATAAATATTTAGATCATAAATATCATTTTCTTATATAAAAATATTTAGATCATAAAAATCATTTTTCGTATATAATAATATTTAGATCAATAATATATTTTTTTGTATACAAATATTATTTATGTTTGGGTAACGTTTACAAAAATATATGGATTAAATTTTTGTATATAAATATGTTTTGATCAATAACAGATTTTCGTATATAAATATATTTAGATTATTAAATTTTTTTTTCCTGTCTACCATTTTAGATCAAAAACATTTGAATCATAAATACTATTTTTCCGTAAATAAAAATATTTAGATCAATAATAATTTTTTTCCGTATACAAATAACTATCATTTTTCATATATGAAAATATTTAGAACAATAATAGATTTTTTCCCGTATACCATTTTTGAATAAAAAATATTTGAATGATAATAAATGTGCGTAAAAGACCAGACCGTGTGTACGCACGGGTTCTGGTCTGATACGTGCACTTGTTTACGTAAGATAATTATTTTGAATAAAAATTTAAAAAAGTAAATATATTTAAGTCAATAATAATTTTCCTATATAAAAGCTTTTTCTGTATACCATTATTGGATCATAAATACTTTCGTATACAAAAATATTTAGATCAATAATTGATTTTTTTCCGTTACAAATAAATATCATTTTTCATTTATAAAAATATTTAGAAGAATAATAAATTTTTTTCCGTATACCATTTTTGAATAAAAAATATTTGGATTATAAATAATAGATAAAAATATTTAGATCAATAATATAGTTTTTCTTATATACATAACATTCTTTAAATTTATAATCTTATATAAATTATAATTAGTATTGTAATCATGATTTTATGTGTAAATCGTAAAAATTAAACACAAATATAAATATAAAATTTAATATTAATTATTATATTTTATCATGTAATAAGATTTGTAATTATTAAGTTAAAATGATATTGAGTTTGTTTGGTAAGATCAATTTGTGAACTTATGTCTTATAGCTTATAAGTTCATATGACATTTTAGACTTGTTTGTAGCTTATTTTGCTAGCTTATAGTTTATTTTTCAGACGCTATTTCAAATAGCGTTTTAGCTTATAGCTTATTATTTTTCTTCCTTTTCTATTCTTATTATTTTAACAAAAATTCACTTTTATCCTTAATAATTTATTTTAATTTAAAATAAAATAATTATATATTAAATATCTTTTATGTCATTTTACATTTATAAGTCAGTTAAATCGCTAAAGTTATCAAATACTTCAATTAGTTTATTAGCAATCAGTCTCAATCATCCGCTATAAGCTATTAGTTATCAACCACAAGCTATAAACTATAAGTTAGTTTATCAATCAACCGCTATTTTTATCAAACAGATACATAGTAATAAAAAAAGTTAAGAAAAATCAAATAGTACAAACGTGAAAACTAATTAAAAATATATAATAAAAAAACATGTTTGTTTAAAAAACAATATTAAATATAGTAATTTTTAAAATAATAATATTTTATATAAATGACTAATACAATTATAACAAAATAAAAATTTAACACATATAAATGAATTAATTTATTAATATAAATAAAATATTTTTTTAGACCCAATTAAATTGTTGCCAATCAGTCTTTTGCATTAAGTTTGACCACTAAAAGCAAAACAAAATCAAATAGATAAATATGTTGCTTGTAACGCCTGTTTTGATAGAATGCAAGAAAAAAATTCTTAAACATGTAAACAGAAAAAGTCATTTTATAAACAAAAAAATTTGACAATCAATATAAAATTCGAGGCAGTTTTTTGAGAGATTCTGAATTAAAAGTAACATGATATAATAACACAAATCTTCTAATTTGGCTCAAATATAATAACACCATAAAAAAATAATCATACCATAGTTGTCCAAACAAATTAAAAGATAGTCCTGCTTAAACAACTCTGCCAAATGACACACAAAATATAATGATAAAACAACAAATTCTCCTTTATAGATAGATAATGTATCGATGATAAATTTGTACAATTTTTTTTGACAAAGCTAAATGAATTGAGAGAATTAGCACAAGTAGTTTGAAATACATTATATCAGTACAAAGTTTCAGAATATGCCACACAAAAGGCCAAACCAACAGCCTTGTTCAAAAATGCAATGATAGAAATACAATATAAAACATGTTGATAAATTCCTATATCAGATTGAAGACCTGCAACATCAAATGCAGTGGAAAACCCTCCATAACCATATAGGGCAATTTGCTAGTTGACAGCATAATGCAGCCACCACGGAACAGACCGGGCACACAACTTCATCGAAACTGGATTTAACTGAAGCACCGATCCCAAGAGAGTCAATATACACGACCCACCTATATTCAATTTTTAAGCCCCACTCCATCAGCCTTTGAAACATCACAACCTTGAACCAACTTCGCAACACATTATCCCAACAACAGATGAAAAGCTTATAAATTTGTACAATTTAATATTGAATATAAAACAAAGGCAGCCACCATCCAGTGAAACTGTCATTTTCATGTTACTCCGTCTAAAACTAAAACAATCAGATATCCATCACTTTTACTATAGTGGTGCTGTCATGTTTTCACTTTGAAATGTAATAGCATAAGCTATGATCATTTTCTTTAATTAGTAAAGTAAGCCACAAATGTACTAATAAGTAAAATCAAGAACAGAACTAAACCCTTTAGTATGAAGCTAGGAAACCACAATGAATACAATAATAACAAAGCTCACAGTGTGTGCAATGTGTGTGCTCAGAACAGCAGAAACTCCCAATAAAATTTAGTCAGCAATACAGCCTAAATAAACTCGCGCAACTCATATTTCACAGTAAACATACTTTTCGCATTACCTCATCTTGAAATGCTCAAGAATACTGCTTTTGAACAGCAACATCGAGCTTGCAATTGCACTGCCAGGTGAGATCAGAACGTAAAAAAGACAAAAACTTTTTTGAATCCAAAACCAACAACAATGACAGATCTGAGAGTACATTCATTTGCAAAACCCAGCCGGATCAAGTAAATTAGAACTACATAGAGAGAGTGAAAATGAAAATATGAGGTAAAGTTAGAAAACATATCTTTTATGTGGAAATAACAGACAAACCAAGGTTCAAAATCTCATACCCTTTTGTAGCTGAATCAATCTCGCTTGAGAACCGCAACCAACATGAGTATCGAAAAGATCCTAGCCTAAACACTCCAGTGATATCGTATAATGAATAGAACAACCAACAACATTGTAAAAACAGTGAAACATTGACGATATTCAAAATGTTAGTTAGACAATATTACACAATCAAATCTCGAAACAAAAATTTGTCTGAGCCGGTAAGAACCCAGTGCATCAGTTCAGTTGCCGACATAGCAGATAAATAAGTTTCAGAAAAATTATAGTTATTACCTGCAGCAGGGCCAATGTTACTCATACATGTCGATACGATACTAACACGTCGATCTTGAATCATTATCTGCAAACGTAGGTGCATCAATTTAATGTTAAATTTGGAACAAATGACCAAAACTATGAAAATCCATTCTAAGCTATGTTATAAGATTGCTACAACTTCATATTAGATATGGATTGTTTCTATAATCTTTGATCTTTTTAATTTGCCAAAAAATAACATCTCTTGAGCTAATGTTCTCAATCCAAATTCATATGGTGTTATATGGTGTCAAATTCATTGAAAATTGTAAACTGTTAACTGCTAACCATTTATCTCGGGGTATAAGTTCATGGAACTGCGTTTCATGATCGGAGTGTTACGCCATGAAGGAAATGTCGTCTTTGCTGCTAGTGTAGCAACACCAAATACTGGCCAGTAATTTTTTCTGTAGAAAAAAGGATAATTAACATCTACCAAACGCTATAGCCAAATGCTGACCAGTAAATTCAGAAATCACACCATATTCCTTCAAACAGAAAACTCCAAATACTCTAGCCATATGCAGAACCATAACACCATCGTCGATTCACACTTCAGATCTGCAGGTTTCCCACTCCATTATCATCACCCATAATACTTCATCACCTTCAAACATCAAAACATCAACCACATAAACAACGAAACATACTAACAACACAAAATAAACACTTATGAAATCGAAAAAACTGAATCACATAAAAATGGACTTTCAACTTACAATTAATCTTAGTCTCTCCATAGTAGAAAAACATGTTGCAGCCATGAGACTTTTCAATCAAAAGAAGGATAGTCATTGGTGCTTAGAAAATCACACCAAGGTAGAAATAACCTGTATCAAATAAATATAGTCAATGAAATAACATGTATGAGATGAAAAATATTTTAGATAACATGTTTCAAAATAACTCTAACATTAAATAACTGAAACAAAATCAAGAAACATAAATATGTTGTTGAAGAACATAAAGAAATATAAATGTGCATAAAAATTAGTTTTTCAAAACACCCATTAAAGAGAAATACAGAGAAATTGACTTACCGTTTCACCTCGTTTCAAAATATCTTAAAGAACACATCACCACTTTTTTCCACAGCAAGAGATTATAGAGAGAAAAATTCTAAAACCTTGAAGATCTAGAACCATTTCATTGAGAAATACGAAAATACATATTCAAGATTGGGTTCGGCATCGGCTAGGGCTTCGTTAGTGAGGTTGTTGATAACAGATCTAGATTTGTTTTTGAAAGATCAATTTTGTATGGAAGATCTTTGTAAGTATCATTACGATTTGAGAATCAATGTCGCGAATCATCGGTTTATTTTTCTCGGGTGAAACTGCTCAAAGAAAAAAGAAAAAAGAGGAAGAAGGAAGAAGAGAAGAGCAGCGGGAAAAAGGAAAAGATGAAGAAGAGTTGACAAATGAAGAGAGAGATGAAAGAAGATTGTTACCTTGAAGTGACTATGTATTGGAAGAAAAAAAAATTCAAAACCCTCTGCCATTCCTCGTTTTTTCAAATGAGGCATTTGAATGGAACTAATTATATTAGGTAATCATGTGGTTGTCTTTGCACCATAAAGACAAAATAGTGTGCAATTTGAATAAAATATAGAGTAATTATGTTTGAGTTACAACCAAAAGTACAATTTAGTTGGAAAAAGTAAATTTTAGATGTAAGTTGTCCTTAATTTTGTGATTTGTCAAAAATACAATAAGGGGTAAGAATGAGATTTCCACAACGTATTCCTTTTTTGGTTTATTATTGCATTGATTCGACTGATCTACAAACTGCGAAAGTCCCTTTTTTCTTATCTCTATCCCGCTGAGACGAAACCAAAGCTTTTCTTTTCTGTTGAAAAAAAGTTCGAATAAGGTTTGAATGAGCTCCTCGAGAGCCTGATGAAGAAAATTGTGTGCTCTATTTTCTAGCGATAGATCCTCGTTTCACTCTGTTCATTGGATAAATTCTTTGCTTTGAGAAATAACTATTTTCGTTTTTTTCTTTCAGTTCTTCTTTTCTACCCTTTCTAATCTATTACTAACAACATAGATTCTTCCAATGTAGAAAATAAAAATTCCAATGGCTTTTGCTACTATAATCTTCCCAACCATTATTTTTTTTCGTTTTTTCTCAGTATAAGTATTTTTTTAACTCTTCATAATCACTTCTATTGATACTAGGTATTCAAAAAAACCTAGTAAATAAAATAGAAATAAACAAAGAAACCTTGTTCCTACATGACCTGGTCAATTCGATCAGGCACTCGCCATCTATTTTTATTGTTCAACTCTTTGACAACATGAAAAAACCAAAACCTTTGTCCCCCATCCCTTGAATAGATAGGGATGGAAGAGCGAGGCCTTTAGTGTCCTCTCGATCAAGAATTAGGACCTCACACTCACAATGAAAAGTCAATATGCTTTTCTATCATGTCTTTCTTTCGTTTATGGTTCGATATTCTGGTGCCTTAGGCGTAGAGGAACCACACCAAACCATCCCGAACTTGGTGGTTAAACTCTACTGCGGTGACGATACTATAGGGCCCCGGAAAAATAGCTCGGCGCGAGGATGATAAAAAACTGAACACTTTTCATTCTTATTCTCTTTCTTCAATAGCAAAAGAGAATAAGAATGAATAAGGTCGTCTTACTCTAAACCCCGATAGTTCTTATTTGAATTTGTTTGAATAACCCAATTTATTTGAAATGTTAGAAAATTAGAAGTTTCGATTTTGGCCTATACAATCTGGCATGTTGCTCAGGACCTCTAAAAAAGAAGGCCTCAAATTTGAGTTGGGTTTTTTATAGTATAAGTGTAAAATATTTATATATAATATTAGCTCAAAATAAAGATAATTTTTTAACACACCCTTATGTCTTCTTAGATGTCCTTGGCAAAAACTCAAAAATACCCTTAGAATTCAGATATGTATATCTGAATTCACCACATTACATATTTAGAGGGGCTTATTTGGATATGCATGTTTGAAACAACTTTTTTTGTCAACATCGAGGGGTTTTGCAGGTGCATCTACAAATAAACTCTATATTTTAAGTTCAATGGGTTTTTG
Organism: Vicia sativa; assembly: GCA_021764765.1. Lineage (NCBI taxonomy): Eukaryota > Viridiplantae > Streptophyta > Magnoliopsida > Fabales > Fabaceae > Vicia > Vicia sativa. Next base: position 52,936,248 of record CM038792.1, on the reverse strand, counting down.
GATATGCTTTTATGAATCATGTTAAATACATTTTGGTTCAAGACGAAACCCCTCATTCTCTCTTTTGTCCACACCCAAACACCTAATTTCTATATTTTTCAAACTTCTTTGAACAAGTTACTGAAACATCTGAGGAAATATCTCTAAGACTTACAATAACTCATTTCAACAACTCTCCAAAGCTCCAAATTTAAGTAAGTTTCTTTGAATCCATTGTTCTATTTTGTATATGTATAATAACTTATTTAGAACCATTTAAATTTAGTAGGTTGAAGTATAATTTGTGAAATGTGGTGTTTGGGTGTGAAAATAAAGTTTTTGGGTGATTAGGGTTGAAGCTTTGAAAATGGCGTCACATGTGTTTTCAGATGTGCTTATCCAAAAACTTCTCTAAGTATTTTCAGATAAGCACATTCGAAATTATGCCTGAGTTGTTTTTTCTCTTAATTTTTTCATACTTGTGTCCTTCCCTTTGAGTAACGATTATTTTTTCTAGAAAATGGTTGAGAACCCAAACAATAGATTGAGACTTAGCAGGCTAAGTTGTAAGACCCTTCAAAACCCTACGTGAAATTAATAAATATATTAATTAAAAACACAACACAAGGGTGTCGCACGTCATAAAAACATAAACCAAATCATGCCCTGTAACACGGGTTACCATAATGAACAATTAAACTACACATTTTATACCTAGGATGTTACACGACATCCAATATGTCTAATTTGTATTTGGGATGTCACATGACATTTGTTATACCCCAATTTTTACCCCTAAAATCTTTCATCATCTCATACCATCATATTGCATCAATATCACACAATTGCGTTGGTTCTTTCTGTAACATCCCGATTTTTAATAGCTAATTATTAATTATTATTATTATATATTATATTATGTGATAATTGATTTAATTGAGCAATTTAAATGAATATTTGAATTATTTGATTATGTGTGTTATTTAATTAATTGGGTTTTATGACTATAATTGTGGTTATTTGGTTATTGGGCCTAAGTTTAAGAATGGGTGTAATATGGAGGTGTTGAGTATTAAGCCCAATAAGACATTACTAATTAGTAAAGGTTAGAAGGAAAAAGATAATTAGTGTTGTCATTTGGAGAAAAGAGTAAAAGAAATAAAAAGAAGAGAAGAGAAGAGGAAAAGAAGAGAAAAGAAGGTGAAACCTTAGGAAGTCAAATCTTCAAGAGGTAAGGGGGAGAATCTTTATTATTATGCATTTGTATGTTGTTGGATAGTGATTAGTAACATGCTATAGGATTGGATATCTCTAATTATAGGTTTTTGATTCTCAAATTGAAGTTGTAATATGGGGATTTTGATGAATAAAACTAGGTTCCCTATAGTGTATACATGTTAAATGATGATTAATAAGCATTAAAACTGTTTTGGAGATGGAATTTTGTGGATGGGAAGTGTTGTCATGTAGCAGAATTTTCTGCAAAATGTGAAGGACGTTGAGCGCGGGAGGGGGGGGGTGCTGCTGAGCGAGGTTACCTGTATGCCGAAAAATGATAATTCTGCTTTATGCATGAATGGCTTAGGGGATTGCTTGCGTATGATTTATCCTTAAATTACATGATTTCTAATAATGGTATTGATGAGTTTGGATCATGTGTGGATGTGATTTTGTTGATTACATGCTACTTGAATTAGTGTATGTATGTTATGTTTTTGATGGAATGTTGTGAATAACATGTGTTGGCTTAAATACTATATGTTATTTGTGATGTGTGATGATAGTATATGCTATGTGCATTGCTTGTTGTTGATGAAACATGATGTTGTGCAATTGGCGGATAATTCACATGAGTTGAATTATGGTAATATGCTTGAATAATTAAGGTTGGTAGATAATCTTAATTTGCATATGTTGCTTGATGAATTGCACATGCATCCATTGGTTGACCTTGAAAATTGAGGTGGTGAAACTTTAGGTTCACATTTGGCTCGATTCTTGAATGGATAAGTAGCGGTGAAATGGTGAGTTCACAATGGTGGCTTTGGTCTTGTCCGGATCGGAAGCGTGGATTTGGTTCTAAGTTAATGAATCGGAAAAGGGGTGAACGAAATGTTCCCAATGGTACCACATGCATATTGAGTCACATTGCATTGTTGTCACATGAGTCATTGATGAATATGAATTATGTGTATTGACACTGTGATACTTGATTATGTGAATAATTGAATTGTTTGGATTGATTACAATTGTGATAATTGTAATAAATGTAAATATGTTATACTTGGAATGTTTGTATAATCATATTATGTTGGAATATCACTTGAAGTGTGTGAAATTCATGACTATATGTTGTTTTTATACTGCTTCCAATTATATATATTTGGATAATGATGTGAATTCTCACCTTTCTGTTATGATGTTGTCTCTATGTGGGTAACATACAGGTTCCGAGGATAGCGGTGCTTCGCATGAGACTAGTTAAAGATTTTATCTATTTATTCCTTATACTAGGTAGTGAGTCATTGCTATGGTCATGTAACACGGGGATTATCTGAATTTCTGCTTTATTGAGATGTTTGTTATGTATTCTCATACATTTTGTATTCGTATGTTGAGATATTATGTTGATGTGGCAGTGATGTCGATGTATGAATCTTTATGACTTGATTATGTTATGGATTCATTGTTGTTTCATCTAATGATTATAGTATGGGATGTAATCATTGATAGTATCTGAGATATTAAATATTCCGCTGTGAAATGCATAGTTTTATTTTAAAGCATGAAATTCAAATATGTGTTATGGGTATGACTAGATGCATGTTAATGTTTGTTTGTTGGTTTTCCTAAGTATGGAAAATAACATGTGACACTCTTTGTATGCGTGCATTTTATTTTACTATGATTTATGCCATGATTAATTGGGGGATAGAAAACGGGTGTTACATTAGTAGTATCAGAGCAATGGCCGGTCAGATTTATTTGGCCAGGTTATTAATTGATTTAATTCTTGTTGTATTTGATTTGTGTCTCTGACACAATCGATACCATCGTCTTAGGAAGGTTGTAGAATGGTTGTAGGAAGGAATGGTGATGCTATTGCTGATGCCTTGAGATTATTGGTTGGATCTCTTGGGCAGATTCCATAGACGAATGCTAGACATCGAGGTGAGGAAGATGAGTTCCGTGCTTTGGGAAAGTTTCAGAGGAATAATCCTCATATATTTGAGGGTGAGCATGAACCTGACAAGGCTCAAGAATGGATGAAGTCAATTGAGAAGATTTTCAGAGTTATGAATTATACTAATGCGCAGAAGGTGCAGTTTGGTACTCATATGCTGAAGATTGGTGGAGCAACACTGTTCAGAGATTTGATGAGAAATGCGTTGAAGTTTCTTTGGCTCTTTTCCGTGATGCATTTTTGGAGAACTATTTTCCAGAAGATGTGCGTGGTAAGAAAGAGGTGGAATTTCTTGAGCGGAAGCAGGGTAATGGAACAGTGGCTGAGTATGCTGCAAGATTTCAAGAGCTGATTAAGTACTGACCTAATTATAATACTATGAATGCTGAGAGATCTAAGTGTCTGAAGTTTGTGAATGGTTTGAGGCCTGATATCAAGAAGGCTATTGGGTATCAACAGATTACTCGTTTTGCTGAATTGGTGAACAAGAGTAGGATTTATGATAAGGATAGTAGGGAGAGTGCTTCTTACTACAAGAAGGTGAATGATAGGAAAGGAAAATGTCAATTCCATGGGAACACGTATGATGATAAGAATAAAGCTAGTGGTGAAAGAAGCCAAGTGGGGGAGGATCTTCTAATCCTATCAAGTGTTTCAAATACGGTGTGGAAGGACATCGTGCTTCTGATTATGGAAAGGATGGTGGAAAGTGCTTTAGGTGTGGCAGGGTGGGTCACAAAATTGCTGATTGTAGGTTTAACGCGGATGTGACTTGTTACAACTGTGGTTAACAATGTCATGTTAGTACTAAGTGTGAGAAGCCGGAGAAGGAGCAAGCTAAAGGGAAAGTGTTTTCATTTTCTGGTGTTGAGACTACGATTAAGGATAGACTTATTCGAGGTACGTGCTTTATTAATGGTACACCTTTGATTGTTATCATTGATACTAGTGCAACACATTCTTTTATTTCTGCGGATTGTGTTAAGAGATTGAATCTTGAATTGTTTGATATGCATGGAAATATGATTATTGATACTCCTACTATGGGTTCTGTTTGTACTTCTGTTGCATGTCTGAATTTTTCGTTGAGTATTTTTGGTAGAGATTTTTGGATGGATTTAGTTTGTCTTCTGTTAGATCAATTGGATGTGATTCTTTGTATGAATTGGTTGGAACACAGTCATGTTTTTATCAACTATTTTGACAAGTCAGTTATCTTTCTTGATGCTGGTGTCAAGAATGATTTGTTTTTGTCTGCTAAGCAAGTGGATGAATCTTTGAAAGATGGTGCTGTGTTGTTTGCTTTGTTGACATCGTTGGATCTTGGTGAGAAACAAGCTATGGGTAAATTTCCTGTTGTTTATGATTTTCCTGAGGTATTTCCTGAAGATGTAAGTGATTTGCCGCCAGATGCGAAGTTGAGTTTTCGATTGATTTAGTTCATGGAACTAGTCCTGTTTCGATGGCTTCATATCGGATGTCTGCTTCTGAGTTGAAAGAGTTGAAAAGTCAACTTGAGGATTTTCTTGAAAATAAGTTTATTCGTCCGAGTGTGTCTCCATGGGGTGCACCTATTTTGTTGGTTAAGAAGAAGGAAGGTTATATGAGGTTGTGTGTTGATTATAGACAACTGAACAAGGTGACAATTAAAAACAAGTATCCACTTCCGAGGATTGATGATTTGATGGATCAGTTGGTTGGTGCTTGTGTTTTTAGTAAGATTGATTTGAGGTTTGGTTATCATCAAATTCGTGTGAAAGCTGAGGATTTTCAGAAGACTGCTTTTAGGACAAGGTATTGTCACTATGAGTATTTTGTAATGCCATTTGGTGTGACTAATGCTCCTGGTGTGTTTATGGAATATATGAATAGGATTTTTTATGAGTATCTGAATCAATTTGTTGTTGTGTTCATTGATGATATTCTGATTTATTTTAAAAGTGAAGAAGATTATGCTAAGCATTTGAGGATTGTGTTATCTGTGTTGAAAGAGAAGAAGTTGTATGCTAAGCTTTCTAAGTGTGAGTTTTGGTTGAAGGAAGTGAGTTTTCTTGGGCATGTGATTTCGAGTGGTGGTATTTCTGTGGATCCTTCAAAGGTTGAGGTTGTATCTCAATGGGAAGCTCCAAAATCTGTTTCTGAGATTAGAAGTTTTCTTGGTTTGGCTGGTTATTATCGTAAGTTCATTGAAGGTTTTTCTAAGTTGGCATTACCTTTGACGCAATTGACAAGGAAAGGTCAAGCTTTTGTTTGGACTTTGCAGTGTGAAGCTAATTTTCAAGAGATTACTAGTTAGTAAAGGTTAGAAGGAAAAAGATAATTAGTGTTGTCATTTGGAGAAAAGAGAAAAAGAAAGAAAAAGAAGAGAAAAAAAAGGTGAAACCCTAGGAAGTCAAATCTTCAAGAGGTAAGGGGGAGAATCTTCATTATTATGCATTTGTATATTGTTGGATAGTGATTAGTAACATGCTATAGGATTGGGTATCTCTAATTATAGGTTTTTTATTCTCAAATTGAAGTTGTAATTTGCGGATTTTGATGAATAAAACTAAATTTGATGATATGAATAGGTTCCCTATATTGTATATGTGTTAGATGATGTTTAAATGATGATTAATAAGCATAAAAACTGTTTTGGAGATGGAATTTCGTGGCTGGGCAGTGTTGTCACGTAGCGATTTTCCAAAGCGTGAAGAAGCGTGGCCGCGTGGTTTTGTGGAAAAATGACAATTCTGTTTTATGCATGAATGGATTAGGGGATTGCTTACTTATGATTTATCCTTAATTTACATGATTTCTAATAATGGTATTGATGAGTTTTGGATCATGTTTGGATGTGATTTCGTCGATTACATGCTACTTGAATTAGTGTATGTATGTTATGCTTTGGATGGAATGTTGTGAATAACATGTGTTGGCTTAAATAATATATGTTATTTGTGATGTGTGATGATAGTATATTCTATGTGTATTGCTTGTTATTGATGAAACATGATGTTGTGCAATTGGCGGATAATTCACATGAGTTGAATTATGGTGATATGCTTGAATAATTGAGGTTGGTGGATAATCTTAATTTGCATATGTTGCTTGATGAATTGCACATGCATTCATTGGTTGACCTTGAAAATTGAGGTGGTGAAACTCTGGGTTCACATTTGGCTCGATTCTTGAAATGATAAGTAGTGGTGAAACGGTGAGTTCACACTGGTGGCTTTGGTCTTGTGTTGTACCCCAAAATTTACCCTCTTCTTTTCTGTATTTATGGCTTAGAATTCGACCGCACAAACATACATTTAGTTGTATGCATAGCATTGATCATGGAGTTACCGGGTTCAAAATATCCCAAGTTTGAAAGAAATAATGCGTTTCGGCTGTCTCAGAGCATTTTAAGCTAAGAATCGATGTTTCTCGGTTCGTACGGCCATTTGCAAGATTCTCTGGTTAAGAAGCTATTTTGATTTGATTCCATAAGCTCTGGGATCATATCAACATGTCCTCTAGTTTATCTGTTCAGATCGGAGGTTGTTTCGTCGATAAAAAGAATTTATTCGCTTATTTCTCAATAAAGGGAATTTCGGGTTTTCAGTGCGTTTGGGCACTCTAGAAGGAACATCTCTTAGCTCTTCGGATATTTTTTGATGATTTTCGACCGGCAAGTCCCTCTCATAATATCTACAACTTTTGTTTGAAAGCCGGAGGCAAATTATGTGAGGAAAGTCCCCAAAAAATTGATTTTTCAAGTGGTTTAAACTGAATTTTTGTGTTGTACAGTGCGCTTAGTGCACTGAAATGTTTGTAATTCCCAGATGGAAAATTGAAACTGAGCGGGACCTGTGTCTAAAATCCCGTATCAAAATTATCTTCGACTTTCATTTGCAACTCAAGAGCTGATTCATCACCAATCAATACAAGAATTTTATTCTTTGGAGTTGATTTTTAGCTGAACCGAGTAATTTTCATCTGAAACGCGAAGTTCGAAAAATTGTATCTCGCTCTATTTTTATTGAAACGAGGTGGGACCAGTGCCAAACATTCACAAATTTTGTTAGCTTTAATTGTCCTAGAAATACTCATTTGCAAATTTTGATCAGAAGGCCCTCGTTCCAGGCATTTTCTCCGAAGAGCGCATTGAAAATTCTGCATGTTTCAGTCGCCTGAAAATTGTGCTGAAACTTCAAAATTTCATATCGACTTGACCGTTCATCTGATTGAGTTAAAATTCTAATTCACTTGAGCAAAATCTCATTTCGGACATTTTTCGTTTAGAGTCTGACTACAAATTATCGACGGATCGGGCTGTTTTGGACTAATTACGAAAATTATTCGGATAATCGCGATTTGGGCTTGATTATGGATCTAAGACACTTTTAGGCCCAACTCCCAAGGCTATAAATATATTTTTGCCTTCACAAAATAGGAGAACACTCTCATTTGCTAAATTTTCATCTCAAATTAACTCTCAATTTTCTCTAATTCTCTCGACTCTTCCAAAGCAAATTCAAACAAAAAACTTTCCCTCTCTTTGCAATTTCTGAGCTCAGACTCTGCAACCACCACCATCCACCATGCGCCACCCTTCTTCGACCTCCTGATTTGAGCGTTGCGCCATGACAAGCGCACACCATAATGTGTGAATTTTAGCATACATTCTTTGATCGGAACTCCTCCGGTCACCTCTTCTCTTGACTTTTCCGGAGAGCTTTCATCTGTTCCACTCGGTTCCAGCCACTGCATCTTCAATTTTCACAACAATTCAAGCTAGGTTTTGCTTCCTTTTTAAGAATCAAGATCTACTCTTCAACTTTCATCAATTCTCAAGAATTCAAGTTTTCTCCTCCGATTTCTTCTTCGATTTCGATTATCATCATCAATTGGAGCTTAATTCGGTATTTTCTTTGAAGAGTGCAAGGAATTCCTCTTCAATTTTGACAAAACTTCAATTACAAGTAAGTGCTTATTTACTTAAGTGCTTATTTTTAATCAATTTTTCAATTGTTGATGTTCTTGAATTTGAATATTGAAATTGCTTGCAAATTCCGTGTGAATTCCGATTATTGAATTTGTTTTGTCAAATTCTTTGATTTGGTTGCATTTTGGTGACGTTAAAGTGTGTCGTTGTGAAGGAATTTTGTACATAGCACACACATACACTTGTGTGATCATATTCCCTTGCATTTAGGCCACTAGTTAGTGCATTTTTGCATCATCTAATACATGTTCATGCATTAGCACATATAGATTAATTGACTTGCACTTGAAACATGAGAATTAAGGCTTGAGTCGCATTCTTACTTGTGTCGAAATGTTGACCTAGGTGAATATTAGGTCTTAGGTACATTTGCATTGTACATAATACATATGCATGCATCTAATTCACACTGTAGGTCATTAGTTCACATCATTACATATCCACATGTATGCAAATAAGTTTATCAATTCAAGTTCATGTGTTGTTGTTCGATTTTCATGACATTAAAAGGTGTTGAAACCTCACTTTCACACACTTTTACACATGCATGATTTCACTACACCAACACACATTGCATGTTTAATTCTCATGAGCATTTCTACATGTTTGGCATAGTATTTAACTAGGATTTGCATTAGGTACATATCATTGGCATATGATATCACATACATTTGCATTTCATGCATTTAAATGTCATAAAAACATGCATAGACATGCATTTTTATACACTTTTCCAATTTAAATCTCAAGTAAACTTGTACATAACTTGAGTTTCTTTTTAATTTGGTTGATTGATTACATGTTTCAAATTGAAATCCGATTCATCTCATATTCCAAAACCAAACAAAAACTTGAATCGAGATTTAATTCAAAACATGAATTTTGCAATTCCATAAGCGATTTTTGGCAATTTTACACTTCGGAACTCATTTTTCCTTGAAAGTTTGAAATAACGATACTTGTTCCTCACGTTTTGACACGTTCTGGAACCGATTTTGGAGGTTTCGGAACCAAATTTTGCTCACAATATATTCAAACACTCTCGCTGCCCCATCACTTTAATGCTCAAAAAGTACGACTTCCCCTCAGAATTAATTAAAAGCGCATACGTTTTTGAAACCGTTGACGTTTTTGCAAGCAACCGTGTGATTTTTAATCGATTCCGAGAAATTGACTTTTTCGCCCCAATTTCGGAAATTCGACTTCCCATTCCGATTTTTCTATTTTTATTTCACTTCTTGCATGCTTATACTAGATTATAATCATATTTGTAATCGATTTTGCATTCCGATCATTATTTCTACCACTTAATTTGTTAATTTTGACACTTTATTTCATGTGCGAGGTACTTGGGCTTCTTTCATGTGAGATTTAGACTTCTAGCACCCTTATTATGCACTTGTACACATGTGTGTACATTCTATCTGCTTGCTTCTTCGGTTTTACTCCGTTTTTTGCAGGTGTTTTGCATTTGTACACACATGTGTTCATCTTATTGTCTTGCTTCTACGGTTTTACTCCGTTTTTGCAGGTGTTTTGCGCTTGTATACCAACGTATACATTCTACTGTCTGCTTTTTGGGTCTAACTCTCTTCTTGTAGGTGTTTTACATTTGTACACATACGTGTACATTTTACTATCTACTTTTTCGGTCTTACTCCGTTCTTGCAGGTACACCTTGATTGGAATGTGTATACACATGTTCCTTGCCTTGTGCATATACGCGTACATTCTATTGTTTGCTTGCGTGGTTTTCTTGTAGGTACACTTGATCGGAACGTGTATACACATGTTTCTTGGCTTGTGCGCATACGCGCATCTATTGTCTGTTTGTTGGAATTTCTCCTCTCTTGCAGGTGTTATTACTTCGGATGCGTATGAATGCGTATTCCGCTTGTTTTCGATACCTTGAGTATTTCTCACTGGTTTACTCTTATTGCGTTGCTGTAGTACTTGAAGTTTTTCGGATTATATTCTCTAGCTCGCAGTACTCTTCGGATTTGATATCCGTTTGGTAGTTTCTACACTGATTTATTGCATTTTCTTACAACTTTCCTATATATCATGAGAAGTAGGGCTTTACAACTTTTCTTTTTTCCATGAGAAGTAGAAATAGAGATGCATGATGGGGCTTCCATAGTTGGAGCATGTTCAGGAACCCCTCTGGTTTATTTAAAGACCCGTTTAGGGCACTTCTTTGTGCTACTTGTGTTTGGTTATGTTGAAAGTCCTCATCCGTGCATAGGGAGGCGATTCTCAGTAAGTGTTTATATTTTGTCCTGTAACATTACAAAACAATCACATCAGCACACAAGTATCGACAGTGTTACCTTGCACTAGTCGCATACAAAAGGGATAAAGACTCTAAGACACGACCGACTATGCTCTGATACCACTATTGTAACGCCCCTTCTAAATTCCCCCGCGAATTATATAATTAATCAGAGTTTTAACATAACGAAAGGGCGCCACAATTTAAAAATAACAAAACAGTGATCATGCTTTTACTGAAGAACTTATTAAATGTAATTCAAACCAATGATTATGTTTTACACAGCGGAAAGATAACATAAAATCTGGAATAATTCAATCAATAGTTATTCCCAACATAACTCAAAAGGAACAAGTTTAAATCCATAAAAATTCCAAAATGATCGTTCCCCAGTGTTACAACTACCAGAGCATGACACTGACACGCGAACTATCTAAATAGCACAGCTCTATAAGCTATCCTCACCAATTCTCGAGCAGCTAATCACCTTAATCTGAAATCATTAAAGTAAGGGTGAGATTTCATCAAGATTAAAATGCATTATACGTTTCTTTAAAACAATAAAACAACCAATTCATTATTCCACCCTCATTAGTATACTCAGGTTCCCATTCACCAATACAAATCACACAGATCAAAATGCAGATAATAACAATCAATGCAATCATAACACTGGAAACCATCCTAACATATTATAATTACATATGCAATGCAGACTCAATGCACGTGGTACCAAATGTGAACCAAGTCCACACCCTGTTCCGCTTACACCTCGAAAAATAGCGTCAATCAACGATTCGCCCATACACCACTGGGTCAAGAATCTAGTCTCACCACCACTATCCATTGGGTACGGTTATTGGCCCTGCAAGCTCAATTCCACACAATGGGAATGAACCATCACCAGAATGCTTATGCATGCACATCAGAAGCATGAAACAATTCAAACACGGAATATGATCACACAACATTATTTCAATTATAACCAATAACAACCACAGTACATGATAATAACAAATCATGAACATATAACGTTAATTACAACACATGAAATTAACATACAACACATATACGCAACGAATAATTCACGAATTACAACGAATTCTTGCTACAAAAGCTATATTAATCCTTCAAGATCTCAATTACTGGTTTTGAAAATGAATTTAATAGATAGTACTCGTCCTATGCTTTCCAACAATACCAACTATGCCTAAATCGGAGTTACGGTCGAAAATATATGACCGAAACCGTTTTCAGAAAATCACCTTCTGTTCCTATACAGTATGTATCGACACAAAACCTCATGTGTCAATACATAACTTGCTTGCATCGACTCATAGATTGTATGCATCGATGCATACCATTTAAAATTCTGCATTTTTCAAAATTGGTTCAGTATGTGTCGATGCATAACACGTATGTGTCGATGCATAACTTTAAATTTTTCCCTATGAGTCGATGCATAGAATTATGGGTCGATGCATAGCTTATTCCAGTTTCTGTTTTTCCAATTTTTGACTGCTTGCATCGATTCATAACCCTATGGGTCGATGCATAACACGTGATTTTCACCAAAAACCAGTTCTTCTCACTGTTTTCCAATGCCCATTGATTCCATTCATTACCAAACTTCATATTATCACAAAACAGAATTAATTCATGCGTTTTCACATCCAATTGACCACAGATTCATGTTTTCTATTTAGCCTACAATCATTCTACATAAATTACTCGTTCTTATCAATTCCAATTGAATTATTACGTCGAATTATAACGTTAGGGTGCAACCTAGAATCCTAATTCGAGATTCCTAACGGATCGAATTATTCTATTGATCATCAAAACCTATAAGGCGTAATAATCAGATCAAATCACCCCTTACCTCGCGATGAATCTTCAAATTCTGACGATTTGGCTTTTTCTCCTCTTTCTCTCCTCTTCTCACTTTTTTCCCTTTATTTATTCCTTTTTATTTTTCAAATAATAGAAATAAATAAATTAGATTAATTAGAGTAATTTACTCTACACACCCTCCAATTCAACTTCACACCCCCAACACTTCATTTATTTAATTAATTAATTAAATCCATTAATTCAAAAATACCAATAATTAAATCTTTAATTAAATTAATAATTAAAATTCCAATTATTTAATAATTGAATTATTTGGGGTGTCACATATATCCACTTTACATTTATAGGCTTCTTATTCGTTCTTTCGACGAGCTCCCAAGTCTTGTTCTTCTTAATGGATCTGAGATCTTCTTTCATGGCTTCACACTAATTCAAATTACTCATGGCTTCATTCAAATCGATTGGTTCTGCTTCAGCCATCATCATGGCTTCTTCGACTAGATCATCATCAACATCAATTGCTTGATCTAGAAATCTTTCACATCCAACTAGCCTTGTTGATTCAGTTCTTGTTCTTGTCGACCTCCTTTCATTTTGTTCAGGTGGTTCTTCATTTCGACTAGTTGAAGCGTTGCCTTGTTCACTTCGACTATTTGAGGGTTCAACCTATGGATCTTCTTCGAACACATTTATTACCGTGTCCGATTCCTGTGTTGAACTTTGACTCCAGTCCTAACCTTTTCTTTTGTCGACACGAACATCTCTGCTGATTACTAGTTTATCTTTGATTGGCGAATACAACTTGTATGCAATAGTCGAATGATACCCTATGAGAACCATTGCTTCACTTTGATCATCCAGTTTCCTTCTAAATTGTTCAGGTACATGCCTGAAGCACATTGAACCAAAAACTCTAAAATAACTCACACTTGGCTTCGACCCTGTCCAAGCCTCATAAGGTGTTATTCCTACTACCTTCTTTGTTGGACACCTATTTAGAATGTATATTGTTATCGAAGCCACTTCATTCCAAAATTTCTTAGGCATATTTTTAGCTTTCAACATACTTCTTGTCATATTCAGTATACTTCTATTTTTCCTTCCAGTTGTGCCATTGTGCTGAGGTGTATATGGTGCAATAATCTCATGCTCTATACCTTCCTCATTACAAAATTTGGAAAATTCAGCAGACGTATATTCACCACCACCATCAGTTTACTTTTTCAATTTGCAGCCACTTTGTTTTTCAGCATGCAACTTGAATTTCTTGAATTGTGTGAATACTTCACTCTTCCTTTCAATGATATAAATCCAGATATGTCTGGTGAATTTTCATTAACAAAAGTAAGAAAATACATGTTTCCTCCATTTGACTTCACTTCAGATGGTCCACACACATCAGAGTGAACTAGTTCCAACTTGCGCTTGGATTTCATGGGCAAGTCTAGTTTGAATGCCTTCCTTGCATGCTTAGCTTTATAACATTCCTCACATACTTTCTTTGGTTCCTTCACATAAGACAAACCAAACACCATCCTCTTCTAATTAAGCATGCACAAACTCCTAAATTTTAGATGTCTATACCTGTGGTGCCATAGCCAGTTCTTGTCTTCTCCCGTAGTCGAAGCAAGACACTTATGATCTGATGTATTGCGTTCGACTTTGAACATTTTGTTTTCTATCAATGGTGCTTTCATGATTATCCTCCCATCCTCCCAATAGACTTTTATCTGATTTCTTTCAAGCTTCATTTTGAAGCCTTTTGCAAGTAATTAACCTACACTTATCAAATTACTTGTCATAGAAGGTACATACAATACCTCTGTGATAGTAGCTTTTCGACCATCCTTTCTGGAAATCGAGATATCTCATTTGCCTCCAAAATTGATGTGTCTTTCATCAGCAAACTTTATCACCTTTTTCACTGACTCATCTAACTTGGTGAACCAATCTTTATTGCTAGTCATATGGTTGCTACGTCCTGAATCCAGATACCACATGTTGGTTTTCTCAGTGTTCGATTGAGAGTTTACCATCATCAGCACATCATCTGAGTCACTGTCTCCTACATGTGCATATTGGGCTTCATCATTTTCTTTCGCTCTTGCTGTTTTCTTTCTTCGACAGTCTCAAGCATAGTGACCAAAACCTTGACAATTGTCACATTGCACCTCTTTCGTGTTGAATTTCCTCCCAGAGTACTTGTTTCCCACACCTTTCTTGCTCGAATCAGCATTCTTGCTTGATTTCTCATCAGCTGCAAGATGCTTTCGCTGCTTCGATTTTTCAGCTTTCTTGTTGAATCTTGATTGCAATGCTTGTTCAGCCACCTTTTCTCTTTCTGAGTTTCTCTGCTTCAATCTCATCTCATGAGCCTCCAGTGAAGCTTGAAGTTCTTCTAACTTTATATCAGATAGAGTCTTGGCATCTTCAATTGTCACTACAATATAGTCAAAATTTGTAGTTAAAGATCTCAGTACCTTTTCTATTTTCTGCAAATCAGTGATCGTTTCTCCACATGCTTTCATTTGATTCGTCAGTGTTACAATCCTTGAGAAGTATGCAGAGATTGATTCATCATCTTTCATGTGCATCATCTCGTATTGCTTTCTCAGCGTCTGAAACTTCACATTTTTTTCAATTTCTCGCTTCCGCCATACAAGTTCTTCAACTTGTCTCACGCATCTTTCGCTGATTCTTCTTCAATTATCTTCTCGAATACATCAGAGTCTACACACTGATGAATCAAGAATAATGCTTTACAATCTTTCTTCCTCTGATCTTTGTGCGCGGCTTTCTGGGCATCTGTCGCGTTTGCTTCCAGCTCTGATACACCATCATTCAAGATTTCAACAACATCTTGAAATCTGAAAATGACCTTCATCTGTGCAATCCACCGTTAATAGTTTTCCCTTTGAAAATTGGTATATTCGCTGGAATTTGTGTCGGCATTGTTGTTCTTTTTGCCATTAGATTCTCTCTGAATCGCAACCGAGCTCCTTGATACCATTTTTTTGGAACAAAGGGTTTTCAAGAAAGATAGTTTTGTGAAGAAGAAGAAGAAGAAGAAGAATGGAATTGAGAGAGAGAGAGAGAGAGAGAATGATTATCTAAAATTGTATGAAAATTTATTGTATGATACAAAGAAATGCTCCTTATATAGACACATCTCGCAGGCCCAAAGAGAAACTAAACTAAAGCCCAAAACAATCAGGGCCCAAAAGATTTCGACACACTACAACACTATGAATCTATGCAGTTCGAAATTTTGTCTAATTCGACCAACTCACACCCAAAGTCAGTTCGACTAGCACATATACTCGCTAGTTCGATTGAACAAGAATTATACAAACTAACAACCTATAATGCACCAAGGCAAATTAGATCTAGTGGCAAGATTACGAATAAAATTCCAAGAATCCTGTTGACGAGAATTTTCAGGAAAACCATAAAATTCAGTAAGTCTTCAGTTACCAACATGAGTGTCTTGAACAATAATATCAATGTGATTGTTTGAAGAATTTTGTATAGAACAGTTCGAAGATTTCTACCACAGTACTGCCATACCACCTCTTCTTCTGTCACGATTAATTGTAAAACCCAAAGAATACCGTAAACTTTGAACTTTATTTTATTAACATAGCTTATCGTTTCAAACAGAAAAATAACATATGGATTATATCTTCGGACGAGATACTTAAGATTAGGAACTACACTCAGGTTACCTAGGCCCCGAAAATTCCAACAAATGACATTCATTTCTCTTGCAGGCCTGATAATCAGTGTCCGCCATTATGTTTTTGACATCAGAAATAACAGTGAATTGTTTGGTTATGTCATTTCAAGCAGTAATCGTGTTTCCTACTTCAAGTTCCAGCATCATAACTGTCGTCAGCATTACTTCCATGTTTGTGAATCAGGTCAGGTAACTCAGCTTCATCCATTCGAATCCTCTTCTTCATAATACCTGGCTCCTTAACTTGTTTAATTTCTCTCTCAGACAACTTACTTCCTTTCACCGGTGTTTTACAGCGAGCTTGAGCCTTTAAAGAGTTTCTGGTGGTGCTAGCCTTGTTGTCTCCATTTGAATTTTGAGTGCTAATGAATAGTGGTTTTGCCGGAAATTTTTTACTTTCTGCAATCATATTAGATGCAAAATTAATTTTTGTTCCAACATACTGAGGTATTGTCGCATCCGAGAGTGGAATCCCTACACATCTGGTAGCAGCATTCGACGGGTCCTTGGTTACTGCTTTGTTTAATCCTTCCAGCTTCCGAGTCAGATCTTGCAAAACAGCACTGTCAGGTGAAAACACCATGTTGGTGTTACTAATTGCAGTTTGTAGCACACGCATTCCAGCCTCATAACATGAGTCTTGTTCTCAATAACTTGTCCCCATATATTAGGAGTGTTTGTTTGTTTGAGCCAGCATGAGAGACATCCTGATTGGGAACCAGCAGCTTATTATCAAAGTTGTTGAGAGCTAAATTAGGCAACTTAATGCAATCTTCAAACACAATCCCAGGTATTGACCAATTTAAAATATTGGGCAGCAATATTTGAGCCAGAAACTAAACTAGTTTCTAGTGGAAAAATTGAGCTACCAACCACCTTTTTGGCCAAAGACTCAGCCAACTCAATCTCGGCATGAGAAGCATTCAGAGAGACGGTTTTCTAGCTCATCTGCAACCACACTCTGAATTTTCTGGGTGGGATCGAAAGAGATCCATTTTCAGAATCAGTACTACCTTTGCTTTCCAGTTTGAAGAAAACGAGTTTCCTCAAAGCTGGATCTCTATCAACTAAGACTTTCCCATGGATTGAATGCTCAACATGGATGTTGTTGACCCCTCCACTTTTTGAATTTGAAATCAGACGCGTAGTTTTTCTATCACCTTTAACGCCATTGTCACGACCTTCCTTGCTCCGACTATTTCTCAGCCACTTATTTGCTACCACTTCCCTTGAAAGCGCTTGATTCTGCTCTCACAAAATTTCCCCACTCTTTCGCTACAGAGCTAGAATTGGGACTAGATTTCATTTGACAAAAATGTTCCAAATGACCAACAACACCGCACAAGAAACAGAATGCTCCGAGTTATCGTACTTGAAAATCACATGGACTTTCTTGCCTTGCAAACGGTCAAAAGACCAACTCTTCATCAAGGGAATTTGAATATTCACAGCCACTCTATTTCTCAAAATATTTGAAAGAAAAGCAAAGAAAAAGTAATGCTCCTAAGGATTGAAATCCTAAGGAGCAAAAATAGCAAAACTAATTGGAGGCCTAAGCCCTTGCCTCACTTGAGTAGGGCTTAGGCCGACCGTAGATCAAGTAAGGAGATACTTCCACCAACTATGACATTATCAACTTGTGAAATAAAAATCTCGTTATATTGAATTAAACTATCTTTATCAGAAGAAAAAAAAGTCATAATAACTTGTTGCTGGAAGTCTACAACCATTCCTCTCTCTTTCACTATTTCCAGAAAGTTGTTCAATGAACACAAAATATGAACATCTATGAACAACAAATATGAAAACAAATATTAGATCTCATCGTCTTCTACCTCATTAATAAAATCAATTTCTTTCAATTTTGTATTCTTAAAATAATCTCTTTCTTTCAATTTTGATTTTGTCATGTATTTGTTAACAGTGAAACCCTCGTTTAGACCTCAATTCACATTATCTTCTTCTTCAACTTCTAATTCGTTATCTTCAATTTCTCAATTTTCGTTCCAAACTCGTTCACCTTTTGTTAGCTGGTGATTTCGATGAGCCATTTGGTTCGGAACAATGGGCTTCATGTTGTTTGGGTTTTTATTCGAATAAGGAAAATAGGGTCCATATGTTATATTTCATTTGAAAAGAAAGAGCTTCGAATTCTTTGTTCCGTTAAAAGCTTGAAAATTCGAAATGAAGGATTGAGCGGGTACATCGAAGAGATTTCGAATTCAAATGAACAGATTTGAATTGATTAAGTTCGTTGAAGATTCGAAATTCAAATATAAGGCGCCATTCTGTTGAAGGACGCGTGGAAGCCAACGATTGTAGAAGACATGCAATCTTCGAACGTGGCACCTTTTTAGAGTAGGACTGTTAGGGTCGAAATAGTATAAATAAGAGCCTTAGTGTTAGGATTTCGTGTGTTCAATATTGTACAAAAACTTATATACTCAAATTACCAAGTGTTAAGGGAAACGAGTTGCAGAAACATGTACGTATAGAAACACCATTGTTATTTTTCGCAGTTTAAATTAAAAGTCCTTTATCTCTGAATTTACTTCATTTCCAGTCATTTCGTTTTAAAGTTATTCCTTTATATTTCAGTCAAGTTTATACTTTTCCAGAAATGTTTATCTTTTTACCAAGTCTTTTACATTTTGTTTACAAATCATTTACTTTTCAATTTAAAGTCTTTTCACTCGAAGTTACTCACAAATCCAAGTCATAAAGGAACACTCCATTTGCGAGTTGAATCATCCAAAAATGACTCTCCCAATTTCGCTAGTGCCGGCGACTCCAAACCCTCTAACGCACACTGGTACTGATTCATTCTCTTCTTTTTTGGAAAATTAACCCAATTGAAAATAATTTTTAGTGTTATATATATTATTGATTTAAAATAGAATGAGGGATTTTAGAAAGACCAACCACCACAATAGAAGGACCTCTGCCCCATTCCACCAGTTTTAATTTCTGAATTCAATTTATGTTTTGATTTATGGAATGGGTCAAACAATTCTAGATCATACGATTCTAGATCAAATAATTTCAGTTTATGTTTTGATTTTTGCAATTGATTTTAAGATTTTAAATTTTGGGTTTCATAAGCCATTGATTTTCGATTTCAGTTTATGTTTTGATTATAGGTTTCAGAAGACATTGTTTTTCAAATTATGATTTGATATGTATTTTCATGGTTTAGCAATGAAGATGATGATAATGGAGAAGATGATGTGAATTAATAATATGGTAATCTATATTTAATTTGAAAATAAATTTATCAAAAGGTGAAATGGCCTAGTGGCATATTATTGTGTCTAACAACTAAAGTTACATTGGTTCGAGTCTTGGTGAAGGCAAAGTTTTGATTTTTCTTAATTTGGATGACCTTGGTAATGGTTTGATGACCATGGCGATGGTTTGATGCCAAGTTATATGCCACGCAAGCTTCATTAAACGCCTGTTTTCATAAAATAGACTGAAGGACTTACGTGCTCTATTTTACAAAGTCCGAGATAAATATAAGGGACGAAAAAGGATTCTTTCTTACTTTGCAAAAGTATTCTTACAAGAGAAGTGTTCAGAGCAATATTACAAATCATAACCGTTTGATGTCGATTCAACCCCTTCTCTTCTTTTGATATTCAATAAGACCAAGATTGATAGATGCAACTTATTTGCCGCTTAAGTTACTTCTTTGAAAAGATTTCAAACACTTCAAGGTTCCTTGCAAAGATTTCGAACACTCCAAGGAATTTTTCACTCGAGTAAATCTGATTGCACACTATCAACATAAATGCACTGATTCTATCATCCAATTCTTGCTACTTCTTTAAAAAGATTTCAAAAGCTCTAAGGTTCCTTGAAAAAATTTCAAACACTTCAAGAGATTTTTCACATGAAGGATTTCTCGCACGATCTTGCACGAAAACCCATAATTCAACAAATGATTTTGGAGGACAAATCCGATGGTTTTTCCCGGATGAAGACCCCTACAAATCTCAACACAAGCCAATTGAAAATCCATAATTCATCGTCTATATGGCACCCCGACGAAACATCATCATAATGTAACGGTGTGTAGGCATAAATTAGAAGGTTGGAGAAGAAGAAGAAGGAGGAGGAGATGTGTAGGCCAATTTTATAGTATCATCAAGTTGGAATGATGCATGAATGATATATTTATAGTTTGACTCTTTTAAGGTGAAAAAATGTAGTTTTGAAATGAAAAAATGACCCACAAAACAGTATGCGTCGACCTGAAAAAGTGATGTGTCGACCTGTGATTTATAGAAGCTTACATGCTTTAAAAATGCAGTACATGTGTCAACCTGAACATCGTATGTGTCGACACATGTGCTTGTATTTTAAAGCAGAAATGTTGTAAGCTTTAATATTGCAGTACATGTGTCGACTTGAAAAAGTTATGTGTTGACACATACTGAAGCTTTTAAGAAAATGCAGGATTTATGTGTCGACACGTAAACATTTCAGGTCGATACATAAGTGTTGTTGTTGTACAAAAAGTAATTTTTCATGATTGGAATGAATTTTAAAGTTGTTTTAAATGATTCCTAAAACCTCTAATGCAAGGGAATGCCACAATACATAAGGATACCGTCCACCATACTGAAATGCTAGCTTTCCGAGTTTTGTTATCATGCAAAACACCTAATAGTAAAGTTACACTCATAGTTTAGGGATCGCGAGCCTATTTGGTAAGAGAGCCCTTATTCCAGGATCGCATGCCTTAGTGGTCAAAGAGCCTAAATAAGATCACGACAGGTCGGAGAGCCTATATAGGGTCGCGACAAGTTGAGGCTGATAAGCTTAGATAAGATTGTGACAAATTACACTCGGAGATAAGATTGTGACTGTTAAGGACCAAATTGGACTAATTTTCATACATTTTTATTGGTCCTTTTAACCAAGTTTTATTTAATTTTTATTCTTTTATTCACACAATTCATAAATATGCAATTATTCTTGTTTTTATTTTTAGTAGAATAGATGTTTCACTTCAATTGTTAGTTTTGTAGAATTTTTAGAGAAAAATAATTACTTGGATTCATGTGGAGTTGGAAGAAGCAACCAAGTCAAGGCAAGATCAAGATAAGACAAAAGGAGGCCAGGAAAAGACAAAGGGGGCATAAAGCAACTCAGTTGTGCTGCGTCTGTTGAACCTTATTTGATTTAGGCGTCCATGGTTGGCGCATCATCGACACACATTTTGAAATAATTAGAAGTGTCTTGAGGTCAGCCGTCTTGGGGTAGCGTGAAAGTTTCCTTTTAGTTACTTTTTGGGCCAAGATAAATGTATGATTGCATGAAAAAGGTCATATCATTTGCAATCATGACATAGGAAAAAACAAAACAAAGAGAGAGAAAAGGAAAGAAAAGAAAATAGTTTTGCAACTTGATAATTAATTATTCACAATCAGATTTAGTATCAAGTTGGAGAGAGAGATATAGAACATTGGGGAAGAACAAGAAGAACACTCAAGCTTCTTTGTATGTCAACCATGGTGATGAGGAGCTAATTTCCCATTTTGTCAAGATTAAGGTAGTAACTATTCCAAATCCATTATGTAATTCTTGTAAATCCTTGTATGTGAACAATTTGAGGTTGAATGTAGAGAAAATCTTTTGTGGTTTATTGAATATGTCAAGTTAAATTATTGTTGAAAAAGATAATTTAATTTATGTTCTTCAAGCATTTTCTCAAGTAAGAATTGGATTGTAGAAATAGATTTATTTCTTGCTTTTCTTTTATATCAAATACTAAGGATGGTTAGATTAATATTTTGGATGAAGAAATTATCTAAAGGATTAATTTAATGAATATCACAATATCATTTAGACATAAATGTTATTGAGAGGATATTAGATTATGTTCAAACTTATTGAGTTCACATACTAGTTATGAGAAAATATATGGAAATGGAATAGTGAAACCAAATCTTGACAAAGTCTTTTTAATTGATAAAAACCATATTTTTAGTATTTTAATTTTATGTCACAAGTGATTGATAAATTTCCAAACATAAACAAACCATGTTCAATTTGTAAACTTAAAGCGATTATAACTATAGAACGTCGGTAATATCACCCAATCTTTGTGGATACGATATAAAATATTTGCCGGAAATATACTTTTCAACAGCGACATGCTATATAGCTTAGATAAGTCTACATCAAGTGTTTAGAGCATCATTATATACGTTGGCGTGATGAGGCTGGACAACTTTGATAAGTTCGCATAAAGCATTCAAAGCATCGTGATAGATGTTGACATGATTAAGCCGGGGAGCTTTGATAATTTCGCGACAAATGTTCAGAGCGTTATAGACATTGACGTGATGAGGTCGAAGAGCTTTGATAAGTTCGCGAAAAACGTTCAGAGTGTCACGATGGACGTTGACGTGATAAGGTCGGGGAGCTTTGATAAGTTCGCGACAAACATTCAGAGCTTCATGATAGATGTTGACGTGATGAGGTCGGAGAGCTTTGATAAGTTTGCGGAAAACATTCAGAGCATTGTAATAGACGTTGACGTGATGAGGCTTGAGAGCTTTAATAAGTTCACGGTAAACGTCCAGAGCGTCATGATAGAGGTTGACGTGATGAGGTCAGAGAGTTTTGATAAATTTACGATAAACATTTAGAGTCTCATGATAAACATTGACGTGATGGGGCCGGAGAGCTTTGATAAATTCGTGGCAAATGTTCATGGCGTCATGATAGACATTAACATGATGAGGCCAAAGAGCTTTGATAAGTTTGCAGCAAATGTTAAATGTTCACTCGGACTGCCCATATGGTTAAGGATCACGAGGTGTCAGAGAGCCATGGTAGGGTCGCGAAAAATATGGTCGGAGAGCCCTTGTCCAGGGATTGCGAGCCAGAAACTAGTTGAATTGAGGACAATGGTCGTTCTCGGTCTTCGTTTTTGTTGGAGAGTAAATCTTTGTCCGAACTTTGTACCTGGTATATACAAACTAAAGGAACTCAACCGGTTAATAATGTCAAGATGTTGTTTAGCTTTGTGTTAGATTTTTCCAGATGATGCGAATCACGTTTGTCCTCTTTCATTGTCGGTTTGTAAGTTTCGGTCTTTCACGTTTTGATTTGGTTAATAGTTAATGCTGAGTATGGTGTTTGACTAATAATATTAGTAGCAGAGGTATTTGCATCATGAGTTCCTTCGACTCTATTGACTGCTTGTGTATAAATAAATACCGAATATTGTTTTTATGTCTTTGATTTAAACCAGCTTTAGAAGTGTACCAACTTTCATTTGTTTATCTGCACCAACAATTAAATCGAAGATATTTATATGCAATTCTCACTATTTATATGCAATTCTCACTATAATAGATTTGTCAATTTGTTATTTGGTTGGTCAAAGTCAAGCATCTCGGATACGGATACAACATACAGAATAGCTCTCAAGCGATTTATTTCATGAAACACAATGTCCCCAAAAGGATGAACTAAGACTAAACAAACCAGCCGATGTGGGACTGAAACTCACTAAACACACTTCTTATTTCTATTCCTCTTCTTCAATCAATCTGCATAATCTGTTATCTTATGTTGCCTCAACTTCACTTAATTACTACTAATTCATTATAAAAATACACTCCAGAGTCAAGAAAATTCTTCAAGCTGCACCATATATACTACTATACTTGGCATGGGGCATGTCCTATACTCAAATACTATTTTCTTAACACATATAGTAAGAAAAGTAATTATCAGCATAACTGCAAATCAGCTTATGTATACAGTATACAGTGGCAGAGTGGCAAAGTAATAGAGTAACAAGTATTAACCCAAACATTAATCCCAATCTTGTCATTAAAGAAATTGAAGAATAAAGTATTAACCCAAACATAATTTGTGGAGAGAAATGTATTTAATGATAACGGTATACTGCATTATGCATTTCAATCAGAGCTGCTACCCCGAAGTAAGTAAACGTAATGAACAAACATAATGGCTAGTATGCCGATTACCATAACCTTCCAAATTGGATAATTGTATCCAGTTTCAGTTTGATCCTCAACTTTCGCAACAGCATTGTTGGCTGGTTGCTTCGTGAACGAAACGCCACCCCAAAACAGTACCCGATGTATCCTCATCCCTATCTCGACAGCCCTTTTCTTCTTCTTCCATTCAGAATGCATTCTACAGGAATATAGTTAAGGTGTTATATTGAATCAGATTCGACTTTCACAATGAAATTGAATACGAAAACCTAAAAGAACCATACAAATAGCAAATCGGATCGATTAAAATTCATATGAAACCTACAATTAACATTACCAAACTAAATCAATTAAGCTTTCAATCTTTGAACAGTTTGAATCGATAATCTCAAATATATTGAACTACCTATGCATCACATGAACATTTCAATGGAAAAAAATACCTAAAACGAGGGTAAAATGTTGGTGCTGCGTCTCCATCATCAGTATCGAGCTCAACCCTACAAAGTGGTGAAAACGGCGAAACCATGGTGCGGCATGAATTAGCGTGGACCATACGTTGACGAGAGCCCGTTGAAGCATAACGATCCTCCTGGTAAAGCTCAACAAGTTTCTGCAAGAAGAAACATCGGCTTCTGAAGGTCATGATTGCGCAAAAAGAAAACCCTCTGAGTTTCTATGATTCTCTCCCTTTCAAATGCTATATATATTTTTAGAGGGAAATGAAAATGCCTAAATCTTCCTATTTGCTTTCCGTGTATTTCATTTTCTCTTGTTTTTATAACTTCATAATAATATTTTTACATTCAAGATATGTTTGATTAATTTAATTTCATTATTTTTACACTTTAAATTGCAACTTAATTTTAAAAATTGTTATTTAGAACAAATTTACCCGTATTTTTCCTATATTGTTTTTAAAAGGATATCATAGATATCATGTTCAATACTTCTATAGTTTAGAGTATTCTTTTTTGTTTGTCAACATTTGATGATTAATTGTGAATAAGAATTATGGATCGATATTTTTTGATAGTTTCTTTTCAGAATCATATTCTTAATTAATTGTCGTAACACCCCCTAAGCCCCGGATAAAATAAATGGCGTAATCAAAGTAAATATCATGCATATCTCAAGAGGGCATCACATGTATTTCCAAAATTAAACACAATACATCGGTCATGCTCATAACACGCATTTAAAATCATGTTTCATATACCAACACATGCATCTCACAGTAGAATGATTCTTTTTCATAACGATAATAATGATTGAAATCACATACTGACAATCATATAATAAATATTAGGCACTAAACGCCACTAATTGTTGAATGTAGCATATAAGCCAAGTGCAATTGGAAGGCTTCAGATGCTGTTTTGAAAAACAACTTATTCAGAAAAGTTGTTCTGATGCAATACAGGAAAAGGAAAATTCGAAGAAGAAACCAGTTTTGTTTTGAAAGCGATTTACAAATCTAATCAACTTTGCGGTTTTCTGGTTTTTGGTTTGTGTTATATTTGTTATGCTTTGTGATGCCTATTGTAATACGGTGGGAGAACTGACTTTGGAATTTGTTTTGCTTTTTATCGCAAATGTTGCGGATAGCAAGAGTCGCTACCGACTTTTCTTTTATCCAATTAAGGGAAGGTGAAAAGAACATAAAAAGACCTTCGTTAGATTCTGAGTAAGGGAGAAGGTTATGAAAAGGGAAGGTATTAGCACCCCTTTTCATCCGTAATTATCTACGGGCTCTCAGTTGCTTTTAGCTCATCTTTAAAAATTTTCTTTCTGTGTGTGTATTTGAAAAATGTTTTGAAAAGGCATTTCGCTTTGACTTCGTAATGATTCACACTGGAATGTATATGAAGTGTTTGTTTTGAAAAGTGTTTTAACTTTGACAAAAGTATGAGGTGTGAAAAGTATTTTGATAGAGCAAGCAACTAAAAGTCTTATTACCTACTCAGAACGGTCATTTTCGTGTTATTTCGCTTTCCTTTAGAATAGCGTTATCCATACCATTAGTTGGTAGGTAACCCTATTCGTTGGATGTAAGAGGGACATTCGAAAGGGACATCGGATGGTCATAGAAGGCAACTTGTAGGAGTATCCTAGCACATTCGAAGGGACGATCATCACTTTTCGTAGGCAACAATCGAGGGACGAGATCATGTATTCATAGGCCACGTCGAGGGACTATGATCTTTGTATCGAAGGGACTATGATGATATGTTTGTAGGCAACGGTGCTAGGATACCTCTACATTCGAGGGACTTGACCATTTGTTCGAAAGGCAACAAGAGAGAATACTGTAGGGGGTGCATGTGTGACGAGAGTGTGTCAAATTCAGATATTTTTATCTTGAGATTTAGAAGTGATCTACGTTCGTTTTTATCTTGCCATACACGTCTAGTTACTAGCAGTTTATATGAGTGCGGAAAGTAAATTGCAGAAAGTAAAGTGCGGAAAGTAAATCCTACGCTATTACATGGCTTTGGGGCAGTTACATAATATAGGAGTGCAAAAATTAAATCCTAATTAAGCTATTACATCCCATGAGCAGTTACATAATATTGAAAAAAAAGAAATGCGAGAAAATTAATCCTAACTATTACAACCTGGAAGCAGATACATAATAATCGGAAAAGAAAAGAAATTCGCATAAGAGAAAATGTGTTAGTAAAAAAAAGATTTTTGGGTTAGGAAAAAGTTTTTAGGTTAGTAATCCTAATTAGATGATAGGACAATTTTTTGGGAATTTTCTGGATTGGTTTTAATAAAGAAAAACAATTAAAAGTCAATTTTATGGTTAATTAACGATTATCACTGGACCAAGCTGCATGTTGTGTTAGTGGAATGAAACAAAAACAAAATAAAAGAAATTGATTCCTGAATGCCAAAACACGCGCCAAGATCTTCATCGTCCCCG
This sequence comes from Vicia sativa, assembly GCA_021764765.1. Lineage (NCBI taxonomy): Eukaryota > Viridiplantae > Streptophyta > Magnoliopsida > Fabales > Fabaceae > Vicia > Vicia sativa. The sequence goes on along the minus strand of CM038792.1, from coordinate 52,909,337 downwards.
TTTGAATTTTTGAACTTTTACCTACGGTTGCTGTTCGTAGCAACAACCTATAGTGACGGCTTCGTCCGTCACTATATCACCTGCAAATTTTCAAAATCCATAATACGCAATATAAATTTATGAGGGACACATGGATGGATTGCTTTCATCCTCCTGAACACGAATATGACCTTGGTTTTGGCCAATTTTTCCTAAATCGAAGGATCCTAATTCGAAGCTCAGAAAACCTAACAATGGCATGTTACGATTCCTGTGTCTAAACTCAAATTGATCTATACAGAAACATTCCAAACATCAAAACGAACAAGAATATGCAATCAAAATGTATTTATAATACACGAATCATAGAAATCGAATTTGGATAAAAAGTTGTGCAAACCGTGATTGTGATATCATGATTCTGGATGCTTTTGTGATCTGTGAGTGTCTGGAATGGATCAGGGAACCTCCTGGAACGTGTTGGAATGCTTGGAATCGTCTGAATTGAAGCAAAACTAGGGCTGCCAATTGCTTGAATGCCATAGATTTTTGAAACTTTGTTAGGGTTCTTGGAGGCAAGAATTTTGTTCTTTGTACTTGTGGATGCATTGTGTACTTATAGTAGAGTGAATTAGGTCTAGAATCATGAAGAAATTGTGTGCCAATCAATGAGAAAATATTTGATTTGGAATGAAACCAAATATTGCCTTTTTGATCAAATCTCATTCAATTCCTTTGCCAATCAATGCAATTTCGAAATTGACAGCTTGTATGGCTTGCTCGGACCTCAAGAATGAGAGAAAAATCCACCTTGCAATTAATTTTGATTTTCTATCTTTTATTTTAATTAAATTGGCTTTTTAAATTATTAAAAATCCAAAATAAATAGAAAATAAAAGATAAATTCTTGGCCTTGGGCTTGGAGGTTCCAAATCAGCTAAGGAACATGTTTGAACAAAGAAAAGTTAGGCCCATTTGCAAAAATTTTGATTTTGTCAAGTATTTGACTTTGTGCACCTCCTAAAAAATGCTCAACTTGTGCAAGGTGTATCTTGCTCAATTTTTAACATTTTTGGGTGTTCTTGGACTTTTTAGAAAGCTCAAGATTAAACAACCTCTTTGGTTTCATATTCATTGAAGTTTTTATGCTCATGAACACTTCTTTACAAAAAGTTGACTTTTTGTTGACTTTGAAAAGGACCTGTAATATTTTGATCCATAACTTCCAAATGAAGCATTTTCTTCCCAAGCTTGTGAGACTTGAAGTTGTAGAGAATTGAATTCTATTCAAAATGAGATGTGGTGGAAAACTTTCTAATAAAGTATGTGAAAATTATGCTTGGTCAAAATGCTGTTGACTTTTGTCTAAGAAAGCCCAATTTAGAAACTTTGACTTTTGATCAATTCTTGACTTTTCTTGATGAATCATGATCAACCCTTGATCAAATGAAGAATATTACTTCAAAATATTGATGTTGACCAAAAATTATGAAGTTTGACTATATGTTGACCACAGTTGACTTTTTTGTCCAATACAACTGATTTTCAACCATCCGAGCAATTATCTGAGGAAACTTGACCTGTAAGGCTTGAAACTTGACATGGAGATTCTTTGAAGCATATGATGAGACATGATGATCACTTGAAATGTTGGAGACCCACCTTGATTTGAGGATGGCCAAACCCTAGTTTGGGTTGATTGCTTAGGAGAGGGTTTGTCTGGTCAACCCTTGTAAAATCCTTGAGTATGGATATGTGAAATGTCTTGAGAAGTAAGAGGGAAAATTTTGGGGTATGACAATTGCCCCTGTTCAATCTTCTTGTACTAGAAGGGTTAGATTGGTATGCTTGCCTTTCGTGACCTGGAAGTAGAGGATGATTGAACACTCTAGTACACCTGAAAATGTGCACTCGCTATTGGTTGATGATGCGCTGGAATGGGCTTATAGATGCCATTTGGAGAAGCTGTTGCTGGAGAGCAAGTCGTATGCTAGAATCATAAACATCGTTTGAATAGGAGAAACATCGGGGATGGGCTTAAGATGCCATCAGGAGAGAATGATGCTAGGGAATGAGTCGTTCGTTAGACTCTGTATGTATTCTTCAAAATAAGAAGAAAGCACGGAGATGGCCTTAAGATGCCATCCGGAGAGAATGATGTTGAGTCGTACGTTAGACTTCACGCTCGCCTTTGAATGAAGTTAATGGTAGGTATTGATTTTTAACCAAATATGCAGCATTCTGAAGGTAGAAAGATGTCGACAAATAGTCGGAGATGGGATTAAGATGCCATCTGGGGCAATTGAGTCTTATGCTAGACTCTATAGTCGCTATTGATAATAAGAGAGTCAGAGTAAACCTTCGTCCTGGCTATTCTGAGGTAGATATTTGGCAGAATGTGGATAGCTTTCCCGTCTTGCTTCGGGTGTTGATCCAATGTCTGTTGTCGGAAGACAACTTGTATGGTCTTTCAGATAGGGTTCCCCGTCTTGTTTCGGGTGTTAATCTTGGACCTTCCATTTGGAAAAGATTTGTACGGTCTTTCAAATAGGGTTCCCTGTCTTGTTTCGGGTGTTAATCCTGGACCTTCCATTTGGAAAAGATTTGTTACCTGCTGGAGAAAATAAGAACTTTGACAGGATATAGTTAGACTTATGCAGGTTATGATGCATGCGAGGATATGACAAAGTACGTGAATGATATATGCACATGTCATGATTTTTTTTATGAATAATGTATGAATGTAGATGTTGTGGTATTTCAAAACATATCCATCTTGAAGAAGATGAGTACGTCCTGCTGAGGATTTCTGACTTTTGCTTGGGGATGAAGTTGCTGAAAACCCTGACTTGGAGGAGAAAGAGATGTAGGTTTCCTCTTATGCACTATCTGACCAAGTTTCGAGCCTAGATATTAATGTTGTTGGAAAGAATAAAAGTTGGGAGATACTCCGTTGGGGATCTTGTGCGTAGATCTTGATGGGAAATAAGAGAGATGTAAGTTTCCTCCGATGCACTATTTGACCAAGTTTCAAGTCTAGATATTGCTGCTGTCGGGGAATGATATTCATTGGGAGATATTCTGCTGGGGATGAACACCTCTGTGGAACTATCTCGCGAGGAATGCATTGGTGACTTTAGTCGTCATCTCAATTCCTAGAATTTGTAGTAATTATTTTTGTTCGTTCGCTTTTCGTGTGTTTGTGGACAGATGTTTATTGTCAAATGCATATAATCATTCAAAGCAATCATTGGACTTTATGCAAAAAACAACAATAGTGAACAATGTAAAAGAAAGAATTTGCATTAATTTTGAAAGGTGGCGTATGGCCAAGCAGTTTGTATACAAGGAAAGTAAAAAGATATGCGGAAATTATCTCGTCGAGTTTCAACTATGCTAGTGCTCATATATTTCGACTATCTCATCTCCTTGTTGTCAATAGAAAGTGAGTGAATTGATTTTTGCCATTTGAATCTTGAATGCTGACAGCAGTCTGTAGTCTATAAGTAGGTGAACTGGACGAGACACAGTCGTACGCTTAAATCCCTAACTTTTGCCTAGACCGCCCTTTCGGGTTTTCAGTCTACCGGGATACCCTTTTTTGCCCAAGCCGCCTTTGCAAGTTTTCGACTTGCCGGATGTACATGTTTCGTATATATCCTTAACTTTTGCCCAAACCTCTTTGGTTCGCCAGGATGCCCTAATTTTTGCCTAGGTCAGTCGACCTAGCGGGTCTCGTTCATGCATAGTATTTTTTGACTATGTCTGCATTCACAGAGTGTGGGAAGTCTTCGCCATCCATGGTGCTAAGTATCATAGCTCCGCCAGAAAATACTGTCTTGACTACAAATGGCCCCTCATAGGTGGAAGTCCATTTGCCCCTGGGATCACCTTATGGAAGGATGATGCGCTTGACTACTAAGTCACCGACTTGGTAGACTCGGTGTTTGACCTTCTTGTTGAATGCTCTGATAATTTGTTTCTGATAGATCTGTCCATGGCAGATGGATGTGAGTCGTTTTTCGTCGATCGAGTTGATCTAGTCGAGGCGGGTATGGATCCATTTATCTTCACCTAGTTCTGCGTCCTGGAGGACTCTGGTTGAAGGTATCTGAACTTCGATGGGCAGGACTGCTTCCATACCGTATACGAGAGAGAAGGGGGTTGCCCCTGTAGATGTTCGTATTGTAGTGCGATAACCATGGAGAGCAAATGACAACATCTCGTGCCAATCCTTGTAAGTCACTGTCATCTTCTGTATGATCTTCTTGATATTCTTGTTGGTGGCTTCCACTATGCCATTCATCTTAGGCCGATATGGAGAAGAGGTATGATGCTTGATCTTGAACTGCGTGCAGAGTTCGCTGATCATTTTGTTGTTGAGGTTGGTACCGTTATCTGTGATAATCCTTTTGGGAGTGCCGTACTGACAGATAAGATTATGCTTGATGAATCGAGCCACAACATTCTTGGTAACAGATGCGAACGAGGCTGCTTCTACCCACTTGGTGAAATAGTCAATTGCCACAAGGATGAAACGATGTTTGTTGGAAGCGGTAGGTTTGATTTCTCCGATCATATCAATGCCCCACATTGCGAAAGGCCAAGGAGCGGTCAGAACATTCAATGGTGGACCAATAGTAACCTGCTACATGCACTTTGTCTGCGTATATTTGGCATTTGTAACAAGATCGAACATAGCGGTGACAATCAGCTTCCATGGTGGACCAATAGTAACCTGTTCTCAGAATCTTTTTAGCCATCGTATATCCACTGGAGTGGGTACCGAATGCGCTTTCGTGTAATTCTTCCATGATACGTTCTGCAGTTTTCTGATCTACACAGCGGAGTAAGCACAAGTCGTGGTTGCGCTTGTATAAGATGTCATTGTTGAGAAAGAATTTGGATATGAATCTTCTCAAGAACTTCTTATCGTTGACAGATGCCCCTGCGGGATATTCCTGAGTCTCAAGATACCTCTTCACTTCGTAGAACCAAGGCTTCTCTTCTATATCAAGTTCATAAAAGTATGCTGGTTCGTCAAACTTCTCGATGATGACCTGGGGAGCTTCATTGTCTCATCTAACCTTAAACATAGATGGCATAGTAGCTAACACGTCTGCCAACTGATTCTCTTCTCGTGGAATGTGATTGAAAGTAATCTCTTCGAAGTAGGGGATCAGATTTAGAACATGCTCTCGATACGGAATGAGGTTCGGATGCTTCGTATCCCAACCGCCTTTTATCTGACTGATCACTAAAGCTGAGTCTCCATACACTTGCAAGAATTTGATTCTTAAGTCAATTGCAGCTTTAATACCCATGATGCACGCTTCGTATTCGGCCATGTTGTTAGTACAACGGAAACTTAATCTGGCGGTGAAAGGCGTGTGTCCGCCTGTAGGAGATGTAATGATGGCGCCAATGCCATTGCCAAGTGCGTTTGAGGCCCCATCAAAGACCATGGTCCATCAGGATCCTGGTTTGGGTTCTTCGTCTAGGCCTGGTTCTTCACAATCAGTAACTAACAAAATATCTTCGTTTAGAAATTCAAACTACATGGACTGATAGTCGTCTACGACTTGATGAGCCAAATGATCGGTTACTACACTTCCTTTGATCGCTTTCTGAGAAGTATATTAGATGTCGTATTCGGTCAAGATCATTTTCCATCTTACTATTCTTCCGGAGAGAGCAGGTTTCTCGAATATGTATTTTATCGGAGGCCATCTTGGAGATCAACAAAGTGGTGTGAGTCAACATATACTATCTTAGTCGGCGAGCAGCCCAAACCAAAGTGCTGCAAGTTTTCTCGAGCTGTGAGTATCTTGTTTCACAGTCGGTAAACTTTTTGCTAAGGTAGTATATCACATACTCTTTTCGACCAGACTCGTCATGTTTCCACAACACACACCCCATTAAGTTCTCTAATACTGTCAAGTACATGATAAGGGGTCTTCCTTCGGCAGGCGGCATCAGGATAGGAGGATTCTGCAGATACTCTTTGATTTTGTCAAAAGCGATCTGGAAATTGTCGTTCCATTCCACTACTTGATCTTTCTTCAGTAATTTGAAGATTGGCTCACACAAGTAGCAGTTAGATGTGCAATGAATCTGGAAATGTAGTTCAATCATCCCAAGAAACCTCTGACTTCTATCTCGGTGCGGGGCGCTGGCATTTCTTGGATAGCTTTAACTTTGGCGGGGTCAACTTCAATACCTTTACCACTGACAACAAACCCTAGGAGTTTACCGGATCTGACTCCAAAGGTGCACTTGTTGGGATTAAGTCTTAGTCTATACTTCTTCAGTCTATCAAATCGTTTCTACAAATGATCGAGATGTTCTTCTTCAGTCTGTGATCGAGCTATCATGTCATCGACGTAGAACGCTATCTCGTGATGAATCATGTCATGAAATAATTCCACCATGGCACGTTGGTATGTGGCGCCAGTGTTCTTCAGTCCGAACGGCATGACCTTATAGCAGAATATGCTCCAATATGTAATGAAAGTAGTCTTCTCCATGTCTTCAGGAGCCATTTTGATCTGATTGTAACCGGAGAAACCATCCATGAAGAAGATAACCTTATGTTGAGCGGTGTTGTCGACTAGAACATCAATATGAGGAGGTGGAAATCGTCTTTCAGACTCGCTCTGTTCAAATCTCTGTAATCCACACACATTCGCACTTTGCCATCCTTCTTAGGTACAGGTACCACATTTGCAACCCAATGCGGATAAGAAGTAACAGCTAGGAAATCGGCATTGAACTGTTTCATAACTCCGACTTTGATTTTCTCTGACATCTCAGGACGCATACGACGAACCTTCTGCTTCACCAAGAGAAAACCTTCTTTTGTCGGTAATTGGTGCACCACAATGTCAATGTCTAGACCTGGAATGTCTTCGTATGACCAAGCAAAAACCTCAATATAGTCTCGTAGCATCTGGACCAATCTTTCTTTGATACCGTTCTCAAGACCTACTCCTATCTTGATTTCTTTTCTGTCTTCGTCAGTACCTAGATTCACAACCTCGACTGGCTCTTCGTGTGGCTGTATAACCTATTCCTCTTGCTGTAGCAGTCTGACAAGTTCTCCTGGCACTTCACAATCTTCCTCACCCTCGTCTTCGGCTTGGTAGATCGGATTATCGAAGTCATATTTAGCAACAGCAAAGTTGTTATCAACTAGATTCAGAGTGAATCTGCAGTGTATCACATAGCTTTTGAAGGGGTAGTAAAAGAAAAGAACGAAAACACTTAAATGAAAAAGTCCAGTGATTTTATTGAATGAAAATATGCAAATGACAGATAATAACCCTCACAAACGAGCCGTGATGCCCCGGGCAAGGCATTAGGCTTTAAAGTTTATTGTCTGAACGTAAATAAAGAACGAAAAGCATAGAAGAAAACAAAAGCAATTACTACTGTCTAAAGGAGATTGGTATGACGTCTTCGGTCTTTCAATTGTTGAGTCCGTTGTCGGGAGTTGGGAAGATCTACTTGCTGATGTCGAAGTCGCTGTCGTTGTCTTCTATAACATGGACTCCATTTTTGCTGATGCGGAAAGGAAGTTGGCCGGCACGTTCGCGACGTATCATCTTCTGACCTTTGGTAGTGAAGCCTAAACCAGTCTTGTCATATTTGAAAGAAAGATCGGGGAGCTGACCCCAAATAGTACTACCTTCTTCTTCAACTGAAACTTGAGCATCTTTCAGTGAGGTCATCCTAGGCGGAACTTGTGTAACTTTTCAGGAGTGACAGGAATGTCAACAGGCATGACTCTTGGAACTGTTTCGAAAGCTTGACAGGGAGTTTCGAAGAATTCACCTTCTATTTCGAGGTATCGAAATGACTGCAGATGGCTTACCATATATTCCTCCTTACCACATACTGTAACAACCTTCCCCTTCACTGGGTACTTCAGCTTCTGATGCAAGGTAGAGGTAACAGCGCCTGTCCCATGTATCCAAGGGCGTCCAAGTAGGCAAGAGTAAGCTGGACGGATGTCCATGACAAAGAAAATGGAGTCAAAAGTTTGGGAACCGACTTTAACTGGTAGGGTGAGCTCTCCACGTACTGTTCGTTTAGAACCTTCAAAAGCTCTTACAATTATGTCGCTGGGCTTCAAGACCAATCCTTTAACATCAAGTCGATCGAAAGCACTCTTCGGCAGGATATTCAAAGCAGAACCGATATTTACCAAAACATGAGACAATGTAACGCCCTTGCATTCAACAGAGATGTGCAAGGCTTTGTTGTGTTTCCTTCCTGCATGAGTCAAATCAACATCAGAGAAGCCTATACCGTTGTTGACAGCCAGGCTAGTAATACAAACTTCAAACTAATCAGTAGTAGTGTCTTGCGGTATGTGAGCATTCTTCAGAAACTTCACTAAGGCCTTAGCATGAGCCTCAGAGCACAATAGTAGAGCAAGCATGGAGATTTTGGACGGAGTTTGTCCCAACTGTTCCACAACATTGTAGTCACTCTTCTTGATGATCTTCAGAATTTCCTCCATTTCTTGTTTGGAGGTTTCTTCAACAACTTCCTTTGGTACTTCTGTCTGAGCAGGATGAGTTACCGGTTCTTTCCCTCTAGCTTCGGGAACTGGTTTGACAGTTGGTATGCGAGCTGGAGTCGCAGTGTCTTTTGGAGGAGAGATCTCTAGAGAAAACACTCTTCCGGTTCTGGTTACCTTACTTGATCTGGTGATGTTGTCAACATCAGGAATGGTAGCTTCAACTATAATGTCCTCAATGGTCAGAGGTTCTTGTTTGACGCCATGATAATAAACTTCAACTCCATAGTTCCACGGTATAGATTTGTTAGAGGAATATGGAATTGCTCTGGGAGAAGTAATGATGAGAAGTGCCACTCTAGGCACAGGATCAGAAGAGGAGATCCTTATTGTGTTGACATCAACACAGTCTTCTAGGAAATCGTCCCCCCATCCGGTCGCCTTGACATCTTCGATAGGAGTCTTGTAACTTTCAGGAACGGTATACTTCACCATGTAATCAAACTTTCCACTTGGTTGCCCCAAGGTATCCCAGGCTTCTTGTACGGCTTCACTCGCATCTTCGATCTTCAGATTCTTAGACATGTCTTCACACAGATTCTCCACAGGTGAAGGTTTCAGAAATATCACTTCTCGGTTATCCATCATGCACTGAATAAGCCTTCTCAACCAAGCACATCCGTCAGGTGCTAATGGGCACCAACGACAATTCTCTGGGCATCCTGGATTGACGCCGGCTTGCAGCAGATTCTTCTTAACAGTCATCAGAGGAATAGTCAAGTTGTTCACATCAAAAACATAAGAATTCTTGTCAATTGCATTGGCACTTTTGCCATGGTTAGGCATTGGTGCATTGATCACATTCGGATTTTCAACAGGAGGATCAAACTCAATTTCCTTGGCTTCAATCATGTCTTGAATCTTGTTCTTCAGAGCCCAACAGTCGTCGGTGTCATGCCCTGGGCTGTTGGAGTGGTACACACACTTAGCATTAGGATTGTATCTCGGAGAGGAAGTGTTGATGTGTTGAGGAGGATCCCTCAAGGTAATAAGCTCTGCTTTCAACATGTGTTGCAATGCTTGCGACAATGGCATGTTGATCTTCGTAAACTGTCTTCGTGGCGCGTTCTGGTTACGCGCGTTATTTCGTTGAGGTAGCGCTGGTGTAGGCTTGGAGATCACATCTGCCCCCACAGATTGAGCACGATCAGTTTTGACACGACTTTTCTGACCATACACAGCATTGGCTTTTTTCTTACCACCAAAAGATCTCTTCGCAGCATTTGAAGATGAATCTACCTGAATCTTTTCGTTCTTTATTCTAGCTTCTATACGTTCTCCTGTCAATATCAGCTCGGTGAACCCGGCTGAAGAGTTTCCAATCAGATGATTGAAGAATGGGCCTGTCAGTGTTCCCATAAACATATCAACCAACTCCCTATTAGACAAGGGTGGCTGAGCTCTGCCTGCTAGATCTCTCCATTTCTGAGCATACTCTTTGAATTTCTCATCACGACCCATAGACATGCTCTGTAGTTGCATGCGAGTGGGTGCCAATTCAGCATTGTATTGGTACTGCTTGTAGAAAGCATCTGCTAAGTCATTCCAGGTATGGATGTGGGTACTCTCTAGCTGATAATACCACTCCAACTGAGCTCCGGATAAACTCTCTTGAAAGAAATGGATCCACAACTTCCTGTCATCAGTGTGAGGATGGATCTTCTGAACATAGGACTTCAAATGCAGCTTCGGACAAGAGATGCCATCATACTTGGCAAAAGTAGGAACTTTGAACTTGCGGGGAATCACCACACCAGGAACTAGGCTTAGATCATCAAAATTCAGCCCGGACATCTTCAGATTTTCCACAGCATTCAGACGATCTTCAAGTTGTTTGTATTTGTCATCCTCATGAGAATACTGCTCATTCTCATAGTCTTCTTCGCTGTTTTCAGACTCATGCTGGTCTTCTTCATTGTTCTTGATACTTTCATCAGTTTCAACGCTCTTGTCTGAGAGTTCTACACGGCTGACCACCCTAGGTCCACCCTTATGACGTCTTCCCGTATTGAGGACACCGATGACCTTCTTCTTTCTGGTGATGAGCTTCTTCAAGTCTTCCTGGCCTTGGACCAAGCTGGTGACCACTTCTTGGAATTGAGCATTCTAAGCCTGGAGATCTTTGACATTCTGTTCAAGAGCCATTTCTGCTAAAATAAATAGCGAGAGAATGAGAAAACCGACCTTCAATGTACCTGTTATGAAATGTCATGCCATGATATGCGATGTTATGTAATGCAATGCAATGTTTTCAAGGACCTTAGGAATTTAAATTTGTTAAACAAGCACGAACAAACTTTTTATTAACTTTTCTTTTTCTTTTCTCTTTCTTTCTTTTTAAGTACAAAAGATAATTTGAAAAAATAAAAGAACAAATTCCTAAAGCTCTATGTCTCCCATGGGCGCTTCCTCTTGGTGTTGAAGTAGGCGTCGATGTTTCGCTCCTCGTGTAGTAGCTTGGTCAACTATAGTACCTTCTTCTCGCTTGCATAGCATTGAGCTTCGAATGTATCCCTTTCTTCTTTGAGCTGAATCCAAGATCTCTTCAAGTCTTCAAAATCAGTAGGCATGTCGGGATGGAGAACGGTATATGGTACGTCACCTATAGCAACATGTTCCATAATTACTGGTAACACTGGTGTAAATGGCATCATGAGGTTTTGAGCGAGCTCGCACCCATTTGAGGTAAGGCTCCCAAGGAATGGAATTTATATGTCCCAAAGTCTTAGTATCAATCTTCTTTACCATGCCCTAAGCGTGTATGAACCTCCGATGGTAATTCTGGAGATCGTGGCTGTAGTCGAACACAATATCTTGGAGAAGCATATCATGAGGACCATCTCTTCGAGCATAACCAAACTGACGTAGAGCTAGAGAAGGGTTGTAGGTGATACCTCCCCTTATGCCAAGGAGTGGTACGTTAGGTAATTCTCCGCAACGCTCAATGAATGTGAATTCCTTTTGAGAGAAAAGACACCAACGGATATCTGAATGAGAGAGTGACATCAGCCTTTGAGACCACTTCAATCTTTGCTCGTTCTTCATTACCGATTGAGGAAGGTGTGAAATAAACCACCTGGAAAGTAACGGTATGCAACACATGAGAGTTCCTTGTCTCTTGATGGTACGAGTGTGGAGAGAATGTAGGATGTCTCCAAGTAAGATAGAAACAAGATTATGAGCGAGGAATATCTTGATGGCGTTCACGTCTATGAACTGATCTGGATTAGGAAATAGCACCAAGCCATAACTCCGCTTCTTGTTTCCCAATTGGCTTCAATGTCTGACCGTTTTAGATGTAGCGCTGATGCGATGTCTTCATACCTCAGAGCTTTTTCTGAACCGGTGAATGGTATCTGATCAAGAACAGGTATCCCAAGTAGCTTAGAGAACTCTTCCAAGGTAGGAACCAACTGATAATCTGGTAATGTAAAGCAATGGTGTTTTAGATCGAAGAATTGGAATAAGATGTGCATCATATCCTCTTCAAAACCGGAGATAACTAATTCAAGTAGATAACCATGTCTTTTGATGAATTGAGCATGATCGGGAATTTCTGAAACCAATTCTTTGAGCTGAGAAGGTATATCCATGAAGTTGATTCGGATAGTCTTTCTGGAAGCCATAATTCCTACAAAACAAAGCAAAGATAAATCCCTAGGTCCTTGAAATAGTTAGAAATGATATGCAATGTTATGATGTCATGATGTCATGTTTGACAAGCACAAGCAAATCACACAATAGCCCTAGGTTTAAGGCTTGCATGAGGTATAGGTGTCTACCCTACCAAAGTTTGAGTGGGTTCATCCTGTCCTATAATAGTAACCGGGTTCTAGGAATCTCATATCATTGATCTTTCTCGTAGGCTTTATTTCAATACGACTACCAAGTAGTCGACCGAAACATCCCCGAAAGTCGGATCTTAATGAGCGTAGCATCGAGTATCAGCCAACCTTAGTCTACACCAAAGTCGGCCATCTCACTACCTTTTAATGGCCAAGATGGGTCAATTAGGGTTCTAAAAGTTGAGTTAATGCTGATGACACCACGCAGACGCCAAATACTTTCCTCAACTTGAGCATGAGGAGCATCGGGACATCCAAAGTGTCGCACTAAACTAGTTATCATGTTGACCGTTTCGGTATACGCCTAACGGTCGCGACGATTTATTGCTACTTACCTAAGGAAACCTGGATCAGGGTGTAGGATCCCCCACAAGTATAATACCCAAGCAACCCTTTAAAAGTAAAGCATACAAGTCAAACAGAAAGTAGGAAAAGTGATCTAAAAATCCCTAAGGTATTCTCTCTTTAGGGTGTATCCCCAGTAGAGTCGCCAGTTCTGTAATACGGTGGGAGAACTGACTTTGGAATTTGTTTTGCTTTGAATGATTATATGCATTTGACAATAAATATTTGTTTACAAACATACGAAAAGCGGACGTACGAAAGTAATTGCTACAGGCTCTAGGAATTGAGATGACAACGAAAGTCACCAATACGATCCCTTGCAGAGTACAATCCCCACAGAGCTATCGCTCACTGCAAACCTCCCCCGGCGGAGTACAAATTTCCTTCCACTAGTGTTCCAACACTCCAAGCTTCATCGCGTTAGTCTCTGAGCAGCGATCCCAAACCTGATTACATCAGTCTCCAAGCAGTAACGGTTCATCTCCAGCAGAGATATTTATCCTCAGCATGATATCTCCCGACGATCATCATTCCCCGATAGCAGCAATATCCATACTCGAAACTTGGTCAGATAGTGCATCGGAGGAAACCTACATCTCTTATTCCCCAGCCGGAGGTTTTGACAAGCTTCGGGTCCTTCGAGCCTCAGCAATATTCAGATACTCCCCAGCCAGATCTACGCACAAGATCCCTAGCGGAGTGTCTTCCAGCTTCCACCATCCTCAGTAGGGTCTATGCACAAGATCCTCAACGGAGTGTCTTCCAGCTTCCACCATCCTCAATAGGGTCTACGCACAAGATTCCCAGTGGAGCATCCCCCAGCTTTTATTATTCCCCAACAGCATTAACATCTAGGCTCGAAACATGGTCAGATAGTGCATCGGAGGAATCAAAGGCACCTATTCCTTTTTCGAGTCAGGGTTTTCAATGATTTCATCCCCAAGCAGAAGATAGAAATCTCCAGCAGGGTATTCACGTCTCCTTCAAGATGGATATGTTTTGAAATACCACAACATCTACATTCATACATTATTCATAAAAGTCATAACATGTGCATATATCATTCATATGAATTGTCATATGCTCGCATGCATCATAATCTACATAAGTCTAACTATATCCTGTCAAAGTTTCTTTTGTTTTTCCCCAACAGGTGAAAATCACTTCTAAACGAAAGGTCAAAGATTAATACCCGAAACAAGACGGGAAACCTATCTGAACGACCGTGACTACAGGTCCAGGATTAATACCCGAAGCAAGACGGGAAACCTTATCCGAAAGGCCGTACAAATCATCTCCAAATGGAAGGTCCAGGATTAATACCCGGAGCAAGACGGGAAACCCTATCCGAACAACCACCCAGGTTGTCCTCCGACAACAGGCACTGGATTAACACCCGAAACAAGACGGGAAAGTTATCCACATTCTGCCAAATATTATCCCCCAGAGTAGCCAGGACGAAGATTTATTCTGACTCCCTTATTATCAACAGTAAATACAGAGTATGGCGTACGACTCAGTTGCCCTGGATGGCATCTTAAGCCCATCTCCGACTACTTGTCAATCTCTCTCCACTTTCAGAATGCTGCATATTTGGTTAAAAACCAATACAAACCAATAACTTCATTCAAAGACGAGCGCGAGGTCTAACGAACGATTCTCTCTGGATGGCATCTTAAGCCCATCTCCGTGCTCCCTTCTACTTTCAGGAATACTTGCAGAGCCTAGCGTACGGCTCATTCCCCAGCATCCGTCTCTCCAGATGGCATCTTAAGCCCATCCCCGACGATTCTCCTATTCAGGGGACGTTCTTGAGTCTAGCATACGACTTATTCCCCAGTAAAGTCAACAATTTCTCCAAATGGCATCTGTAAGCCCATTCCCGTACATCATCAATCAACAGCGAGTTTAAATTTTCAGGTGTACTCGAGTGTTCAATCATCTTCTACCTCCAGGCTACGAAAGGTAAGCATGTCAATCTAACCCTTCTAGTACAAGAAGATTGAACAGGGGCAGCTGTCATACCCCAAAATTTGCCCTCCTATTTCTCAAGACATTTCACATATCCATACTCAAGGATTTCACAAGGGTTGACCAGACAAACCCTCTCCTAAGCAATCAACCCAAACTAGGGTTTGGCCACCCTCAGATCAAGATGGACTTCCAACATCTCCAATGGTCATAATGCCTCATCATATGCTTCAAAGGATCTCCATGTCAAGTTTCAAGCCTTACAAGTCAAGTTTCCTCAGACAATTGCTCAGATGGTTGAAAATTAGTTGTATTGGACAAAACGTCAACTGTGGTCAACATACAGTCAAACTTCATAATTTTTGGTCAACATCCATATTTTGAAGTAACATTCATCATTTGATCAAGGGTTGATCATGATTCATCAAGAAAACTCAAGATTTCATCAAAAGTCAAAGTTTCTAAATTGGGCTTTCTCAGACAAAAGTCAACAGAACTTTGACCAGGCATAACTTTCTCATACTTTGTTAGAAATTTTTCCACCACCTCTAATTTTTAAGAGAATTCAATTCTCTACAACTTCATGTCTCACAAGCTTGGGCAGAAAATGCTTCATTTGGAAGATATGGATCAAAATATTACAGGTTCTTTTCAAAGTCAACAAAAAGTCAACTTTTTATAAAGAAGTGTTATGGAGCATGGAAACTTCAATTGAGATGAAACCAAAGAGGTTGTTTAGAGGACATCTAGAGCTTTCTAAAAAGTCCAAGAACACCCCAAAAAATTTTAAAATTGAGCAAGATACACCTTGCACAAGCTGAGCATTTTTGACGAGGTGCACAAAGAGAAATACTTGACAAAAGCCAAAATTTTGCAAATGGGCCTAACTTTTCTTGGTTCAAACTTGTTCCTCAGCTGAATTGGAACCTCCAAGCCCAAGGCCACGAATTTTATCTTTTATTTTCTATTTATTTTGGATTTTAATCATTTAAAAGCCAATTAAATTAAAATAAAAGGTAGAAAATCAAAATTAAATGCAAATTGGATTTTTCTCTCATTCTTGAGGTCCAAGCAATCCACACAAGCTGGAAAATTCGAAATTGGCATTGATTGGCAAGAGAATTGATTGAAATTTGATCAAAAAGGCAATATTTGGTTTTATACCAAATCAAATATTTTCTCATTGATTGATACATTATTTCTTCATGATTCTTGACCTAAATCCATCCACTATATATACACAATGCATTCACATGACACAAGGACGAAAAATCTGCCTCTAAGAACCCTTACCAACTTCAAAAAAACCTTGTATTTCAAGCAACTTGCAGCCCTAGTTTCAGGTGGTTTCAATCGATTCTAAGCATTCCAATACATTCCTGGAGGTCCTCTGAATCGATCCAAATACTCACAAGCCACCCAAACATCCAGAATCACGAATTCCAGATTTCGGTTTGTTCATTCTAACTCAATTTCGATTTTTGATTTCCATGCATATTTAACATGTTTTGACATTTGGTTTGTGTTTAGAATGGAGTTTCGAAGCTATCTGCATCGTTTAATTGTGTTTTGAGTACAGGAATCACGAGATGCCATGGTTAGGGTTCGTAGTTCCGTTTTAGGGCTTTGCGTTCTAGGAAAAATTGGACAAAACTAAGACCACCATCGTGTTTAGAACGAAGTTTCCAATCGAACCATGTACTCATAACGAATTTATATTGCTTGTGTGTGATTTTGGAAAGTTGCAGGGGCTCTAGCGTCGAACCAGGCCGTCGCTATAGGTTTGAAAATTCAAACGAAGAAGATGAAGATCTTCGCGCGTCTTTTGGGTTTCCAGAACTCAATTTCGTTTATAACGTTTTCGTTTCATTATGCTAACACCAAATGCAGGTTGGCTCAGTGGTAACAGCGTGCGTGTGAAAGGCATGGCATGGGTTTGATCCCTGGCAGTGACAATTCTTTTTTACCACTTTATAAAACTAACTCTTTTTCTATTTTCTTTTCATATTTTTCAATTTAATTTATTTTCTCTTCAAATAATTTTTCTCATGCATTTAAAAAACACCAAAAATATTTTCTTTTTGCATTTTAATCAAAAAAATACTTATTTAATTTTTGACATAAAAATTAATATTTTTGCATGCATATTTTAATTAATTGTTAATTAACCATTAAATTGACTTTTAATTGCTTTTTCTCATTAAAATCGATCCAAAAAATTGCTCTATCATCTAATGATCATTACTAACCTAAAAACATTTTTCCTAACTCAAAAATCTTTTTTTACTAACGTACTTTCTCTTATGCGAATTTCTTATCTTTTCCGATTATTATGTATCTGCTTACAGGTTGTAATAGTTAGGATTTATTTTCTGGCATTCTTTTCCAATATTATGTAACTGTTCATGGGATGTAATAGTTTAATTAGGATTTACTTTCCGCACTCCTATATTATGTAATTTCCCCAAAGCCATGTAATAACGTAGGATTTACTTTTCTGCACTTTACTTTCCGCAATTTACTTTCTGCACCCTATAAACTGCTAGTAATTAGGCGTGTATGGGAAGATAAAAAACGAACATAGATCACTTCTCATTGCAAGATAACTTATCTGAATTCAACACACTCTTTTCACACATGCATCCCTTAGGGTAATTCTCTCTCGTTGCCTTTTGAATAAATGGTCAAGTCCCTCGAACGTAGAGGTATTCTAGCACCGTTGCCTACAAACATATCATCACAGTCCCTTCGATACAAAGATCATAGACCCACGATGTCGCCTACGAATACATGATCTCGTCCCTCAATTGTTGCCTACGAAAAATGATGATCGTCCCTTCGAATGTGCTAGGATACTCCTACAAGTTGCCTTCTATGACCATCTGATGTCCCTTCTACATCCAACGAATAGGGTTACCTACCAACTAATGGTACAGATAACACTATTCTAAAGGAAAGTAAAATAACACGAAAACGACCATTCTGAGTAGGTAATAAGACTTTTAGTTGCTTGCTCTATCAAAATACTTTTCACACCTCACCCTTTTGTTAAAGTTCAAACTCTTTTCAAAAACGAAACATTTCCAAACACTTCGTATACATTCTAGTGTGAATCATTACGAAGTCAAAGCGAAATGCCTTTTCAAAAACATTTTTTCAAACACACACACAAAAAGCAATTTTTTACAGTGAGCTAAAAGCAACTAAGAGCCCGTAGATAACTACGGATGGAAAGGGGTGCTAATACCTTCCCTTTTCATAACCTTCTCCCTTACTCAGAATCTAACGAAGGTCTTTTTCTGTTCTTTTCAGCTTCCATTAATTGGATAAAAGAAAAGTCGGTGGCGACTCTTGCTATCCGCAACATTTGCGATAAAAAGCAAAACAAATTCCAAATTAATTCTCTCACCGTATTACAGTAGGCAACAATCGAGGGACGAGATTATGTATTCGTAGGCCACGTCGATGGACTATGATCTTTGTATCGAAGGGACTAGGATGATATGTTTGTAGGCAACGGTGCTAGGATACCCCTACGTTCGAGGGACTTGACCATTTGTTCGAAAGGCAACGAGAGAGAATACTCTAGCGGGTGCATGTGTGAAGAGAGTGTGTCAAATTCAGATTTTTTATCTTGAGATTTAGAAGTGATCTACGTTCATTTTTATCTTGCCATACACGCCTAGTTACTAGCAGTTTATATGAGTGCGGAAAGTAAATTGCAGAAAGTAAATCCTACGCTATTACATGGCTTTGGGGCAGTTACATAATATAGGAGTGCAGAAAGTAAATCCTAATTAAGCTATTACATCCCATGAGCAGTTACATAATATTGAAAAAAAAAGAAATGCGAGAAAATTAATCTTAACTATTACAACCTGGTAGCAGATACATAATAATCGAAAAAGAAAAGAAATTCGCATAAGAGAAAATGTGTTAGTAAAAAAAAGATTTTTGGGATAGGAAAAAGTTTTTAGGTTAGTAATCCTAATTAGATGATAGGACAATTTTTTAGGAATTTTCTGGATTGGTTTTAATAAAGAAAAATAATTAAAAGTCAATTTTATGTTTAATTAACGATTAATTAAAATATGCATGCAAAAATATTAAGTTTTATGCCAAAAATTAAATAAACATTTTTCTGTCCTAAATGCAAAAAGAAATTATTTTTTGGTGATTTTTTGATGTGTTAGAAAATTGTTTGAAAAGAAATTAAATTAAAAGGGAAAATATGAAAAGAAATAGAAAAAAGTGTTAGTTTTGCAAAAGTGTAAAAAATATATGTGACATTGCCAAGGATCGAACCCAAGCCTTCTAGATGAACACGCGCGCTGCTTACCACTGGACCAAGCTGCATGTTGTGTTAGTGGAATGAAACAAAAACAAAATAAAAGAAATTGATTCCTGAATGCCAAAACACGCGCCAAGATCTTCGTCGTCCCCGTTTGAATTTTTGAACTTTTACCTACGGTTGCTGTTCGTAGCAACAACCTATAGTGACGGCTTCGTCCGTCACTATATCACCTGCAAATTTTCAAAATCCATAATAAGCAATATAAATTAATGAGGGACACATGGATGGATTGCTTTCATCCTCCTGAACACCAATGTGACCTTGGTTTTGGCCAATTTTTCCTAAATCGAAGGATCCCAATTCGAAGCTCAGAAAACCTAACAATGGCATGTTACGATTCTTGTGTCGAAACTCAAATTGATCTATACAGAAACATTCCAAACATCAAAACGAACAAGAATATGCAATCAAAATGTATTTATAATGCACAAATCATAGAAATCGAACTTGGATAAAAGTTGTGCAAACCGTGATTGTGATATCGTGATTCTGGATGCTTTTATGATCTGTGAGTGTCTAGAATGGATCAGGGAACCTCCTGAAACGTGTTGGAATTCTTGGAATCGTCTAAATTGAAGCAAAACTAGGGCTGCCAATTGCTTGAATGCCACAGATTTTTGAAGCTTTGTTAGGGTTCTTGGAGGCAAGAATTTCGTTCTTTGTACTTGTGGATGCATTGTGTACTTATAGTAGAGTGAATTAGGTCAAGAATCATAAAGAAATTTTGTGTCAATCAATGAGAAAATATTTGATTTGGAATAAAACCAAATATTGCCTTTTTTTATCAAATCTCATTCAATTCCTTTGCCAATCAATGCAATTTCGAAATTGACAGCTTGTATGGCTTGCTTGGACCTCAAGAATGAGAGAAAAATCCACCTTGCAATTAATTTTGATTTTCTATCTTTTATTTTAATTAAATTGGCTTTTAAAAGATTAAAAATCCAAAATAAATAGAAAATAAAAGATAAATTCGTGGCCTTGGGCTTGGAGGTTCCAAATCAGCTAAGGAACATGTTTGAACCAAAAAAATTTAGGCCCATTTGCAAAAAAAATTATTTTGTCAGGTATTTCTCTTTGTGCACCTCCTCAAAAATGCTCAACTTGTGCAAGGTGTATCTTGCTCAATTTTTAACATTTTTGGGTGTTCTTGGACTTTTTAGAAAGCTCAAGATGTCCTCTAAACAACCTTTTTGGTTTCATCTTCATTTAAGTTTACATACTCATGAACACTTCTTTACAAAAAGTTGACTTTTTGTTGACTTTGAAAAGGACCTGTAATGTTTTGATCCATAACTTCCAAATGAAGCATTTTCTGCCCAAGCTTGTGAGACATGAAGTTGTAGAGAATTGAATTCTCTTCAAAATGAGCTATGGTGGAAAAATTTCTCATAAAGTATGTGAAAGTTATGCCTGGTCAAAGTTCTGTTGACTTTTGTCTGAGAAAGCCCAATTTAGAAACTTTGACTTTTGATCAATTCTTGACTTTTCTTGATGAATCATGATCAACCCTTGATCAAATGATGAATATTACTTCAAAATATTGATGTTGACCAAAAATTATGAAGTTTGACTGTTGACCACAATTGACTTTTTGTCCAATACTGATTTTGATTCGAGCAATTGACTGTAAGGCTTAAAACTTGACATGGAGATTCTTTGAAGTATATGATGAGACATGATGATCACATGAAATGTTGTAGGCCCACCTTGATTTGAGGATGGCCAAACCCTAGTTTGGGTTGATTGCTTAGGAGAGGGTTTGTCTGGTCAACCCTTGTAAAATCCTTGAGTATGGATATGTGAAATGTCTTGAGAAGTAAGAGGGAAAATTTTGGGGTATGACACCTCTAAAAGGCTCTCCCTCTATGTAATAACTACATTGTGTATGCCATTTAATAAATACAATATTTTTCTCCTCAATTACTCTCTCTCTCTCTCTCTCTTAATTTTCCCATTTTCTTTCTAAACTTCATATTCTCCAATTCTACCTTTACCATTGATTCTCCCCAATTGTGTATGTTCCAACATCTGGCATTAAGAGCACTAGTTCTAATCCATTAATTCACTGCAAATATGACAACCGATCGAATTCCTACCAACCTCCCAATTTTTGATTCCAAGAATTATGACAAATGGTGCAAACAAATGAAAATTTTGTTTGGGTATCAAGAAGTCCTTGAAGTGGTGAATGATGGAGTCACACCACTTATTGTAGAGGCTACAACTGCACAATAAGCCACATTAAAGGAAGAAAAGAAGAAAGACTACAAATCCCTCTTCTTAATACACTCTTGCATCGACAATGACAACTTTTAGAAATTTGGTGATTGTACGACGACAAAGCAAGCTTGAGAGATCTTGAAGAAAGCGTATGAAGGTGCCGACAAAGCGAAGGTGGTGAGGTTACAAACTCACAAGAGGTAGTTCGAGTTGATACAAATGGAAGAGAAGGAATCGATCAACGATTTTATTACGCGCATAACGCGTTTGGTGAATCAAATGAAGGCTTGCGGTGAAACCATTACGGTACCAAATGTAGTAGCTAAAATCTTGAATTCTTTAACATCAAAATTCGATAACATTGTGGTAGCCATTGAAGAGTCAAAGGTTCTTCTCACCATGAGCAAGGAGGAGCTTCAAAGCTCATTGGAGGCACATGAGCAAAGGTTGGATGAAAGAGGAAATGAGAAGGCCAAGGCGGAAATTGCATTGCAAGCAAGGTTCAATGAGAAGAACAAGAGATCGAAAGGCAAGTGGCCTTCGAAGAGCAAGGCAAATTTTCAGAATTCTAGTGGAAAAGATCCATAAAATTAAAGAGGTTCCATGGTCCAAAGAGGAGAGAGCAACTCTAAAGGTGGTGGTCAAGGCAACAACTATAAGAGAGGTGATAAGAGTAATGGGAAGTGCTACAATTGTCAAATGTTTGGCCATTTTCGCAAAAGAATGTAATGTGAAATCAAAAGAAAATCACGGAGATGAGGCCAAGGTTGCAAGGCAAGAGGTAGAGGATGATGATATGCTTCTTGTCATGATCACGGAGGAGAATAATGGCTGCAAAGAGGGGCTTGACAGCAGCTCTGCACTGTGTCGAGGACTGGACAACAACTCTAATAGTGCAGAATTTTCTGCACAAACGCGTTTAGAGCAAAACACAATGGTCACCGTTCGAGGAGGAGTCCAAATTAGTGATGAGTGGTACTTGGATTCAGGTTGTTAGACTCATATGACAGGTACAAAGGATTGTCTTCTGAAAATCAATCAAGCCACGAAGAATAGAGTGAGATTCGCAGATGACACCACTTTAGCGGCCGACGGTGTGGGTGATGTCTTGATCAAGAAGAAAGATGGAGGTCATTCCTTGATCAAAGATGTGTTGTACATTCCTGGAATTAGGTGTAATCTCTTGAGCATTGGCTAATTACTCAAGAAGAATTACACAATTCAGATGATAACCAAGTGTAATACGGTGGGAGAACTGACTTTAAGGAATTTGTTTTGCTTTTTATCGCAAATGTTGCGGATAGCAAGAGTCGCCACAAACTTTTCTTTTATCCAATTAAGGGAAGGTAAAAAGAACAGAAAAAGACCTTCGTTAGATTCTAAGTAAGGGAGAAGGTTATGAAAAGGGAAGGTATTAGCACTCATTTCCATCCGTAGTTATCTACGGGCTCTTAGTTGCTTCTAGCTCATCTTTAAAAAATTTGCTTTCTGTGTGTGTGTTTGAAAAATGTTTTTGAAAAGGCATTTCGCTTTGACTTCGTAATGATTCACGCTGGAATGTATATGAAGTGTTTAGAAATGTTTCATTTTGAAAAGTGTTTTAACTTTGACAAAAGTGTGAGGTGTGAAAAGTATTTTGATAGAGCAAGCAACTAAAAGTCTTATTACCTACTAAGAACAGTCGTTTTTGTGTTATTTCGCTTTCCATTAGACTAGTGATATCCATACCATTTAGTTGGTAGGTAACCCTATTCGTTGGATATGAAAGGGACATTCGAAGGGACATCAGATGGTCATAGAAGGAAACTTGTAGGAGTATCCTAGCACATTCGAAGGGACGATCATCACTTTTCGTAGGCAACAATCGAGGGACGAGATCATGTATTCGTAGGCGACATCGTGGGTCTACGATCTTTGTATCGAAGGGACTATGATGATATGTTTGTAGGCAACGGTGCTAGGATACCTCTATGTTCGAGGGACTTGACCATTTGTTCGAAAGGCAACGAGAGAGAATTACCCTAAGGGGTGCATGTGTGAAAAGAGTGTGTCAAATTTAGATATTTTATCTTGGAATTAGAAGTGATCTACGTTCGTTTTTATTTGCCATACACTCCTAGTTACTAACAGTTTATAGGGTGCGGAAAGTAAATTGCGGAATGTAAAGTGCGGAAAAGTAAATGTCCTACGCTATTACATGGCTTTGGGGCAGTTACATAATATAGGAGTGCGGAAAGTAAAACCTAATTAAACTATTACATCCCATGAGCAGTTACATAATATTGGAAAAAAGAATGCGAGAAAATAAATCCTAACTATTACAACCTGGAAGCAGATACATAATAATCGGAAAAGAAAAGAAATTCGCAAGAGAAAAACACGTTAGTAAAATGGAGTTTTGAGTTAAGAAAATATTTTTAGGTTAGTAATCCTAATTAAATGATATAGCAATTTTTTTGGAATTTTCTGGATTGGTTTTAATGAGAAAAAGTAATTAAAAGTCAATTTTATGGTTAATTAACAATTAATTAAAATATGCATGCAAAAATATTAATTTTTATGCCAAAAATTAAATAAATATTTTTCTGACCTAAATGCAAAATGAAAATATTTTTTGGTGATATTTTAATGCATGAGAAAATTGTTTGAAAAGCAATTAAATTAAATAAGAAAAATATGAAAGAAATATGTTAGTTTGCAAAGTGGTAAAAAAATATTAGAGGATGCCAGGATTCGAACTCAGGACCTCCCTTTCACCAGCGCGCGCCTCTTGCCATATGTGCCAGACATGTTAGTTGTTTGAATAATGAAATAAAATGATTATAAGGGAAATTCAAAACTGAAAATATTTAAAAAGGCAAAACGCGCGCGTCCTTCTTCTTCCTCGTTTTGAACCATGCTTTTACCTACAGATTTTTGGTCGTAGCTAAAGCCTATAGTGACGGGTTCGTCAGTCACTATATCACCTGCAAATTTTCAAAAACAAATACAAGCAATATAAATTCATTGTGAGCACATAAATCGATTCGGTTTGGCCTCCTGAACACGATGGTACCCTTAGTTTTGTCCAATTTTGCCTAAATCATCTGATCCCAATTCGAAGCTCAGAAAACCTAACAATGGCATGTTACGATTCTGGTGTCTAAACTCAAATTGATCTATACAGCAACATTCCAAACATCAAAACGAACAAGAATATGCAATCAAAATGCATTTATAATGCACGAACCATAGAAATCGAATTTGAGAAAAAGATGTGCAAACCGTGAGTGCAATTTCGTGATTCTTGATGTTTTTGTGATCTGTAAGGGTCTGGAACGGATCAATGAACCTCCAGGAATCGATTGCAAGGCTTGGAATCGTCTGAATTGAAGCAAAACCAAGGCTGCCAATTGCTTGAATGTCACAGATTTTTTGAGCTTTGTTAGGTTCTTAGAGGCCAGAATTTCGTCCTTTGCACTTGTGAATGCATTGTGTACTTATAGTGGATGGATTTAGGTCAAGAATCATGAAGAAATTATATGTCAATCAATGAGAAAATATTTGATTTGGTATAAAACCAAATATTGCCTTTTTTGATCAAATCTCATTCAATTCCTTTGCCAATCAATGCAATTTAGAAATTGACAGCTTGTATGGCTTGCTTGGACCTCAAGAATGAGAGAAAAATCCAATTTGCAATTAATTTTGATTTTTTATCTTTTATTTTAATTAAATTGGCTTTTAAATGATTAAAATCCAAAATAAATAGAAAAGTTAGGCCCATTTGCAAAATTTTGGATTTTGTCAAGTATTTCTTTTTGTGCACCTCCTCAAAAATGCTCAACTTGTGCAAGGTGTATCTTGCTCAATTTTTAATATTTTTGAGTGTTCTTGGACTTTTTAGAAATCTCAAGATGTCCTCTAAACAACCTATTTGGTTTCATCTCAATTGAAGCTTCCATGCTCAATAACACTTCTTTACAAAAAGTTGACTTTTTGTTGACTTTGAAAAGGACCTGTAATGTTTTGATCCATATTTTCCAAATGAAGCATTTTCTGACCAAGCTTGTGAGACATAAAGTTGTAGAGAATTGAATTCTCTTCAAATAAGTTGTGGTGGAAAAATTTCTGATAAAGTATGTGAAAGTTATGCCTGGTCAAAGTTCTGTTGACTTTTGTATAAGAAAGCCCAATTTAGAAACTTTGACTTTTGATCCAATCTTGACTTTTCTTGATGAATCATGATCAACCCTTGATCAAATGATGAATATTACTTCAAAATATTGATGTTTACAAAAAATTATAAAGTATGACTGTATGTTGACCATAGTTGACTTTTTGTCCAATACAACTGATTTTCAACCATTTGAGCAATTGTCTGAGGAAACTTGACTTGTAAGGCTTGAAACTTGACATGGAGATTCTTTGAAGCATATGGTGAGGCATGATGACCACTGGAAGTGTTGGAGGTCTACCTTGACTTGAGGATAGCCAAACCCTAGTTTGGGTTGATTGCTTAGGAGAGGGTTTGTCTGGTTAACCTTTGTGAAATCCTTGAGTATGGATATGAGAAATGTCTTGAGAAGTAGGAGGGCAAATTTTGGGGTATGACACCAAGATTTTACGCGTTTTTTTTAACCAAAAAGGCGCTTTAATCTTAAGAGCACCCATGGCTGCAAATCGTAATTTCAAGATAGAGTTGAAAGTTGTAACACCCCAATTCTACCCCGGTAATTATTAAGAAAATCAGAGTTGCAAAATTCTTTTCAACAAATAATTGGAGTATTACAATTCAACTTAACAATAACATGCTATCACAGATACATAACACATAAGTTCGGATGAACTTAAACAACATGAGTTTAACTTAATAATATAAAATCAGCGGAACTACATTATTCCATTTGGAAGCTATAACAACTTTTCAACTTAAAACCATTTTAAAATCAACAATTACTTTTTATGTATTAACATGGTTATTCAACAACAAATCCAAAACGACTAAATAACTAGCGTTCATCCCCGAGTGTTACGTATCAGAGCGACTACCCAACTTGAACTAACAGCAACTAAATCTTCGACTGGGATACCTGCACATTACCAATATAAAGGTAACGACCAACAAAATAGAAAGGGCGAGATATCGAAAAATATAAGCAAAAGTATGATAATTCATATATTAGGTAAAAAATCATACAATAATTACTACTTCAATCAACGCAATACGATATTCCACAGAACAACATAATAATCAACAACAACTTAAAATGCAACTCGGATGTGACTCGACTAATGCAAATGCATGTGGATCCATTTGGAGTAAACTCCCAACTTAAAATCATGTCAAGTTATCGAGGCATTCAACAAGGCATAAGCCTTCAACTTTCAACGTGGTGCCAATCCAGGCCAACTTAATAATGCACATGCTATGTATGATACAACGATTATAACATCAACAACAACTTAAAACAATAGCAACTTAAAACAACAACAACTTAATCATGCATTAACTGCATC
The DNA here is from genome assembly GCA_021764765.1 of Vicia sativa. Lineage (NCBI taxonomy): Eukaryota > Viridiplantae > Streptophyta > Magnoliopsida > Fabales > Fabaceae > Vicia > Vicia sativa. The sequence continues at coordinate 52,882,537 of CM038792.1, read as the reverse complement.
AACTTAATCAACACGATCAACTTCGACTTTAACAACAATTAACAACGTCAACAACAATGCAACTTATAATTAACATAATCAACTTCAACTTCAACAACAATTAACAACTTCAATAACAATTAGCAATATCAACAACAATACAATTTATAATTAACACAATCAAATTCAACTTCAACAACAATTAACAACTTCAACAACAATTAACAATATCAACAACAATACAATTTATAATTAACACGATCAAATTCAACTTCAACAACAATTAACAACTTTGGCCATTTAAGCCTACAATCCAAAAGATTGTTCGATTCGGGGACAAACAGCTTGTTCCGACAGTACCTGCAAATCAAGCAATCGACGCGAAATTCAACAAAATGAAACAATTTTATTTAACTACCCGTATACACGAACCGCCCTATAAATTTTCGTCCAATTCCGAGCAACTAAATTTACCGCTTAATCTGGCTAGCTATCTAATTCCGGAACTGTTTTTTTTGCTTCCTGAAATAATATTGCTTAACTTACAGAAATTCTGTTAATTTTATTCTACCACTACCATTCATTTTTCTGCATTTTTAATTTACCCTACTGTACTGATCTTCACTTCCTGTTACTAATTTCTAATACTGCTAAAATAATATTTTGCTATTAGTTTTCCAGTATGCTAGCTACTTCCTGTACTTTGCTATTGGATTCCTCTATGGTCATTTATCCTACCACACTACTGTTATGTAGTACGTGAAAACATACTACTCCAACTAATTATATTCATTGCTACCATGTACTTACTGGTTTCCTTCTTCATAAAGTCAAAAACATAACCATGCCTACACTTCACTCCCCTCCACACGTGGTTGCAGGAAACGAGGAGAAGATGTGTGAGGCGCCCACCCCAGGGTCTGAGGCGCCCGCCTCCCCTTGCTGGTGGGGCCCACACCAATTTTGCCTTCAAGGGTGGGACGATCGTCCCTTCAGCCTGTATCCTTCGTCATTCTTTTTTTTATTCCAACAACGTGTGCTTATAAGTTTACCAGAATTGCATATTTTTCCAGAAGCAGACTACTACTAGTATTATAATACCCACAATAATTATCATCATAGTACTTACAGAATTAATACGAACACTTTCAACATATTCCAGCAACACAAATTTAATCGCAAAACAGAATTAGCAGTATAATTATGTAACCCTAAACCCACATAAAAACTATCATACAATTGATTATAGTAATCGAACCCCACCCCTTACCTTTGGATTGAAGGAAACTCGGAAAATTGATTGGAAAAACGCCAATCTCCGACAACAAACGGACACTGCCAGGAACCCTATTCCTCTTTTCTCTCCTTTTTCCCTCCTGCTACGTGACTTCTTCTTTTCCTCTTTTTGCCACTTATTTCTTTTCCTTTATTTTCTATACCACTTGCTTTTATTTTTCCTTTTTATATGGTTGTTACAAGTTACCAAATAATAATAACATTACTAAATAATAATAATATTAGTAGTGGGTCACTATTATAAATTGGGTTTATTAATTAATACCCTTAAAATACTAATTCATCCTTCTAATTAATTAATCTTCTACATTTAATTTAGTAATTCTAAAATAATAATTAAAGTCTAATAATACTCTTCTTCCGACTAATTTTCGTCCGACCATTAATTTAATGAATCACTCAAAAATTCGACTTAACTCAACTAATTTAATTAATAATTCTACTAATACTAATATTATTTCTAATATTAATTTTTAATAAAACTATTATTATTTACCAATAATATTTTCTCCTGGTTAAACCGACTAATTGTCTGATTATCAACTTATCAACCCAAATAACATATTAATTCAAAATGCCTCTTATAATAATTCCTATAAATCCAATTATTCTAGTTAAATTCTCAAACTTCATCTATACCCAATAATTAAATCCTTCAATAATTTAATTAACTAATTAATTAATTAATTTTAGGGCGTTACAAAAGTAACGGAACACAAATGTCTTGCTACAGCGGCAAGTCGTGATGAGTGGTTGTGGCACTACCGTCTTGGACACCTCAATTTTAGAGACCTCGACGCGTTGCAAAAGCATAGTATAGTGATCGGGCTGCCCAAGATAAATTTTCCAACTGAGTTGTGTGAAGAGTGTGTGTAAGGGAAGCAACACAAGAACAATTTCAGAAAGGATGTTGGTCATAGGACCAAGGAACACCTTGAGGTGGTGTATTCCGATGTGTGCGGCCCAATGTAAGTCGACTCGTATGGTGGAAATAGATACTTTGTCACTTTCATTAATGATTTTAGTAGGAAGCTGTGGATTTACCTCATAAAGAGGAAGGATGAGGTGTTTGATGAGGTATTTTATTATTGAATTAAAAAAAAAGACACACATAATAAATTATTTATTTATTGGATAAACAAAAAAAAGTATAATTTACAGTCAACAATATATTTTACATATTTGGGGGCCTTGGAGACCTTTGGTACGACCCGCAAGGCGGAGGTCTAACTACTCGTGTAGATGGCTCACAAGGTGGTGGTAATACCCTAGTGGTACCCCTAGTCCTACGCCGTCCCCTTATTTGTTCTTGTTGTGTTTGCGTCGACATCCCTTCAATGCACTATGGGTCTACAAAATCTGTCAGTCGACTTTGACCCCTAGAATTCCCGATGTAGGATAGGCGGGTGCCCTCTACATCCTCGAAGCTTTGTCTTGGTGGGACAAAGTTGCTCTTGCTTGGTGCACCCTCAAAATGTGGTATTTGGTAGTTGGAGGTTGAACCTGGTTGGTTAAAAAAAAGGTTTGTTGCGGTGTGTTGAAGTATGGTTGATCATCTTCAGGTATGCCTGTGTTGGGGCTAAGTGATGATCTGGACGAGCCTGCCACACCGGGGTCTTGGTATTGGGGCTGGGTTGGTGGAATGTAGTGTTGGTATGTTTGGGGGATATACATATGTTGGTATGGTTGAGGGATGGACATGTGCTGGTATGGTTGGGGGGTGGATATTTATTGGGGGTGGACATGTGCTGGTATGGTTGGGGGGTGGTCATGTGCTGGTATGGTTGGGGGTGTTGTTCTTGATAATATTGTGGTTGTTGTGGTGGTGGGTAATTTGGTGGTTGTTGTGGTGGTGGGTAATTTGGTGGTTGTTGTTCGTAATGTTGTTGTGTTGGTTGTGGTGGTGGGTAATTTGGTGGCTGGTGTTGTTGGAAATATGGTTGTTGCTGACGGGGGTCGTGCAAATAGAACGGGCCAGACACAATCATTTCTGGATTGGTATTTAATCTGTACCAAGCCACATATTCCAGTGTCGGTTTCATTTTGTTGGGTGTAATCGAGAAGTCGAGGATATAATGGGCACGCTCTTTCCACATTCTATGGAACCCTGGGGCGCAAGCCTTCCAATTCTCTTGATACCACTGGTGGCTGACTTTTTTAAGATGCTAGGGATCCAAACACATCGGGGTGCATGAGATTTCTTGATGCATTCCGAATTGTAATTTCACATGGTCACTGTGGTGCATCTCCACAGCACAGTGGTGAACCGTATGATAGACGTTTTTGCTGTTCAAACAGCTGCATCAGCGGGGTTGGGTACATGTTCCAATCCCAAATATGGTCTCCAAACAAACTGCAAAGGAAAAGATAAATAATATTATTTAGAGAGGATACTTTATAATAAAATTAAACTTAAAGTTCGACGAAGAATAGTTTAGTGGTAATACATCTTCTGCTCGTAGACGATCCAAGAGTTGACGATATGGTATTACATTGTTTTTTGGAGTTCCACTATAATCCATTCCAGTTGCACTGAACCTAAACACAAAAAATGAGAAAAAAATATTATTTATCGTATTTTAAGGAATAAATATGAACTTAAACACAAAAAAATAATAAATAATATTATTCAAAAACTTACTTAGTCGCGTAGGGAAAGAAGTAGATGTGCGGGTTCTTGGGGGCTATCCTCGGAAGTCTCCAGAATGCCTAGGCTTGTAGTAAAAATGCACATCCATAAAATGTACATGTATCCTTTTCAGCATTTTTACACAACGAGCTGTAAAGGTAAGTCAATACTGCGAAACCCCAATTATACTTCCCAATGCTATCTATGTCCCCAAGCAAAGACGAGTACATAAAGTTGATGCTATTTCCCGTGCCTTCGGGAAATAGCATGTTTCCAAATAATAACATAATATATATTCTTGTTTTTATTATTTTTTCTTGGTCAGACGAATACTCGTTCAAAATAAGAGAGTCATAATAGAATTTAAGGGTCGATAGTTTAATACCTTGGCCCTACCTTTTGCACCTTCCGTTCCCTCGACGAAATCTACACCTAACATTTGGAGACAAAGGTCGTTAGGTTGCTGCACATCTCCATTCACTGGCTTACCATGAATTGGGAGACCCAACAACATGTAAACATCTTCAAGTGTGACGGTACATTCACCAGTTGGTAGATGAAATGTGTGAGTCTCTGATCTCCAATGTTCACACAAAGAAAGTATGAACTTCGTATCAATAGATGCATTTACGATATGCATCACATTTCCGAAGCCGCCACGCTCAACTAAAGGGACAATCCATGGGTTGGGAGATTCCATAGGATGTGTACGCACCCTAAAATTTTTGACATCCTATAAAAATAATATAGACAATAATTAAAATAAACTAAGAAAAAAAATGAATTAATATAAAACTAGAAGAAAAACTTACAAACGCGGTAACATTCCTCCTAGTTCCTCGGTGGGATTCACCCATGGTGAGAAGAGACATGACTGCAATTACGAAAGTAAGAATAGGTGACAAGTTTCGTACGAAAGAAGATTGTATGCTAGCAATAAAAAATTGGCACTTATCAAACTGTGTTGATTTCAAAGCTGATCGGTCAAATCCAGACAGGTGCGTCATTTTGGGCAAAAACCTTGAGTGTGGTTACAGGCTAATGACATCATTTCAGAAAAAACATAATGCCTGAGTGATAGGGTCCATTAGTCAACCCCACACTTGTGTTAACACAAACATAGCGCAAGATCATAGCAAACTTAGCCATGATATGATATGTCACAGCATATTACCGCTTGTAGAAGCTGACCCGTCACTTAAGGTCAAGTCAATTATCTCCCATTGCGTTTCTGTGTTTAAATATAGACCGTCTTACATAAAGGCTTGGCTAGAAAAAACCAAGGCTATTGAAGTGGTCTACGGTAACTGGGAGGAATCATACAAACAACTTCCGCGATACTTGGCTGAACTAAAATTATATTCACCTGGGACAGTTGTTATAATGGAGACCTTGTCGGCACAATCCCCAGACGGAACCCCTCTCGAAGGTAATGGAATATTCCATAGACTTTTCTGGGCGTTTCGTCCTTGCATCATCGGATTTTCTTTTTGCAAACCGATTATTCAGATTGATGGAACTTGGTTGTACGAAAAATACAAGGGGACGTTATTGATGGTGGTTGCACAAGATGGAAATAGTAACATTCTCCCCATAGCCTTTGCTCTGGTGGAAGGGGAGACAACTGCTGCTTGGAGTTTCTTTCTAAAAAATCTTCGAACTTATGTGGCTCCATAGTCTGGACTCTGTTTGATTTCTGACAGGCACACTTCCATTATAAGTGCATACAACAATCCAAGAAAACGGTTGGCACGACCCCCCATCTACGCATGTATACTGCATTAGGCATATTGCTCAAAATTTTTTGCGGGAGATCAAAGATAAATTTTTGAAGATCAAGCTCATAGACGCGGGGTATGCATTAAACCAACCAGGATTCCACTACTGCCGCCATGAAATATTTGAGTCAAATCCAGATGTAGGGAGGTGGATTGATAATCTTGACAGAGAGAAGTGGACTAGATCGTATGACAATAGGGTGAGGTTGGGCCATATGACAATAAATCTTGTGGAATCAATGAACAACGTCTTCAAGGGCCCGCGAAACCTGCCTATAACCGCTATGGTGAACGCAAATACTAAAACGACAAAACAAACAACCTTTAAAGTCTACGAAATTACAACAGTTAACACTATGTCATCTAATACATGCATCATTTGGATGGCATCAATGTTGTTTTAAACTTCATCCCACCAACGTACTATTTCTCCCCACCAACGTACTATTTCTCCGATTTCAAGTGAGGTCCTTGTTCTAAGCCTTTAAATCCTTTTGATGACTTCATCAGGTTTATATTCCCCCTCTAATCAAGACATGAGCTCTCTTTTCAGTTGCTCAAAGGAATGAATGTTCCAAAATTTCATCTGCAAGGGGGGTTTGATAGGAGAGAAAATAACATGCCCATCCCTTCTTAAAATAACTGGTTCAGGATCGGGTTGCTTTGATGAGCTTCGCTGCCATGACGGAGGTCTAGGGGATGCCATGACCACAAATATATGGAGAAATTGATAAACTTGGTGCATGGATTAGGGTATGGGTTGCACTGCTATTTATAGAGTAAAAAGCAAAAATAAAATAAAATTAAAGGATGTCGCCACTCCAAGTAGCGACTTGGTCCTAAAATTAAGGGATGTCGCCCTTTCCAGTGGCGACTTGCTCCAATTTTAAGGGTAGTCGCCACTCCAAGTGGTGACATAGTATAAAAAAACCTGAAAATTGATCATTTGTGTAAATATTTTGAAAACATGGTTATTTTTGAATTTTTTAAAAAAAACATGGTTATTCAAAAAAAAAATCTTTTCATTATACCATGCAACTTTTAATAATTATAAATTAACCCTATTCATTAAAAACACGATTTCCTATGCAAGCATAATTAAACCTATCATTAAACACATTGTAAATGTTTTTTTAGCATGGGTTGTATTTAAAAACAAAAACAGTATTTATTGTAGCGATTCATTCTATTTTGTTATGTTTATTTTAATTATTTTTAAAATACTAATTAACCAGTTTTTAAATGCATCTAATAAGATAGTCAAAGAATTTAATAAATTGAACATAATTTAAATATAGTTTTGTTTGTTATTTTTTTAAAATAATTATAGTATATCAATTTTGTATTATTTTTAAAATTTTAAACTTTTAATAAAATATTTTTTAGAATTTTATTTTTACACTAAATACACTAATAAAAAATATACTCTTACAAAAAGATATTTTCATGTGAAATCATTTATAAAGTGTAATTTAATATCTCTATTATGAATATCATTGTTAATAAGTTTTTATATTTGACTCTATTATATTAATTAAGCGTTTTACCCCTTTAGACGTTGTATTTGAGGGACTAACTAACAAACATATTGAATAACAAATAAATAAATTCAAAATTTTTATCAATCAGACTTATAAATGTCCACCACCACCTTATCAAATCAAAATTTACGTGTCTTCTATTAGAAATTGTTCTGGACTAGAACAATGGCTAGGATAAGCCAAATCCACTTCTACTTCCAATACGGTCCAATGAGTCTAGCCCGTTAAGCTTCAGTCTTTCGTCGGGAAAGCCTGGTCGATTGTACCCCAGACGCAACAATATTAACAGATCACACCTTCTCGATCCACATCAGATTTTGGTCAACACTTCAGATCAAAAATGGTCATTCTTAACTAACTCTCTCCTTCAATGAAAGAGCACAAATCAAAATTTTCAATATCGAATTGTCCAAAGATCTTTCACTAGAAAAGGTCTTTCTCAACTGAATCTTTCTTTCACTAGAAGAACACCGACTAAAATTTTCAATATAAGACTGTACTCATCGTGTACAATGGACTAAAAAACTAAAAACTAAAAAAATCATAATCGGACTCCCTGAGGTCCATAATCACCTTTTCTAGATCATAATTCATAGGTCATCGACTATAAAAGGGTCCTTCTCAATAGACCTTTTCCTTGATTGGAAGAACACTGACTAGAATTCGCAATATTTGATTGTCCACATCGTGTAAAATAGAAAGAAATAAACAAATTCAAATATTTTATCAATCAGACTTTTGAAGGTCATGGTCCTAGACAAGTACCTACGAAATCCCATAGGAGCCGAAACCTACGACTCTTCGAAAAAGGAAGAGACCCATCAAGAAATAACGATAGTCGCTCGAGTGGCCCTAAGATCAAATGTCTAAAGTCCGGTGGACTCATATATTTTCTCACAAACTGTTTCTCTCTATGACTTGGGTACTTTAGTTCTATAGAGAAGAAACATTTTTTTCCGACCTTGATTACGTCAATGAACTTAACTTATATACTAACAACTTATCTCACCAAAATTGTCTTTACAACCTTCATCTGTTAAAATACACTATGTCCCACATCATCTATTAAGTTAGTCAAACTATCTTAGTCAACAAGGTTAGTATGTCGAGCTATCAGATTGATGTTGTAGAGACTGGTTTTTTCTGTAACATACTGGGTTTGGAGATTAATCCTTAATCGTATTTCGACGAAGGACCAATTGGATAAGAGGGGAATATTGACGGTTAGTAGGGACTTATTGTGTGTGTTTTTCAAGTCGGGGGAGGAATCGTTTCCACATCTTTTGCGGACTTGCAACATTACGGCGATTATATAGAAGAAAGTTTATGAGTGGATCGGTTTAAAAGAGGAGATATCATTGGCGAAATTTGAAGGATTTTTTGCTTTTCGCAATAAAGTGAAGACTTTATTGAAAAGGTCCATCATTGTGATCATTTGATTAGCTACAGTTGGACTATTTGGTTAAAGCGAAACATGATCATCTTTAATGAAGAGTCGTTTAGTTTTGTGGAGTGTATATCGGAGATTGCTTTTAACAATCTTTCAATATCAAATAGTCCATACCTTGTAAAATGAACTAAGAAACAAATAAATTTAAAAAATTCATGAGTCATACTCTTAGAGGTACACCATCACCTTCCTCAATCATAATTCACATACTTTCCAATAGAAATGGTCGTTCTTAACTGATTCTTTCATCAACTGGAAGAACACCGTCTAAAATTTTCAATATCAAACCATTCGCATTGTGTAAAATTGACTAAGAAACAAACAAATTCAAAATGACTTCCCAATTGATACATCACAACAAGTCGAATAACTGTTGTGGGTCCACCATCTCAATTCATTCACAATTCTTATTTCACAATGAAACAATTATTATAAAAAAAAGTCTTGATAAAATATATTTTTATGAAAAAGAATGTCAACCAAATTTTCATTTTATATTTCAATCTTTTTTTATTTTTTATTTTTTAAAACCAAAATTTAAAATTGAAAATGAAAAATATTTTTTACAACGTCTTTCTTAATAGATAATTTTCTCAAAAAATCTTCAAAATATTATTTATTTTAGTAAACAAATTAGTTCTAAAGAAATTTCATTTTTGAAAGACAAATTGTAAAACAAATTGTAAAACAACATTAAATTTAAAACAATTTTTATTAATTAAAATTACATTAATTATTTTAACTCCAACAAGAAAATATCTAAAAAAATGTAATATAAGTGAATTATAAATGTTATAATTAATTTAAAATAAATTTAACTTATAAATAAAAATAAATAAAAAAGAAAATTGTATAGTTAATAAAAAAAAGTTTAATACTAATACTCAAATTAATTACGCCCATCATAATATAATATAAAATTCTCAAATAAAAATTTTAAAATCAAAAACTAATTATAATTCAATTTATTTAATAGAGAACTAAATGTATACTTTGCTATAAGTTTTTCTCTATACATTCATATTTCTTTAAAAATACTTTTAAGAGGCACTACAAACTATAAAGTGTCTTGATAACATATCATTAATGTGAAAGTGAAAAGATTTTAAATTAATATAAATAAAAGGTTACATTTATAATTCATTAAAATTATTATCTTTTTTAGTGACAATACAAATTAAATACACATGACTATTTATGTTTGAGACATGTCACTTGGATTGAGTTACCAACTTTTATTGATGGGTAAATAAGAATTCACTTTTATTTTTCTATGCATTTGTTTCCATTTTGTTATTAATTGAGGGTTACGAAAACTTCTATTTCATCTTCGACCATTTTCCATCCTTCAACCTCCATGACCCATCATTCATATCTGCTTCACTTGTCACTTCCATTCCAAACATGGCGGTTAGAAAAACACACACTGCTTCCTGTAACCGTTTCTATTATATGCACTAACCGTTTCTATTCCAATTAAATAATTCTGAGAAGAAAAACGTATGCACAGTTACGTACACACTTTCACGTTAGGAATGTTCGTGATTCATGAATTGAATTAAACCAAATTAATAGTTCAATTCAATTATTAAAATCATTTTAATAAAAAATGGTTAATCTATTAAACTAGTTATAATTCAGTTTATAAGTTCAAACTAATTTATAATAAAAAAATTAATTTAATATAATTTAACTAATTTTAAACTAGTTTTATTAAAAAATATATATTTTTTTAATTGAATATTAAATTGGTTATGAAAAATTTGTTATCTTTTTTCAGTTTTTTTTTTATTTTCAGAAAAAAATATTTTTTTATAAATTATATTTTTCCCAGTTTTTTTTTGTATTTCAGAAAAAAAATTATTATTTTTTTTAAAAAAATATCAGCATTTTTTTATTTTAAAAAAAGTCACTTATTACAGTTATTTTTGAAATTTTTCAAAAAAAATATTTTCAATTTTTTTTATTTTCAAAAAATCAAAATTTCAATTTTTTATTTTTCTAAAATTTTCTTTTTTATTTCTCAAAAAAAAAATCCCCTTTTTATATTTTTCGGTAAAATAATTTATTTTTTTATTTTTCTGAAATTTCTTTTTACTTTTTATTTGGTAAAATAATTACATTTTTATTTTTTTTCAGTTTTCTTTTCCGAAATTTTTTTAATTTTTTTTTATTTTTCTCAATGGGTGTTGAATAATTTTTTCAATAGTTGAATTCATACATAGTACGTTGAATGATGTTGAAAAGATTCAACGTGTTGAAGGAGAAAAGAGTGGGGCTATATACAATACTTTATAAAATTTTATTGGTTGTTGTAATTATTTAGATTTTATTTTATTTTAGTTATTTGAAATTAATTATTTTACAGTTAATAGTTTTTTTTTTAATTTTATGTTCATCAAAATTTATCATTTTCCCCCTCTATAAATAGAGACCTGGTTCATTAGATTTGGACTCATAAAAAAAAATCACTTTTTTCTCTCTAATTTTTCTATTTTGTTTCACATAAACTTTTGTTTGTAGCTCTAATTATCTCAGTGAAATGGATCCCAACAACCCAAAATTCTACTAATTACTCTTTCAACTACCAAACTCCCAACAATTATACATTTCAAAATCAATCTTCCAACCAACAAGGTTTCCAAAATATACCAAATTATGTATTTTCTCCAAATTTCATAATGTCGTCATCTAATCCAAATTATCGTCCATATTATAGATAAATGATGTCATATTCATCTCAATCACCCCTTGATTATTCTTCTACTCCAATAGGAAATGAAAATGTTCTAAATGTTGGACTTGATGAATTTCCTGATTTTTATACACAAATGGCTCTTGGTGCCATGAGCAGTGGTTAAGGAGCCACTCCAAATGCAGAGGGATTCAACTCCTGCACGCCGGAAGAGCCCCAAATGGACCGTTCAACCGTGTTTGATGATGTTGAATAGGGAAATACTCCAATAGTGAACTTCTTTGTGAACCAATGTCTGTATAATATGGCATACTATCTTGTTGACGGTATCTACCCTTCTTCTCTGACTTTCGTCAAATCAACTAGACTTCCTCAAAGTGAACCAGATAAGTGATTTGCAAAATATCAGGAGGGGTGTCAGAAGGACATTGAACGTGCATTTTAGGTGTTGCATGTTCGATTTAAAATCATTCGTGAACCAGCTCGTTTGTGGGACATAGCCGATTTGGCTCTCATCATGAGGTCATCTATCATATCGCATAATATGATTGTTGAGGATGAACGAGATACATATAATCAACATTGGACATATCAATCAGAGACAAGTGGGTCTAGTACGCCGGAGTCATTCTCGACTGAGGTGCTACCTTCATTTGCGAATCATGTGCGTGCTAAATCTGTGATGCATGATTCAAATGTACATCACGAATTGCACGCAGATATAATCAAACACATATGGACAAAGTTCAGAATGTTTCATGATTAAATAGATTATTTGTGAGTTGAGTCTATTGTACTAATTAAATTATGTTGTGTGTTTAATGTCTTGTATTGCATTTTTTAGTTTTTTTATATTATTTTATCCCATTTTTATTACTTGCAAGGAAAAAATTAATTAAAAATATAAAATTAGAAAAAAATTCAAATAAATTATTAAATTAAAAAATATTAGTTCTTAATTATTTTAATTTAATTTCAATCTATAATTAATATTAATATATAATCATAAAAATAAAAATATAAAAGAAAATAAAATTATGAAATAAAATAAGTGGAATAGGGTGTTGAATTTTATTAAGCAAAATAATTGTAGTGAGTAAAAATTGAATGAGTGTTAAATTATTAGGTGGAAGAAACAAAATATGATGCGGGAAGATAAAAAGTGAAAAAGTAGAATATTAATAATTTAACTATTGCACGTAGCCTTAGGGTTCAGCTAAAAAAGCTGATTGTTTTTGGGATAATTTCTTTAATTCTTGACACAATCCAATGACAGTAGCGCTGACTGAGCATCTGTTTAAGAAATTTGGTTATTTTAGACCTTAGTTGCATTGCAAATTGCTAGATATAATATTTTGAATGTTGCTTAGCAACTTCTGTCAGGACCATTTGTAATCGCTGCGGGCTCCGATACACTAGCATAACTTTCTTGTATATATTTAATTTCACTTTTTAGAAAGGTAATTTTTTTAATACTTTTGAATGTTCTCTATTAAAAGTCAACGTATATGAATTTGTAAAAGTCTTGAGTTTTTACTATTTTGACTTAGATTATCAGGGAAAAAGTTTCCTTTTTGAATGTTCTATATTAAAAGTCAGTATAAGTTTTTTTGAATGTGGAGGAATGGACATTGAAGAGAAGTGGGATAGGGTACCAAAATGAACTAAAACTTTGATTCCCAATGTAAATTCTGCTTATTTATTGCTTTATAATTCAATGTAAACTATAATGTGATTTGTTCATATTTCAGGTGAAGACTGTATTTATTCAAATAGGGGAATCTCTTACATCAGAGAATATATCAGCACTTATTGCAACCCTCCCCTTGGAGGTATATCTACTCTGCTAATTTGTTATTCTATGAACATGTCCACTATGGTAGGTACCTTATGGTTTTAGGTCTGAATTCAAAGAGACATTCAAGAAGGAGAATCCTAACAACAAGCCCGTCGCTGTGGTGAGTTTTGTGACATTAAGTTACCGTTCTCGATATTTTTGAAATTTGAATTTGAGTTTTCTGATGCGATTTACTCATGACAACACTGAAAATCATTTTGGATTGTGGCTAATTAATGGTAATGATACTAGCATATTGTTTCTTCTTTCACGTTGGTCTTCTTCTTTCATCAAATTTAGGCGTTGCTTTCAGAGCAGACAATAAAGTGGTGGATCTGCATTTTCGTGGGGTAATGGTGGTCGGATCTGAAACCCAAATGGCTGGCGGCGGCGACATGCAATTGAGGTATGTGTCAGTCATGAATGACAAACAAATCACGATAACCAATGCATTTAATTCACTGAATTGTATGTTCTTTGGAGCTTGAGATTGTATGGGGTTGCTCTCATGGGCTAGGCTAATATAGGCTGGTTTTGTTTACTATTTTGGCGGTGAAATTGGATAAAAGAATATGGTTCAGCTGTATAGCAGCAAAATCTCACCTTTTACTATGTGAAAATTTTATATTGGGATTGAAAATCAGCTTGAAACTTTTTAAAGCAAAAATGTGTCACGCTCCTATGGAACTGTTTAACAAAATCAGTGTCACGCTCCTATGGAACTGTTTAACAAAATCAGTCATATTCATCTTCGTACAAACTGAGCCATATGGCTATGAAATGCTTCACACCGCGACATTGTTCTTATTCATGTAAAGAAATTTCCACGAATATGAAATGTTGCTCACATCTTCCTTTTCTGGTACAATTCATAGATCCAAATGTTCTATTCTAAACTAAACTCGTCTATCATTTCATTCCATATATTGTCAAATTTCCAAACATCATGATCACCAAGCATGCATTTTTTGAAAATTGGGATTGCCAATGTTGGATATTGCATTTCGTAGGAGATGCCATGCACATAACCTATGGTAACTGTCGGGAGAGACTTTCCTGATTACATTTCTCATAGCAACATCACTCTCAATTATTACAGATATTGGTGTCTTACCTTTAATTGCAACCAAAAACTGCTCCAGCAACCATACATACGTCCCTTCGACCTCATTTGAAACTATGACAGTAAAAAATATAATCGTCTAGTTATGGTGATTAACACCAGAAAAAACAACAATGGGACACCTATACTTATTTTTCTTGTATGTAGCATCGAAAGCAAGCACATCGCCAAACAATTCATAATTCTTTTAACTTTCACCATTGCTCCAAAATAGGTTTTGCAACGTTACATCCGCACCCACCGCGTGTGCAACAAACATCAATGAATCTTTAACGTGAAGATCAATAAGATACCTAACAACACCTTTAACATCAGAAGATATCTATTTTCTTTGTCTTGCAATTTGATTATGTACGTTCTTCTTCAAAAAGTCTACCTTATCATACCCCCCGATAACATTTGCAAATGAACTAATCATTTGAGTAACTTTGATTATGGCATTCCCAAAATTCTTAATTTGTATCTTATCTGACTTAATAAGCTTATTACCTGCCAACAACCTGGAGTGTTTCTCCATTAGCAATTCATGATTGTGCTCAAAGGTAAAAACTGTGACATACCAATCATGTGAAATCATATTAATATGAACCTGAAATTTAGCTTCACATCCACATCTACTTTTGTGCTTCAAACTATGCTTGTGATGATATACCCTGTCTTGCCTAAATCCTTCAAGGTTATAAACAAATGTTTGTTAAACAACATCTTCGTTCTTTTTTTAATAACTTGACCTTTACGGACCGTGAAATCGTTCATCTTTGCAAAGCAACAGTAAAGTTTGTAAGCAATTTCTAAACTTTCAAATTGCATCTTCGAAACATAATCGTTTTGCAAGTTAAGCATGTGAATATTTGCAATGTCGTCAACATCGTCAACAATAACCGATTCTTCTAGAATTTGATCTGAAAACATCGATTCACTCAAACTATCTGAACTCCATCCCAAACCTTCCCATCACTTCAATTTGTATTCCAATATTCGTGTCCACCAACATCACCAGAACCGCTTTCATCATCATATTCACCTCCATCAAACTCACAATATTCATCTGCATCATCATATTCACCTCCATCAAATTCACCATCTTCATCTGCATCTTCATCAACGTATTCAACTCCTTCAAACTCATAATCTTCATCAACAACGATGTTGTCATATTAAGCAATATCCAAGCATCCATCACTAACAAAATCCAGTTCACCATCAACATTAATACAACAATTCTCATGTAAAATCTCATAGAGTGCTTCCTAAAAAATATAAATAACTAAATCAATAAATCAGCAACGAAATGGGTTACAACCACAAGATAAGATTATTCAAAATTTGACTTAGATAGTTAGCTTGCATTACTTCATGCCCAATAGCGCTATAACCATCCATCTTCGATTCAATATCCGTGAGTTGCCTTTTTTTATTCACAAAAACTTGCTTCAGACCCAAATCATTAATGGAAGAGGATCGAAAATGGAAGAAATGAGGATCGAAAATGGAAGAAATGAAGAAGAAATAAAAAGGGAAGACAAAAGAAAATGAAGATGAAAAATGGTTTCAAAAAATTATAGATGGTTAGATAGAGACTCCGGGTGAGAGAAATATGTTAAACAGGACTGGTCCTGGGCAAGCAGGCCCATAGTCCAGGGCTTCAAAAAAACGGGGGCCTCATATTTATTCGGCCTGGACTTTAGAAATTAAAACATAAACTATGTATACATATGTTATGTTTTCGTATATTACTCAAATATAACTATAGCTCAGCGGTTGTAATCCTTTCCTTCAATTCATAGGTTGTGAGTTCAATTTCTATTGCAACTCTAATTTTAAAGTATTGGTCTATACTAAAATAAAGAATTACAAGTTATTTTTATTTGTTATTAATCAAAATACCTTATTAATATTACATAAAATATTTAGAGAACGAGAAATTCTACATGAAAAAAATTACAAAAATTAAATTTGTATGAGTCAATAAGTAAAAAAAAAAACTACAATTTTAAAATAAATGCATGCAACATCAATTGCAAGAACATTATTTAACGATGTTGAAATATTTATAGATATATTTTTTTTTAGTTTTTAATGTTGATTAATGTGTCTTTTAAAAAAAATCATTTCTTTTTTATTACACACCTACTTTTAAAATTGGAAGGGGCGCCAAATTATTTGAGACGACTTTACTATTTAATTTTGATTAGAATATAACATCTTTTTATGTTAATTATATAGATAAATGAATAACTTTAATTTTGTCGATATTATTTATAACTTAAATAGATGATTTTTTTTCTAAGAAAATTATATTTTTTTTTATTAAAGGTCTATTTTAAATATTTGTCCAGGGCCTCTAAAATGTTAGGATCAACCCTGATGTTAAGGAATGGTAATATTGTGTGTGATAATGAAGTGAGTGAAATTACAGACACTCAATCCAACAACTCATTCATTTACGAAGAAAATAATCTACACATGAGATCTATGTGAATCGCGCACAAGAGACGCCGCCCTCTGACATTGAAAAACCTAACAAAAAGAAATTTATGGTGGAAAAACACGAAACAGTTTTTGAAAAATATATTTTTTGTTGATACCACCAAAAACTTTATTTATTTTTTTTAAAAATTGAGAAATATTTGAATGGACACGTACATAAATCCATATTCTTAAAAACAACTAATAAAGAAAATTTAAAATTTAATTTATTTTTCAATTAAAATAATTGAATAATTGTGATAAGGAAGGAAGGAGAAAAACTTATTTTATTTTAATTAATAAAAAAATCTATCTTTTCTCTACTTTTGCTACAGTGACACGTGGTTGCATTAGAGATATGTTTTTCTCAACGGATCCAACTTTATTTCCCAACACTAAGAGTCTGATTGGAAGAGGTGGAATAGAGGAGAGAGAGGTTGAAAAGAGAGAGAGAGAGAGAGGAAAGAAGATCACTATTTCTCTTGCTTGGTTGTGATGAGAAAAAGTGAAGAGAGAGTTAAAGCATATGGGCTCCACCACTTTTATAGTCTTCTCAAACATGACAAAAATGAGAAGAAACACAGGAGAGTGTCATATTTTTCTCTATTCCAATTGTATCTTTTATTGAATCAGAAAAGAGAAAAAACGAAGGGATTATGTTTGTGCGAAATGACTACTGCTACAATATTTTGAGTTGCTTATTTTCTTTGTGATAATAAATTTGAAAAATTATAGTGAGAAAAGTTATGTTTTTAAATATTTTATAATTAATTTAAAAATGAAAAATTATATGAAATTTCAAGGATAAAAAATGAACTACTATTATTTTGTTCAAAGTAACCGTCTAGGTTTAAGAACTATTAAATTAACAAATTTAATTAATTAATAAAAAATTATTTATAAGAGTTAAATTAAAATGAATATTGATTAAAAAATAAAATATAAACAGTATATTAAATTAATATTAATTATGATGAAGATGATATTAAGGGGCTTATATAGTGTTCTGTGATATATACAGTGGAATATTGGAGATTATAAACAAACCAACGTTTTATGGTATGTTTTATACAATCAATATGCTGTTTTATATCATATGAAACTAATAAGTATTCTTGTGAAGGCATTTTACAAAGTGTTTTTCGAATACAGGTTTTGAAGACACAAAGAATGGATGTTGTGGACTTTGTTTGAATGGTGCAATGATAGGGTGCATCTCTACAACAATCTCTTATGGACATCCAACAAGCTTGTATTCTTAACATTAATGTTCTCCTTAATGGTGCAGCTGAATCGTTGGCGAAGCAAGTGACCAAAGAGATATTGGTTAAGATAGTAATGTTTCTTTATTTAAGCATAGTTTGGATTCTGGTGACAAGATTCAAATGGTTAGTAGCTGTTGTTATTTATTTATTTTATTCATATTCTTTTAAATGGAACAAATGCAATTCATCTGTCTTATATTGCAGTAGCTACCGTTGGAGTGAATTATGCTTTATTTCATGCAATCAATTCCAACATTTATTTTAGAAGCATAAGATATTATGCGACAGTAAAAGCGTGGATTTGTTCAATTCCATTTGGTTCAGTAGCGTTTGTTGAGTAGTTGTTCAATTCGAGTTTGGTTCAGTAACGTCTGATTAGTAACTATCTAGCTATGTTCTTATGGCAGAAACATGGCATAATTAGCTTGTCTGGAAATTGTTGTACCTTGATCAGCTTGTTGTGTGACTACTCTGTAACTTTAGTGATTAGCGTTGGAATATATGAGTATATCTTGGGTTAGCCCGATATATAATGAATCTAGGAGAATATTTGTAGACCCTTAGGAGTGAGGAAACGTTAGTCTCAGTAAGTAGAAACACGTTGGATTTAGAGTGCCGAGAAATTCCAAAGGGGAATGTTCGAAGCACGAAGTATGATTCTTGTATGGTAGTCGAGCTCAAGATATTATAAATGTTGCATTTGGGAGCGCAATTGAGATTGTTGGTTTAGTGGCAGTTTCAAAAACAGCAAGGCATGACAATGAGGCAATCTTGGCAACCTTAAGTGGGACATTGGATTTAATTCAGGTATGAAGAGGATCTTGAGGCTGTGCAAGTATGGGACTACATGGTTAAAAGAGGTCATATGAGGATTAGTATTGGTGGTAAGTTGGTCAGTGGCCCCAAAGACAATTTAAAGCATTACGAATAGTATTAGTCGACTACTTGGGCGCAGTTTGATTGCAGAAGAAGTATTACGATCAATTAAGTTTGATTAGTTATCAAACATGTTGTCGCACTACGAGTATGAAGTTGTATGGTTAAGGAGAGACTATGAAAGTTGTCAGTGTTATCGTAGTAGATGTACGACGTAGAAGTCGGTAGAGTAAATGAATTTGTATTTAGCAAGCGTTGAGGTTGGACATTCCAGAACCGAAATGTGTAACTAAATTGTATTCGTGGACCTAGCCAAGAGTGATGAAATCAGTAGTAACCATATTTTAGGAATCACTCAACCTCGAGGAGCGATCTTTGTTAAGTGTGTTTAAGATTCTAGTGAGTATCGTAATTGGGTGAATTCCGAGAAAAGACTGTTGTTACTTAAGGGATCGAACAAGCGTGGTGGAGTAATGGAATCAAGGGCGATGTGGAGGAAGTGTGACTCAGTAGGTTTCGAGAAATGTGTGACGGGTTGAGATCAGAGTAGCACAACGGATGAAAGGAGACTTTGATAAGCTTGTAGTAGGTGTAAATAGAATACTTGTGACAAGTGTTTGAGTGGAACAACCTTTCGAAGGGAAACTGATCCGCTGTCGCGCGCGGGTCAAAAACAAGTTAAATTGCAGAATTGTAGTAACGACGGTAATGGTAACTCGTGTATCGTCTCTCAAGGACTCTTGGGTTTTACTAACTAAAAACGGAATTGGGGGGGTTTGGTTTGGTCGGAAAAAATATGATTATCAAAAGTGATTACGAAAATATGCTGTTTTGAAAAAGTGATTATGAAAATAAGTCAATCTACCGATTCAGTTCCTACCAATCATCGATTATTAAAATCTCACTATCCTAAGCGGATTCCTTTCCCGTTCGATTACAATATAATCAACAAGCGCAACAATATTATACGAATTATATTTTCTGTTTGCCGAATTAAGCATTCGGTTAAGCGATAAACGGTTTAACGATTAAGCATACGATAAACACGCAGATAAATTGAAAAACATAAATCAATCGAACCAAACAATATATATTATGAATATCAAATTAAGCAAAAGATAAACAAAATATATAATTGAAGGAAAAGGAATTTTATTGCAAAACTTATAATAATCTCATAGTTTCGGAACCTGAATTC
Source organism: Vicia sativa (assembly GCA_021764765.1). NCBI lineage: Eukaryota > Viridiplantae > Streptophyta > Magnoliopsida > Fabales > Fabaceae > Vicia > Vicia sativa. The sequence continues at coordinate 52,862,401 of CM038792.1, read as the reverse complement.
GGTAGATCAACCAAAAGTGATTAGTTCTCCATGGCCATTCGTACACGCTTCAATCAAAATCGTGAATGGAATGATACATGCTACAGTTCCGCGGCTGCTACCCTAAGGGAAAAGAGTACAGCCCGTTTTACAATCCAACTGGGTCAAACATACGACCCAGGCCCAAAACTAATTGACCCGAAACTTAACTAAACTAGTGCTGCAACTTCAACTAATTTTATGGCCCTTCTACAGTCCGATTCTGACTTCGACTCCAACATAAGAATTGTAGATCTTTCTCTTAGCTTTCCGTCGATTATTAGAACGCCTCAATCGGACTTCTAGAACTCCAGTTATGATCGTTTCCGTGCAGACTGCTAAAGCTGAAAATTAAATACGAAAATCAAATAACAATAAAAATAAATTAAAATATAAAAACATTATAAAATACAAAAATAAGACAAGCAAACCATGGAAATGTATAAGTACAACCGTAGAGTAATGTGCATCAAAATGCACTGATCAGAAACCCTTTGAGTAATGTTTTGTCCATCCTAGTCTCTCAAGAATTCACCATAATCCAGAGAGGTATTGTTAATGGATCAACATAGAGAAGATGTGGTTCGTATGTTGTAAGATATTCTGGAGACCGTGGTTGTACTGGTGAGTAATGAGAATTAAATGAGGAAAGGAGTTTCACTTGAAATAGACTTTCATGGCTGTGTTTTGTACATTTATGACCGTGCACGAAGATTTGGAAGATGGTTGCAAGTTAACTGTTAGAATTGGATTTTGTCGATAGGACATTGTGTGGAGTTGTTGAATACGAAGATTATGGTTGTGGGATTGTATATCCTTGTAAGTTCTGGTAGAAATGTCTTGTCTAAAACTGAAGTGAGGATTGAAGTAAAAGATCTTATGGTACGAAGAACGTAACTCGAAACGAGTCAATTTGAGCATATGGGAACTAGATGTTGGGACCGAGGAATTTGACAAACGGTTATATGACATTGTTTGGACACGTGTGGAAGCGAATTTGAATGTTATCGTTAGAGAGACATTGTAGGGGATATGTATGGATTCGAGACAATGCAAGTAGTCAACAAAGAGGAAGTGAAGTTCAGCGTCATAAGTTAGGAAAGGATGAGCTTGGCAAACATTGAGGATGGAATATCCGACCAGAATTGACTTCCAGGGATTATGGGGCTATGCAAACTCGATGTGAGTTGGTCCAGGTTGGAAACCTCAAAAGGATCAATTTCCAAGCCACTCTGAACGAAGTATTAGAAGAGTGTGTTGTGAGACGGCTAAGGCTCCTAGTCATGATTGTTAAGAACACGAGTGTAACAGAGAGTGGTGTTTTCTTGGATGGAGCGAATTTTGGACGGAGTCGTAGGGTTTAACCAAATGAGGAATGTAAGGAACATTTGTCCCCTCGTTGGAAGAAGACGTGTGGAATCTGTTGTCAGGATAATTGTAAGGAATTCGAGGTCGAATTCTATTTAAGGGGGGAGAATGTAACATCTCTATTTTATTAGTATGAGAATATATGTATAATTATATTTGGGAGTTGTTAAGAAAAATGATTGGAATTAATTAGAATCAAAGTGCACTAGTTGGAATTAAACCAAATGGCATGTTTGTGAATATGGCTTAGTTGGAGTGCAAAGAGGTCATTAAACATAAATTGCATGGAATCTTTAGATATATTTGGTAAAAGTTATGACACAAAGATGAATTTGAGTGAAGAGTAGAGAGGAACAAAGAAGTAGTCATCTTCTCCATCCTCCAAACTCCATTTTCGTGTTCCATGTGCAGCCTCCACAAAACCGGCCATAACTCCTAACTCACAAGTCGGATTGAGGTAATTCCGGACTTTTCAGAAAGCTTACGAAATTCTCTTCAATTTGATATATTAAATCGTGTTCATAGATTTTGTCTTGAAGGAGAAAAACACATTTGAATATTGGTGTTGCTTGCTGAAAAATGAGGAAAGTGTAGCTACGGGATTGATGATGAAGGAGGTATAGTTTTGGACATGAGAAGAGTTAAATTTCTGCAAGGATGACATCCAAACCACTATTTAACCAAGGTGAGTTCCATTAGTTAGAACTTGGGGTGGAAATTAGGCAATTGCATGTTGGGGTTTATGTTGGGATAGTGGGTTATGTGATATAGTTATTCCATGATTCCTACTAATGCATGTTTTAGACTCCTTTACTGTACTGGAATGTAATAAAATCCTTGTTATGATCCATTATTATGCAAGTTCGGATTGCATGTGGGAAATTTGGGATTTGGGGGTCTGGAATCAGAATCTGCGTTTTCTGGTTTTGAGCTATGCAATAGAGTTCGCGTAGCGAACTCCTGAGATTTCAAGGGAATTATGTTGTAGAGTTCGCGTAGTGAACTTTTCCTCGCGTAGCAGACTTCTAGAACTTAGTGAAATTGTTGATCACGTTCACTGGGACTTCGTGTAGCGAATCGGGGCTTCGCTGGGAGTTCTCTTAGCGAATTGGCCTGACAGAATAATGTATTTTCTTCCCCAAGTGCAGAATTTGTTCCGTAATTGGGAACATATCGCCTTAGTAAGTAACTAGCGATATGGTATGCATGTTTAAGATTGATATACTGCTCTACATGTTCTTTAAATATCATGGATGATTATTGTGTCTAATACGTGTTATGAATTAATAAATTATGTATTGGACAAATGTATGAACATGTGAACTCTAATCGTTTCGGGGTGAGCGGTTTGGATGTGTTTTGCCTTGGTGGCAGATATGATTGTGATTATGATGATTTGGATTATTCTTGAATCGAAGTAGACCTAAGCTACTAGGTGATAAAACACACATGACTATGGACAGGGTCCAACTTATTTATTACCATTGCGATGACCCGAGTGGGCCGCTCAAGGGCACTTCCAACGGACGTAATCATATGCGTTCTCGGTACGTCATACACACCTAAGCTACTATTGCAGCGTGTCCCGAGTGGGTCGTTCAAGGGCATTTCCAACGGGCGTAAACGTCAGCGTGCTTGGTATGGTGAGGTAGTGATACCACGTAGGATACATTTCTCAGTAAACTCACCTCTAGTGGTGCCACATAGGCAATACCATTAGGCTTTCACCCGGTGGGATGTGCGGTCAAGAAGGTGTTTCGTACTTATGTGATTCATCGGCGTATGGATGGTCGACGGGGTTGTGGCGCTATATAGGCAATGTCACTTTGTTCTACTTGTCGCGGATGGAATTCCATATAGGAATGATCTGACTCATCATGCGATGGACTTGTACGAGTCTCTTGACACTATGCATATGGTCGACTCATCGAGGGTGTGATTGTGTAGCCTAAGTAAAAGGTTGAACGGATTTCTTGATTCCTCATACGCGGGTACGGATCTGCATACCATGTGTATTTCATTTGTATTTGTTTTACCTCATTAGTTAGTCAAGGGAATTCTAATGGTGGTGTTCCCATGTGATGTAATGTACCTGACCGTGAGGCGAAAATCCAGATTCTCGGTGAATCTGTTTTGATGCATGCACCCTGTAGAATCGAGTGAACCCGTAAGATAGGGGAACTCACTGAGATTTAGTAATCTCACTCCAATCCTCTTATTATTTTTTCAGGAACTAGTTATAAGCGATAGAATTGTTAGATGATCTTATTATTTTTTCAGGAACAAGTTATAAGCGATAGAATTGTTAGATGATCGGTTTTGAAGACTGCACGAGCAGATGGCAGGAAGACCTTTGTAGAAGTTATATTCCGCTGTGCGATGATGAAGACAAGATGTATGGATACGTTCTGATTGAGATTTGTATTGTATTCAGTTTTAATTTCTTGTCTTTTCATCTAATTTATATGTTTCTTGTACCATAATTAGCATCACTACATATTATTCTAGATATAAATATATATGTCTGGGGTGTTACAATTTAAGTAGCTAAGAATTATGTACTGAATTATGTTATATTTTTATAACTAATATTTGTGCATGAGAAATATAAAAATTATATTTGTGTTATTTTTTAAACATAATAATATTATGTAGATTTTAATTGTAAATAAAAAACATTATTTTCTCTTAAGTTTATTTTTATATTTGCACTAAATTAATTGCTTTTGATTGAATTTAACTTGGGGATATCAATATATGTAATGCTATTTTATTTAATCTTCATATTACTAATCTTATTTCAGGTAATGACCATGCATTTTTTAAGAAAATAAATAAAATTATCAACTCATTAATTGGATCAATTAAAATTAAAATTAATAAATTAACCAGTTACAAATTCTATTGAGTATAGTTACACAAAATATTATTATTGTATATTACTTTTATTAATTATATTATAAAAAATTATATTTTAATTAGTCATAAGAAATATCCTTTGATGAATTCCTAACATAGTTTTTTTTAAATAATATCACATGCTAATAAAAAATGGAGATTGTGCTTCTACATTCTTTTTTTAAATTAAAATAAATATTTTATACTTTTAACTATTGTAATATATTGGTTTTTGACTATATAATTCTCTTTAGAAACTATCTGTATTGGTTTTATATCTTATTTTATTAATAATATAATAATATCAAATTATTTTATAATATTATTACTAATTGAAATACATATTTTAAATCTTATACTAACAACTTTCGTTTTTTAATTAACTATCCTAATAATTTTTTAATAAGTGATTAATTTTGCATTTTAATTGAAGCAAATTTATTAATTTCTACTTTCTAATTTAAATTATAAATATATAATATTTTATCACTATAGAAGGACACATGTAACTATTAAATATATATACAAATAATTATTAACAACAATACATCAGAAAAAAATAGTACAATAAATGAAAAATCTACATAAAAAAAAACAAATGCACACATTAACTGTTTTTTTTAATTCTCATTGTAGATGATATTCGTATACTATAAATTTAAGTTATTTTATTAATTTTTAAATATATACTAAACAATAAAAAATATGTTTAAAGTGTTAATATATATATATATATATATATATATATATATATATATATATATATATATATATATATATATATATATATATATATATATATATATATATATATATATATATATGTGAAAAGCAAAATAATTTTATAAACACGTGTAATATATAATTCAATTATATTAAACTTTATGAAATTGTCAAAAAATTATATTAATTGTTTTTTGTAAAAAAAATTGTTTACACAAAAATTTCTTTTTAATTTTAATAATTCACTGTTTTTTATCTATTTTTAATTAAGGAGTAGAGATTCTTTACTACTAATTATTATTACAAAATTAAAAGATTTTTAGACTATTAACTTCATTAACATTATATAATAAAATAAGTTATAAGAAACTTTTTAAAATTTAATGAATATTATATAATATTATAGTTAGTATTAAAATAATTTAAATGTAACTCCCAAATAATTTTTTATATAAAAATGGTTAACTTTGTCATTAATATTTTATAATTTATATCACAATTAATATATTTATGATAAATTAATATAATTAATACTATTGACTGTTTTAAAAAAGGAAGAGATTACTGAGATTTGGACGAAGGTTTTGAGCTGGCTAGATATCCATCATGTACCTAAGCCGGCAGAAAGAGTGTTCTTGGATCATCTTCTCATACTAAAAGTAAAAGGTGGAGAGCAGAGATTTTTAAGCTTGCTATAGCAGAGACAATTTATGGAGTTTGGAAGTTTAGAATGATACAATTTTTGGAGCTAATATAAATATAGATAAAACTGTGGATAATATAATTGACTGTATAGTTTATAGAGGGTGTCAAAATAGGAAAATTAGAGAACATCTTGTTCTTCTAATGATTTAGTTTCTTTTGTTGCTTTGTTGATTGAATCGTTCGATCGCCTTGTGTATATTCTGTTTTTGATTCAATATATCTTTTGATTTGATTCAAAAAATAAAAAGGAAGAGATTTATGAAAGTTAAGAGTAAGAACATATAGAGTCACGGGTAAAATAATTTAAAATAGGTCAAATATTTTAAAATTAAAACTATAAATAATGAGAGAATATATAGAGTTAAACTAAAATTAAAGGAGGAATGAATTAATCAAAGTTTATATTGATTAAAAAATAATAAATAAAAGGATGAACAATTTTTAAAAATTATTTAAAACTAATTATTTAATTAAATAAGTATACTTATAAATTAGATAATATATCAGTATAAATATTTTTAAATGTCATGTATGACTAACTAATTTGATATTTATCTTTTTTTAATAATAAAGTAATAATTTAAATTCTTTAATAAATTTTATTAAATTGAAATATTTAACTATGACCTTTACAATTTGATTCATATTGACATTAGTTAATGTAGCATTTACTCTATATTATATTGTTATTTTAATTCATATTTATGGTTGATTTTTTTTTTTAATTTTATAATGATATTTAAGAGAGATAGAGTGACTCATCAATTGTTATCCGTTTATAGAATTATTTTGTCTCACTAAATTTTATTTCTTCTTATGTTTTCTTTTTCATTATCATAATTTTCTATTTTTCGTAAGATTTTCTTTTTTATTTTAATAATCTTCCATTATGTATAGATTTGGAAGATAAATTTGATAATTTTATTGAACGAATGATCATACTGTTTCATTTTATAAAATATTATGTGTGGGTATTAATGGAGATATATTTGAGAATTTTATCAAAAAATGTTATTTGGTCATTTGTTTATGTCTTATTTTTTTTATTCATCTTCTTACCATTGACATCATAATTTTGAATTACTCTTTTAAGATGGATTACATCGTAGAAAATAGTTTGACAATTCGAACATTGTATATGAACAACAATATATTAACAAGTAATAAGTCTTTGAAATATTATGTTTTAGAAGTTGAATGTAATTGTACTATTTAAAGGTTGAATAGTTGATTTGTTATTTGTCTTAGTAAAAGATATAATGTTATCGTAGGTTATCTTTTTCGTGTTGAAAATTTGTTTGAAGAATTATGATTTAATAAGAGTGCTGGTTTATTTTTTGTTTTAGTTTCACATGTAAACTATCTACAAATAATTTATAAGTTTCTTTTACCTCATGTTCTACTAGGTTTTTGTTAGGACCAAGAAGATTAATAATATTAAAATAATTTATTAATCATTTAAATATTTAATCTATTTTTGTTATTATATAATCTTAGATGTTTGAAATTATATTGTGTACTTATTTTATCTTAATAACTTATTAATTTATATAATTTTTGTTATAATAATATAAATATTTCTATAATTTATATTTATTTTATCTTAATAGTTAATAACTATTTAAATTAGAGTAATTATTATTAAAATATTTATTTTTATAATTTATGATTATTTGGATACAATTAATTTTATTATATAATTTTTTAAATATATTTGTGTCATTTCTAAAATTAATATAAATTTTATTTTTGATAACTAAGTTATGATTTTATTATGTTTACTTTTTAAATAGATTGAAATTCTTCAATTTTTACTTATCAAATAAATTTTACAATAAATTGTACTTATATTTTATAAGTGAAAAAAATATAAAAGAAACAACATAAATTATTTTGTTGAGTAATCTAACTTTCATATGCATAAAATTATATCCTATATCTTTCTTTTAATTAATGATATTATAAAATAAATATAAATTTGTAAAACAAACTAAAGCAAAAATACTTTTTAATGAATTATTTATTATTTATTATGGTGAAAATTGTAACACCCCATACATATCATAGCTTAGAATAACACATTATGGCATTAAAATTGTAACTGAATTCATACATAAGCAGCGGAATTAAAAGAGAGTATTAGTACAATTACAACTTTTGCCGAAATAGTCATGGCCAAAACGATACAAATCCAAAGTTACTAACACATCATCCAAAATACATAAGCAGAGAGATACAAAAGAAAGAGCATCGCCATGAAACACCGTCGCGAGCTAAACCATCTTACCCTTGCCACGATCCTGCCTCAAAGAACTTGAAAAATAATAATTGGAATAGGGTGAAATTACTAAATCTCAGTGAGCCTCCCTATCTTAGGGGTTCGCTCGATTCTACAGGGTTCATGCATCATAACGGATCCACCGAGGATTCGGGTCTTGCCTTACGGCTAGGTACAAGTACAATTAAGGGATAACACCATTGGAAGTCCCATAACTAACCAATGAGGTGAAAAACACAAAAGTATCAAACACAACAATATGCAGACCCACATCCATATGTGAGGAATCAAGGAGTTATACCTATCTGTCCAGGCTACCAAAACAACACCCTCGGTGAGTCCTCGTGTACCTTATCGTCAAGAGGCTTGCACAAGCAAACTGCTGGACACAAATATATCCTAATTGGAGTTCATCTGCGACGAGTTCAACCATGACATTGACTATGTGGCGTCACGACCCCGCCTTCGTCCAACGTAAGTAAGTTGGGCACCAACCACACAAGTGCAAACACGTCATCTCGAACGTACACGCCCACCGGGTGAAATCCTAGTGACCTTGCCTACGCGGCGTCACTAGATGGCAAGAAATTTTGGTGACATAGCCTATATGGCGTCACACACTTACCAATACCAAGAATACAGATGAGTCTCATAGTGGTAAATGCCTCCAGACCCCAGTTGCACATTGCCTTTGGCAGCTCAGGTGTAAAGATGAAACGAGACAATCAAGGCATACTAGTAGCCGATAAGCAACAAACAAGATTTACTACCTGACAGTATGGTTCTACTCTGATTCAAGCATATATCACATACACAGAGTACACAGGATTTGCCTAGACTGGGCATTATGCCCTGGTTTTCCCTGTCAGTACTTTTCATCAACTTGTACACAAAGCACACATGATTTGCCTATACCGGTTATCTTGTCCGGGTTTGCCCTGTCAGTACTTTTGTATCAAGCGCATATAAGCACAATCATCCGAACGTCCTACCGGAATGACGGAAAAACAAGATTCACAAACATCAAACATGCCAAAGTAATACATTGAATCACATTCAATACATGAAGAGGTATAATAGTTCATATTATTACGCATGCATAACATGGATAAATCGGATGGACAACATCACAAATCTCGAAAGAAGTCTAATTATCCGCACTAGGGAAAATCTCTACATATTGGGTGTGATTACATTTGCCAATCAAGGGTTACATGCCCGTTATAAGGCATCTAAGCGTTATTACCAAAAATCGGCCGAAGTAAAAAAAAACCGTAAAATCACAATTTTTCGTCCATTCTATATCTATAAGGGTTTTCTAGGACTAATGAAGTCATTGAACAAGGCTATGGTCTAAGATCACTTCCCATAACTCAAGAAAGAGGGTGTCAGGCAGAATATTTCGCGCTAAGCCCAGTCTCGGTCGCGCTAAGCGTGACCTGAGATTTAATTAATTTTTCTAGAATTCTGATGTTGCGATAAGCCTGGTTATCACGCTGAGCGCAACCTGGGTTTTCTGCAGAAAACCAGTTCGTAACAGAACTGCCATGGAGTCCTCAATCCTCCATTTTCTCTATTCCAACAAGATACCTATAACATCCAAACACGAAAAAAAGTAGTAGAATGTATATATCATCATCAAAGTGAACATGCATTAGCAAAAACTCAAATGCCAAAAACACCAATATTTTTCCAAAACCCTAATTTTTTTCCCAAGTCTCTAACTAGAGACTCACCTTGAGATTAGTGGAGAATGAGCTTCAGAATCTTGCTAGGAGAATGATGAGGGTGAAAAAAATGAGCTTGCATGCAAGGGATGATGAGATTCAGCTTGGGTGAGTTCTCCTTCTTCTTCCTCTTTCACGTTTCTTTCTTTCCTCTATTTCAAAAATCTAATTTTGGTTGAAATAATGAGAATGGTGTTTTTTTCTTTCCAAACAACACCTAGTGCCAACTTAAGAGAGGAAAGACCCATAATACCCCCAACTAAGCCATAATACCCAAACTGCCCTCTAGTTCAATTCTATCTAAATAGGATTTATATTCTTATTCTCTATGTCAAAAAATAAATAAACGAGGTATTACAAAATAAAAGTAATGTTAACTTAAATTTAATATTATATTAGTAAAATGACAATATACTCTAATAAATAGTAAGTTTATAATTTATTAATTAATAATTTTGTATAAATATAATGTCTAAAAAAGAGTAATACTGTATTGTAAAAAAAGTTTTTTAAAAAAGAAATCAAACGTTGGTGTGATGGGAAGAAAATCTTCGAAAAACTTTGCATTAATACAATGAGTGAGTTAAAGAATATAAAAAGTGACAGTTCAATGGTTGATGTGGTGAGAAAATCATATTTTAAAAAATATGTAAATAATTGTTGATAAAAACTGCAACTAGACTTATTTATTAATTAAAATTCATCATTAATATAATGAGTAAATGAGTCTCACATATAAAATAAAATTCTAAATCTTACGATTTCTTACAAACAAAGGTCTTGAAAATATGTCTATGTAAGTAGACATAATATAAATATGTGTAATACAATTTCACATATTATTGATTAATTTTTTTTTAATTTATTGTCTTTCATATTAAAAATTAATAGTTGCAAACATAATCTAAAGGCCTACAAAATAATTTTAAATACAAGTAAAAAATTAAATATAAATTATTATAAAAAATATAATTTTATTTCTAATATATTCGTGCGAAGCACGGGTCGGCCATCTAGTTTAACCACTGCAGAACAAATATTGAGTTGATTTCTAATATCACTATAGCTTATATATTTTATTATTTCACTATTTTAAGTTCTTTCTTACACCCTCTAAATTGGCTCCCAATTTTTTGAAACCTTAGGCTATGGACTTATTTGCACGGCCCAAGGTTGACTCTATGCAACACCAATAAATTTATAATACTCTCTTTTTATTTTGTATCTATTTGATTTCATTTTCATTATTGCATAGTGATATTGATAAAGTTTATGTTCAATATAACTTTTGATATTAGATGACGAGATGTCGATTGTATAATTATATATATATTTTTAAATTAAAGAAAATATTTTAAATAAGATTATATATAAATAAAAAGAAGTTGGAACAAAAGAGAGGGACCAAATCAAAACCAAGAGAACCTAAAGAACGACAGATCAAATCTATTATTTACAAAATATGCTTTCAATAATAGGGGATAGAACTATAATGAATTGAATCAGTAATAGTAAGATTTAAGTTAGCAAGAGAATCTGCTGATAATACAAAAATATATCGATTATTTAAGCCAATTTATACGTTTTTTATCCGCATTTTAATTAAATAAATTATTCTTTATTCGTATTATGCTGGTATTTTCTATGTTTTTAGGTTTCTATCGATTATTAGGCATGTACGAAGAAAGTCGAGAAAAGCCGGATAAATCACGCTAAAAAACCACAAAAAGAGAGTATTTATTGAAGTGTGTATGTATAACATGAAATGAGGGTGTTAAGTAAGCAAAAATAAAAAGAGATTCAACGAACAAGGCCCAGCCCACTCAAATGAGCAGACTGAAGCCCAACACGCTACAATGTGTAACGACCATTACACTCAAGCCCTAAGCTTGTAGCGACCGTCACGGGCCACGCAGCAAGACTTCCTCCTCACGCGAGCTTGTAGCGATCGTCATGGGTCCAAGCCAGCTCCGTAGCGACCGCTACAGAGGATATTTAGGAAGCGAGATTTTCTCAACCTCTTCGTAAACCTAACTCTCACACGCCTATATATATATATATATATGTTACTTCAGTTCACTCTCAACACACATTATTTTTCCTCATTCAGTACCATTACTCTGCCGATTTCAATTTCCATTCCGCATTTAATTTCAATTTTATTTTCCGTATTCAGTTTCTTTTCACGTAGTAATCTTCGCATCGGAGATTATTGCGAACTTTTGTCAATTCTAACCTTACATTAGGATTGTGCCTTTTTACCTTTTTTTCATCGCATTTGGATTATTGAGCAATTAAAGGCGATCTCACCGACCTGTGGGAGACACTTGGAATCTGCCTAATATTTTATTTTCAGGTTATTTAATTAATTTATTTTAAGGTTTATTTAATTAATTAATTAATTTGTTTATTTATTTCATGCCCGATTTATTTGAAATGCATATTTTATCTAAATTGTATGTTTATTACTGTTGCGCTATATTAGAATCATTAACCATGCTAGGCTAAATCTAGTTATCGGTACGTAGGGTCACATAGCCAACAGGGTTTAGCAACTTCACTCAACTTATCCTGTTTTTAAAAGATTGATTTTCCGATTTCAATTATTAGTAATTAATGCAACTATTTTGTTACGAGAGTAAAACACAAATTTGAAGTTAGGATCAATAAAGCGAGAGTTTGAGATTTTAACTGGATATTAATAATTGAGCATCAACTTAAAATACAGTGAGAGCATTTTTAAGTTGATTATGTTTTATTTATTTCCAAAAACTATCTTTCAACTCTAATTGAAACAGCGAGAGCACTCACTTAGGTTTGATTATAAGATCTGAATCAATAAACACGAGAGTGTGAGAAGAGGATTTTTAAACAAGTATTTCCTACCGAAATACATTCTGATAATGCAATTTAAGTCGATATGTCGCTAAATCCCTAAGCCCGACCATTACATACCGATACTCCTATTCTGATTCTAAACTAGATATTAATCAGTTAGGTTTCCTAAACCAAACATCATTTATATTACTAGCCTTAGATTTACGTAGTAACCTAAGATAACGGTAGGTCAACATTTAGTCCATGTGGATTCGATAATCTTTAAAACTACAAGCGATAGGACTGTATACTTGCAGTCTAGATTCTATAAGATGATAAAGTCGCGATCATCTGCACAGTTATTCCCTTCTCTCCCTCTCTTTCTCTCTCTCTCTCTCTCTCTCTTATATATATATATATATATATATATATATATATATATATATATATATATATATATATATATATATATATATATATATATATATATATATATATATAAAAAAACTACATGCAGGTATAGGGGTGGCAAAACGAGTCGGGGCTCGCCCGCCCGACCCCTGCACCTGCCAAAAAATCGGCGAGTTGGGTTGGGATTTTGGGACCGCCGCCTACTATAGCTCACCCCGCCTAAGCTCGCTCCATAAAAGCCCCCCGTTCACTAAAGCCCGTCACACTTATCCGTTGAGTCTGTCCCGCCTTAAGCCCCTACTTCTTTTAGTTAATTTTAGTCATTCCAATTTTTAATGGTTTTATTTTATACATTTATATGTGAATATCTGATCGCGACTTTATCGTCTATTAATCGAGAGACTGCAAGTGCACAGTCCTATCGCGTAGTTTTAAAAGATATCGAACCCACAGAGACTATAAATCAATCTATTGTTATCCTAAGTTACTGTATATAGCTAAGGCCGATATTTCTTTTAGATAATGGTTAAAGAAAAATATAAATTAAACGGATATCGGTACGTAATATAGTGAACCTAAGCGGATTTAATCGAACCTAAGCGTATAAAGATGGTTAACTTAATTGTTCTGTAGAGATTATCAGTTTAAAAACCCTCAACTCACGCTTTCGTGGTCTTATCTCGGATTATACTCCTAAAGTCCTATGCCTGCTCTCGCTAGCCCATAAGTGTTTAGAAAATATTCTTTGAAAACTTAATAAAATCTAATTCGTTTTAAAGCGCTCTCGTTGTATTTAAATCGAATGCCTAACTTATCCGGTTAAAACCTCACAGTTTCGTGGTCTCGATCCCAACCTATTATACTTTTCTTACTTTCGTAACAAAAAGATTGATTTTTAATTACAAAAAGTCATAACCAAAAATTAAGTTAATTAAGATTTTAGCTTGGGAACAATTTAATTCATACTCTTACTTCTATTACATACCGATACCTACTCGGTTTAGCCGGACATATTTATTAATTCGGACATGCATAAATAATAAGGTTCAATATATTTAAACATCTCCATAATCAAATAAATAAATATCAAGCAACAATATTTTAAATAAATTAATTCAATTAGATAAAAAAACCTAAAAATAAGAATACTGGAATAAATCTTGTTCTTCGAAATAAACGAACACTCCACCACAAGTCAGCTGGATCTGCTCTGAGACTTCTCGAATCGAAAGAAAAATATGACAAGAAAAATAAAAGAAATATAAATGCCTAAAACTAAAAAGAAAGGAAAATCTAAGACTAAAAAGAAAAAATGCTGAAAGAAATATTGCAATGTTCGGTAAAAATGTCGACCCTTCCTCTGAAACTTGAACTTGTATTTATAGCTTCCTTGTGTAACTTTCGTTTCTAAAGCTCGTATGAACATGTGATCGTGGAGAAGATGGATGCCTTGAAAAATAGGAGAGACAGACGTCTCATCTTGAAGGGAGAAAATGTGAGACGTGGGTCTCACTTAAACAACGTGGAGAAAGTGGGCCCCTATAGATGGGAGGCAGGCGCCTCCAAGGATCAAGAGGAGGATGAGACGTGCGTCTCGGTCACGTGGGTAGTGGCACTGGAGGCGGGCGTGCTGGGCTTTGCTTGCTGGGCCTCCACGCGTGCTGGCCTTTATGTAATTATTTTCTTCTTCTTGACTCCTCATTTTGCTATATCACCCCTTGCTTTATTTCTTTGGCTTTTTAATTAGATTTATCCTCAATTTTATTTCTTTGCTCAATTCATCTTTATTTAATACAAATACCTGAAACAATAGAAATACCAACGTAATACAGAAATAAAATAATATAATTAAACAAAAGTAAAAACATTATCCCTGAAAATTAAATCAAATATGTTATATAAATTCCTGTTATCAAACTCCCATATACTTAAACATTTGCTTGTCCTCAAGCAAAAAGTAAAAATGAAAATCACTTTAGCATTTGTCAAACGCAGATATAAAACACACTTCAATTCGTACTTGGTTGCAATTCAATTCTTTGTTGGATAACTCAAGTTTAGACTTCGACACCAAAATCACCGTAAAAACACTAGATAACCCCATTTTTGCAAACCAATTTAAGTCATGCTATTATAGTTTGACCTAATACTTTCGTTTCGTTTCACCCGTTTTCATTCTGCCGCAATCACATCAAGCCCTTCGCCTTACGCGCACATAGTGGAGTAACCGGTTAGGGAATTTGATCTTTGTAATTCAGCTTGGAGTTCTGGTACTTATATTTGGTATTCCTTTATCCAATTACAAATTGCGGGGGATCAGACCGTAGTTCGCCCTACCAAGTTCAGCACCAGGAACCACTGAACCAATTCATAATGGATTGTTTGCATAAAGATTTTATAATTTCCGCAACTGTTGGATTAGATGATCTGGTAAGGACCATCTAACTTAATAAGTGCATCTTCTGATAAAAATTTCTCTTAAAAATCTTGATCAATCACTTATATTCATCGATTCTCCACGTAGTTTGTCGTTTAAGGCGGTGCCGACTGCTTTTATAAACTACTCAGGTTACTTTAAGACTAAGTTTTAAGGTGTTGGTATAATAGGTACTTATATCGATCTAACGTGTTGGGGTTTTGAAGTGTTAGGACGATAACGATTTTGCCTTAGTCGCACTCTAGTTCTTATTTATAAAAATAAGCAACCTTAATACTAGCTGAGCATGTCAAGATATGCGTTTGAATTTTTTTGTTATGGCTCAAGAAAATGGAGGAATTCGAATAGGCACGAGAATTTTACATAAAAGATAAAAGATTTAAAATTATATATACGTGTTTTTTATTGAATAGAAATTTTGCAATACATGGAAAAAGAAACAAAAGGGAAATACTAAAATAGAGCAAAGAAAATAAAAATGAAGTAAGAGATGTTCTGACTCCCCTAAACTTAGAATGAGCATTGTCCTCAATATTGTTCGCGTTAAAAAGTGACGCGCGAGGGAATCGAATCTGATTTCGAAATCTCTGGCTCGAAACGATTTACTCTTTTGATTTGTTTATAAAGATGTCGCGAGCATCAGGCTTTATTATTTCCAAAACAAGAAAAATGAGATGAAAAAGGGGAAAGCTGAAATACCCTCAATTGATATGATATGTATTACGACTAGCGCGAACTAGACGCAACGTATTGGGGAGATTCCGGGCAAGGGGGTTTGTTATATAAAGGGAATAGATGTGGCACCCTAAATATATATAGTTATCTATAGCTTTATATATGAATAGTTTGATATGTTTGTGTGTTTTAATTTGCTGTTTTATCTTTGGGAAAGTTTCTCCTTTGGATTTTAAGAAGGGTAGATTATGTGGGATCCTAGATTTTGTTATTATTGTGCTCGCAAAGATCATTGGGATCTTCTGCATACATATCCCTTAATGGGAATCAGAGCATTTGTAGCTCGGATCTAAAGGGAGCTATGATTTTGTTTGGTTTGAGGGAGAAAGAAGTTTTGCTCTCCAAGGATGAGACCTTGTGCCTACGTATTCTCAAAGGGAGGTTGAGAAAGTTAGAGCAATCGTAGTTCCCACTTATGCTAGTGGAAGCAACGGGTGTTATTAAGAGACAAAGACAAATGTCATCTTAATGAAAAATGTATCTAATCTATTTCATCACATACATTTTTGAAGGTTTGATTGATTGAATCTTTCATCGTAAGTTATAGGTGTTTTGCTCGAGTGTACAAGCGTTACCACTTACGAGTTAAGAAAGATGTTTTGAAAGATGATTTAATCTTTAATTGTAAGCATTGGGTGTTTTGCTTGAGTGTACAAGCGTTACCACTTACAAATTAAAAGATGTTTTTGTTTGAAAAAGAGTGTGATTTGAAAAGTTGATTGTATGTGATGTGATAGATGAGATAATTCTTCCATAGAGATGATAAATGTCTAAATCTCAAGGAGAAATTGATTGGATTAGAGGGATGCTTTTAAGAATCTCGTGGGTCCTTGTATTGTAAGCCCAAGAGGAGGCATTCTGAGGGTCATCGAGGGTCCTTGTATTGTAAGCCCAAGAGAAGGCATTCCGGGGGTCATCGAGGGTCCTTGTATGAAGCTCAAGAGGAAGCTATAGGGTATGTCTGGCTTTGGCTTTAATAGTGGTTTCACCGGGAAACCATCCTCTTAGGATTTTAAGAGTGATTTCACCGGGAAATCATACTCTCAGGATTCTATCCTAGCGCGGGTGATTCTTTGTATTGGAAGCCCAATAGGAGGCTGTTAAGAGATTTCCAGGTCTCTTTCTTGTTTGATGCCCAAGAGAAGGCTAAACTCAACGAGGAGTTCTTTTGAACGAAGCCCAAGAGGAGGCTAACTCAGCAGGGGAGTGTTGTCTTATACGAAGCCTAAGCAGAGACTAAACTCAGTAAATGAGTTTTCTTATATGAAGCCTAAGAGGAGGCTAACTCAATAAATGATTTATCTTGTACAAAGTCCAAGAGGAGGCTAAAGAGGAACCTAGTTGTTAGGCTAATTGTTATGTTATAACTGAACAGTTATATAAACAAGTGTGTGATGTGTATTCACATGAGTTTATGAAGGAAATATAAACAAGTGTATAAAACAAGCGTTTAAAGCAAGTGTAACTTGAATATATACAAAGTTTGGGTGTGTACAAGGAAATGAATATGTACACGAAGAGGTGTTTATGTACAAGGAAATGAATATGTACATAGGAGGGTTGGGACTTACACCGTGAGGAAGACCCATGATCAATTTAGAAATTCGAGGAAAAAACTGGTTCGGTTTTATCTTCAAATCGAGTCGATCATAGAAAAAGGTGTGTAAGTTTGTTGAAAAGTTTTTGAAAAGGGTTTGAAAATGATTTTGAAAAGTGAAATATATTCACAAGAAGTTTTGAAAAAGATTTAGTTTGAAAGTTGGAAAGAAACATCTTTGAAAAGTATTAAGAATACTTAAAATGTCCCATTTTTAACTTAATAAAAATATAATCAAAAAGAAAATATTTTTGGATTTTTTTGACATAATCATAAAATAGGCATATTAAATGACAAGTGTGCAAAAAATCATCTCAAAATGAGAAGTTTTGATTGGTTTTTGAAAATGTTGAAGTTTGATAGAAAATATGAAGAAAACAAGTAGTAAAAATTTAATTTTCGTCCTAAGGAGGTTTGAACTCAGGACCTTTGGCTTAGAAGTGAAAAGCTTTACCACTGAGCCATGTGTTTAACTTGTTATTTACACGCCTTCATTTAATTATATTTAAAACAAGTTTTTGAAAATGTTTTAAAAATGTTTTAAAAATGAAGGAAAAGTGGAAAGGATGAAAAAAATGGTCTCAGGGGGATTCAAACCCTGGATCATAGGCAAGACAAAGGACATGAAAAGTGCGCTGACTACCACTGGGGTGGCTATACATCCGTTTATTTATTTTCTTTCATGTTATTATATTATAAACGAATTATTTGAATTTTCTGGAAACAAAATAATGCGCGCAATGTTCATCATCTTCCTCCAATCTTCCTCAAGCCATGGATTCTTCATTTCTCAATGAATTTGAAAGTTATAAACATCAAAGTTGCTCGTTTCAATCGCAGGAACACGATGGTGATGATTAATTTCATTTATTTTCAATTTAGAACTATTAATTTTCACAAGAACACGAAGAACCCTAGTTCTAATATTTGATCATGAAATCGTGTATGGTGTTGCACCCCAAAATTTGCCCTCCTATCTCGATTTTATCTGGTTTAGGCTTCGCGTTTATCATAACACTCACATGCATTCATATCACTAGTTCTATGGTTACGGGTTGGAGTTGACTCCCAAAGATTTTCTGTTGAGCAGAAAAGGCGTGGTGCTTTCAACCAATCTAGGATATTTGAAAACGACGAGGTTTAATAATGAATCTTATCCTTTCTTATCTATCGGTTTTTGGGGCTTGATGTTTGATTGTTGAAATGAGTGGTCTCTTTCTTGATGGAACTATGGAAGCTTTGTTATATTGAATATCATTACCTCCTGATTCAAGAGATCAATGCATCACGAGTTTAGGATTTGCTGTTGTTTCGAGTTCATTGTTCAAGATGTAAGAGGGTGGATTATGATTATCCGTTTATTGATCAACAATTCAAGTTCTAGTGCATTTGGCTTGCTCGTCAACGTTGTTCGTTCTTAGCAATAGTTAATATATGGCGTGTGTGAAAATATTCGTCCAGAGGGTTTGTTTGCAAGATTTAAGACTGTCAAGTTGCCACATGATTAGATCTTTTCTAGTTGCGTTCATCGCCCACGAGATTCAAGGCATTCAATGAAAAAATTAGAAGTTTCTTTATGAAATTCGTTTGATTTCAAATCTTTCTCTACTACCGAATATGTTTCGATTTGCAAATGCGGTGATAATCCCATTAATTTCAAGTGGAATCTATCACTCATTTCTTAAAGAATCACGGAATCGCCAAGTTGACTAAGGTTTTGAATCAAGAACTTTATTTGAAACTTAGAATTTCGATTTTTATTTCAAGTGGCAAAAGGCTCGGAATTTCTACATGAACGGATCAACATGAAAGCTTTATGGCCGGGAAATTCAAAAGAATTCAAGTATTGTTTAAATTCTGAGTCATCAAACTATCTTTGCATTTAGAGTTTAATTCTCAAGTTTCATATACTAGAGGATTCAAATTCTAAAAAAATACAACAACCATGCTACTACTCGTTTGATTCAAGACTACGGATTGGGGTTATAGATTGAAGTGGAATTGGGCGCATTTGTTAATCAATATTTCGACATGGTTTGTTTTAACCAATTTAATTTTGATTCATGACAAATTTTTGGGATATTTGATGCATAATGAATTTCCAACTTTCATACACAATCAAGAATTCAAATTGATACATATTTCTCAAATCTTGTGTTCATAAATTTCAAGAGTTCCAAAATTGCTCTAAGGTTTTTATCGTACAAGGATACAAGAACAAGTATACATGTATTACAACTTGTCAATCCTAAAATACAAGTTACAAGTTTCTATTGAATACTAGTGTGTTCTACACTCTTTGAATTTCTCAAGCTGCCAACTTCTCCATGGATTTGTCCTTGACCTTGTTTTCAAGCTTTCCGTTCCTCCAAGTTTTCCGTCATCTTTTCTTGAGCTCGTGGCAGTACCCTCGTTCATGAAACAACAAAAAGAATGCAATTAGTAATAATGGACAGCAAACAAAGCTTCAAAATAAGATTTTTATCTCATCATTAGGGGGAAATGATTGGGATCAGTTTTATGATGAGGTTGTTTATCATTCATGTTCAAGAACCCACCCTTTTGCAAATCACAACACATGTTGGTTCACAAAAGGGGGGTGTGGCTCAGAAATCATCATTGCCACTGCTGCAAATACAATGCTATCTGTCCTGAAATCAGAAAATATATCACAATAGCAGCCCAATCCAATACAGAAAATACAGGCTGGCATAACAGATTTTTTCGGACCAACAGATCAAACAACAGAATACCAAAGCCCATTTTCGATTTTTGTTTTCCAAAAGCCCTTATCCCAAAGACTGACAGGAGGGAACCCTAATTACAGGACATTATAAAAGCCAAATGCACAGTAATCAAGAGAGGCAGCCACTGTTCACCTTGAACCCTAATCCCAAACATCATTCGAACCAGAAAAAACCCAGAATATTCAAACACAGACATAGAACAGTCAAACGAAACCCAAACATTCGAACACGAAATCATCATTTCCCATCATCCCCCTTCAGAAAAGCCGAAAATAGCCACTAAAAAGAAGAAGTTTGAAAGGTATTACCGGTTTAGCAGTGGAAGGAGGAGGTTGCGAACACTGTGTCGCCATCCTTCTCCTTTCCTCACCTCTCTTTTCGTTTTCTGCATATCATCACCATCACCATCATGCTTGGCGATTTAGGGTTTCTATTCCGATCTGTAAAACATAACCAAACCAAACAGTTTTCAGAAAAACCAGAAAATCGTAACAACAGAGCAGATCGAGTGAGAGAGAGATGAGAGATCGGCGAGAGAATCGTGAACGACGACGAAATCGCGGTTGAGAAACCGGTGGCGATGAGAAAGCGTAACGGCGAGAGAGAGGACGAAATCGCGAACAACAGATGAGGGACGGTGAGGGTCACGATCGAGAGAGACGAACGATCTCGGTTAGAGTTCGAGCCGGCGAGAGAGATGATGAGAGCGGCTGGTTAGGGTTCGGGACGGTGAGAGAGATGAGAGGCGATGAGATTTTGAGAGGTGAATCGGTTAATCTTTCTTTTGATTTGTTTAAATGATAAGTTAACTTTAATATAATTAAGTTTAGGAATACTGATTTTTGTTTATTTTATCATATTTAGTTTTGGTCTTTCATATTTAATATTTATAAAACATAACTTAAATTAAAAAAATTGATTTAGTTTTTCTTTATAAAATATAACTTAAGATTAGTTTTTAGTTTTAATAGGTTTAGTTAATTTATGTATAATAGATTTTTTTTTTTATTTTTTTTATAAAACTAATTTAGTTTTTTTTTAATTTAAAAAATATAATATATAAATAATATAATGACAATAAACTAATTTCTGTTTTATCTTATTTTATTAGTATTATTATTTATTTAATTAGAGTTAGTATTATTTATTTTTATAATTTATAATATAAAATGAGTTTAGGGAAATGTAAGAATGTTTGGTCATGATGGTTAGTTTAGGTGGTGACACTTGTCACCACCTGTGTGGTTTATTTCGAAATCTGGTGTATACATGTGTATTGTATCTACTTTGCACCTTCCTGCATCAAGCCGTCAGATCTGTTGAAGTCCAGATCCAGCGATCCAGAATGATAGACCACAATATGATCCATGGAAGCACTCACACAGGATCTAGCAGCATTTGTTTTTGGGCTTGGGCTCAGATTGCTGCTCGCACCCCCCAGATTAAAGCTCCAATCAGGCTCATTTTCTAACTCTCTCTCTTTAAATTTAATATTATGCAAGTTTTTTATATTGATGTATTAAATAATAATTAGTATAAGATAGTTTTTATTTGCCAAATTATCAATTAAATTATTAGTTGATTTTTTATCAAGTAGAAAAAATCTATACTAATAATTATTTAAATTCCGGTTTGTATTGTGTGTTAATTTATTTTCTTTTACTATCCGCTTTATTATATTATCCGTATGTATGTTTATTACGCGATTGTACACTCCACTCACAAATTAACATAAAAACAACAACAACGCCTCCGATCTCTCATTTTTGGTTACCCACGCCAAATTCTCTAAGGGTCTCATGGTTGGGGATGGGCATGGCCATCCTCACGAGGTTAATTAAGGCCCTCGTTGCCTCGATTAATCATAACCCGAAAAAACAATTGGTCCACATACCAATCACCATGCACCAGGGTCTCATGGTTGGGGATAGGAGCACCTATCCTCACGAGGTTAATCAAGTCCATATACTTGGTTAATCATAACCCGAAATATCATTTCTCTACGTCCAAAGCCGCAATATTCAAAACACTTTCAAGTCAAAAATAATTAATTGAACTTGTACTTTCAAAAATCAATTTTTCTACAAAATAAAAAAACATAGTGCTATGGTATTTAATTAAATTGTTAGAGGTTAGCCCAACGATTTAGTTAAAATGTAAAGTATTTGGGCCATTAGAGGGTAACCCAATGACTTAAATACTTTATTCCATACACTTAATAAAAGTGAACTTTGTTTCACCTCACTCTTTTCATAATAAAGATTTTGGATGAGAGATGATCGGTTGACCTCAATCACCAATCTCGAGTATTGAATCGTTAAAGGGTAATTCAACGTTTTGATACTTGTCATCTACAATTAAAAGCAATTCAACCCATTCAAATTCCTTTTCCGCTCATACGCGGTCATCAAAAACATTTTCAACTAAAATCAATACAACCAATTCAAACATTTTCAACAAGAACTACGGAGTTTTGACTTTCCCATTGCACGAGGGAATACGTAGGCATGCGGTTTCGAAACCGCGTCAAACTCAAAATAATAACAAACAAACCCCTTTTCTTATTTCTTATTCATGACTTAGAAATTAGCGATTACACACACAAACACATTTCGAACTAAATGGGTCCCATCGAGTACGATGGACGTAAGAGGTGCTAATACCTTCCTTTTGCGTAACCGACTCCCGATTCCATCTTTTTGGTCTTGTAGACCGCCTTATCCGCATCTTTGGGGTTTTATCTATATTTTCCCGTTCGTTTTAGAACAAATAAAATTAGGTGGCGATTTCATTGTTTCAAAAATTTATTTAAAATGATTTTTGAAAATCGAGTTGCTTCAGTTGGCGACTTCACTGGGGATTTTTAAAAAACTTTTTTGACTAAGCGAGTCAACCCTAGTTTAGTTCTTCGCATGTTTGTGTGTTTGTTTATCGCTTTCTTTCTTTATGCTTATCTATTGTTTATTTGCTTATGCATATTATCTTGTTGATATATTGTTGTGATGGGAATTCATGGGCATTGATACATAGATAAGCCCACTACCCAGGCTTCTAGGTCATCTTTTAGGAATAGAGGGGTTGCGTAGCCTAGGTCCACTTGACTCCATTGTCTTGTTGGCCCGAAGCGAAGACTCCGGCTTAGAGTTGGTTGTTTTAAGGAGGTTGTTGGCCCGCGATAGCGCAGGACATCAATCTTTGGACAAATGACCTATAACTCTAAGTTTGTTCATGTTGTCCTAACCGAGACCAAACGCTCAAATTTTGGATTTCGAGCATCCCATTAAGAGCAGTTTCTTGGGGTATACTTTTACAAATACTATCGCCACGTAGGCCTCTCGTGCGATGATAGTGTTTGTAAAAGGGGATCTGAGACCCCAAGAAACATTTAGCAAAAAAAACATAGGATTAGCCTTATCCGGGGAATTGTTGGGTAGACGTCGAAACCATGACCGACCGATCCTATGAACCAATTTTATTTAATTTGCAACATGCATTGCATACATTTGCACAAAACCATTTAGCATATAACTTTTATTTTCAGGGAACCTTATAGATTTTGTTGGTGCAGTAAGCAGAAAGGAAGAATGAATCCAACTGTGAAGAGCGTTCCATATCTCAAATTCAAAGAACTGAAGTTGGGGAGGCTGATAACTCAAAGTGAAAGAATTCCGCCTGTCAGTAGAGCTTATTTTGGGAAAAGGTTTGGGAACATCCTAGATCTTTTGACTACCAATGTGGACATGGAAGCTTTGATTGCTTTGGCAAAATACTATGATTCTCCTCTTCGATGCTTCACATTCCAAGACTTTCACTTGTTCCTACAATTGAGGAGTTCGAGAGAATTCTTAATTGGCCTTTGAAGGACGACACTCCTTTCCTCAACATAGGGCAAGACTTGGATAAGGCTAAGGTAGCTGCTGCCTTGTTTCTTCCTGTAAGGGAGGTGGCACATTGGATTACAAACAAAGGTATTCTTAGGCAAAACTTGGAGGATAAGTTATTAAGTTTGAGTGTTCAAGACGATTGGCCGACTTTCAGCTCCATTCTAGCTTTGCTCATCTTTGGGGTGGTTTTGTTTCCAACTAATGAAATTGGTTACTTGAGCCCGTCTGCTTTTGGCATATTCATGTCAAAGAACCCTGTTCCTGCACTGTTGGCTGATGTTCTTTACCATCTCCATGAGAGACATCTGAAGAAGCAAGGGGTGGTTCTGTGTTGTTCTCCACTGTTGTATTTATGGTTGACATCTCATATCCCTCAGAGCGGACCGTGGGAGAAAATCCTGAGAAACTTATCTTGGTCTCAAAAATTGGCTTCACTAACAGTCGATGGTGTGTTGTGGCATTCTCAAGGTTGGGGATTCGTTGATGTTATCACTCACTGTGGTGGGTATTCTAATGTTCCTTTGATTAGGTCTATGGGTTGCATCAATTATAACCCAAGACTTGCAACAAGACAATTGGGGTATCCGATGGAAAATGAACCAAGGCCTGAGCACTTGGAAAGCTTCATTGTACACGAGCTTGGTAAAAAGGATCGCAACAAAGTATTGAAGATCCGAAGAGCTTGGGATCAGATCCATAGGGAAAGCCGAGAGCTAATCAAGAGGGGCGGAATTAATGGAAGATCTTATCGCCAGTGGGTGATAGAGAGAGTTCAAGAAGTCAAGCTGCCTTACTTGGTGGAGGTGCCCTTTGATCATCCCGAACCTGCAATCACTCATGTGCCGATAGAGGAGAATATGAGGCTTCAGGAAATTATCAGGAAGATGGAGGAGGAAAGATTGGAGCTACAAAGCTCTAATTCTCGCATTTTCCTCAGGGCTGAAAATTTGGAAGCCAACCTCAAGGAGGTAAAAGAAGAATTAGCGGGAAGAAGAAGACAGAATGAAGAGGATGAAGAGATCCTGATGAGATGTTCAGAAGACTTGAGGAGTGCTGCAAGTGGGGCAAGGGACCTCCGTCGACAATTAAAGACTGCTCAGCAACAAAGGGGACAAGCTTATCTAGACGAAGAAAGGGCCGTTGAAGAAAAGAGAGCATTGAAAGCACGTCTCGAAGCAAAGATTTCAAAATTAGAAGCTTCTCTAGCACGAACCAATAAAATGCTAGAAAATGAGATAACTGCGAAAGAAGAAATCTGCATCGCCCGAGAATTGGAAGCGATTGAACTAGCTGAAAAAGTTCAAGAGCTGAACATTGAGAGGGAAGAAAGAGATAGCAATAGGGATGCTTACGAAGGCCTTAGAGAGCAATGTCAAGGTTGGATTGATGAGATCCATAAGCTGAATCGTCTGTTGGATGAAAAGGATGAAATGGTGTCCTTTCTTGAAGAGCAGAATGGGCATTTCTATTGAAAGTACAGTGGAATGGTTGACATGTGTAACCATTTGATTGTTGACGTACCTTGGAGACACAGGTCGGCCCTAGAAGACCTCGAAGGCAACCAGATACCTCCTGCTGTGAGAGAGTTCCTCTTCCTTTGTCAAGATGTGGTGAACAGGTTCAAGGCGGAAACTAGAGATTTGAAGCCTCGTCGTGGACAGCATTTCTAGTTTTTAGCCACTTATCTTATTTGAATATTTGAATTTAATGATTAATGTAATGATTTAAATTCCAGTATGAATTTTGTTGCTCTGTTTGAGTTTGAACAGCCATGTAGTCACACCTAACACTTTGAGTTTCTATGAGATCTCGTTGAATTGCAGTTTAATCAGTCTTTTCTCTAATGCTTATTGTTAACTAACGAGTCTTCAAAGAGTCCCTGAAAATAAAATGTACAAAAAAACATATCATGGGCATGCATACATACTCCCATAACATATCATACATAATAGGGTATTGAGATCAGTCATCTTACTTCTACCGTTGATTTTCTTCTCCACAGACGAGAGACTACAGGTTTCGTCGTTCATCGGTACCCGACAAGAAGTAACTTGAAGAAATTGATGGAGAAGATGGAAGCTGACATGGCTGCCCTAGGGACAAGAATGGATGCTCGCGTAGGACAGTTGATGGAGATAATTCAAAACATGGCTCTGCAACAAGAGGAGCTGAGAGCTTTGGTTGTGAGGCCCGCCGCGACCAATACCGAAGAAGCCGCTCAAGGGAATGTTGTGTCTGAAATTAGCTTGGAAGTTAACGCCGGTCTTACTGATCTTGCCGGAGAGAATCAGGCTGCTCAAATGAATCATGATGCGGTGGTTCCTCCTCCACCTACCCCCACACGTCGCCAGCGGCCAGAGCCTGTATTGGTTCCTCCACCAGGCAGAAGGACTATTCAGATTCCGGTTCCTCAGCATGATAAAGATAACTTTGAAGATTGGTTTTCCAATGTCGAGGAGCCAACCGAAGCTGATCGAAAGTTGAAGATGCTTGAAGAACGCATGCAAGCCTTTGAGAATCAGGAAGTTTTGGGTTTCGACATGTCCAACTTGGGATTGGTTCAAGGAGTGAAGATTCCTCCAAAATTCAAAATCCCAGAGCTTTCGAAGTACAAGGGCAAATCTTGTCCTAAAACTCACTTGAGGTACTACTTTAGGAGGATGTCCGCCTATACGAAGGATGAGAAGGTCTTGATGCACTTTTTTCAAGATAGTTTGACTGATGGACCATTGGATTGGTATGTGGGTCTTGATAGCTCCCAGGTGCGAACTTGGAGAGAGTTGGTTGTAGCTTTTGTTCAACACTATGGCTTTAACACTGATATGGCACCTACGAGGACCCAGTTGCACAACTTAGCTCAGAAGAAAACTGAATCTTTCAAGGAGTACGCGTAAAGGTGGCGCGAGGTAGCCGCTAAAATTCAACCCCCTATGGTGGAACGAGAGATGGTGGAGATGTTTACCGGCACACTAGATGGGCCATACTATGCCTCTTGCAGTCTGACCAGTACTTTCGCTGACATGGTGATGTTTGGTGAAAGAGTTGAGATGGGGATCAAGTTAGGAAAGATTCAGGATGTTGGTACTGACAAGAATCAAGTTGGTGGCGCCAAAAAGTCTTTTGGTGGTTACCAGAAGAAGAAACAAGGCGAGTCAATCGCACTGTATGAGCGAAGAGGGAAAGAGAAGCGCCAGGAATTCAATCGTCAAGTCGCTGCTGTGACTATTCCTGCTAGTATTCCAAAACAGGATGTTGCCCCGAGACAACACCAACCAAGACCCATGAGGAAGTTTGACCCCTTGCCAATGTCTTATGCAGAGGTGTTTGCCCACTTGCAGAGTCTGAATATGATTGAATTGCGCCATCTAAAGATTGACCCTGATAACCCGCCGAAGTACTTCAACGCGAATGCCCGCTGTCTCTATCATTCCAATGCTCCGGGGCATTCCATTGAGAATTGCTATGCTTTCAAGTACAAGGTTCAGAATTTACTAGACACCGAGGCAATCAACTTTGGACCTCCTCCTACTCCTAATGTCATTCAGCACCCATTGCCTCCTCATGGTGGGAACGCTGTTATTGCAATTTGCGAAGATGGAAGTTTGAACCTGATAATGGATGTTAATGGTCTGACCACTCCGTTGTGGTGGATAAAGAAGCAATTGTTGTTGAGGGGAGATTTCCCTGGTTGTGATGATGGTTGTAAACAATGTTTAATCCAAGTTGAAGGTTGTGATAATTTGAGAAACGAGATTGCTTGATTCCAAGGACTCTTCATTCGTCGAAAAAGCTTGATGCGCAGAATGGTGAAGTTGAGGTTGGTTACTATCCCCGCCACTTCAAGAAGGATTCCGCTACAATCCTGTGCCGACTAAGAAACCTCCCGTGATCATTACTTTGCGGGTCCATACACTAGTGAAAAGGCCATTCTGTGGAATTATGGGTCTGAGTGCTACCGTGACGGCAAGAAATTGAATGTGGAGACCTCTGAAGGAGGAAAGTCTGATGAAAAGAAGATTGGAAGAATTGAGCCTGTAGTGCATGACATTGCGGAAGAAAGTCGACAAGTGGACGAATCTTCTCTCCACCCAATCTAGTTGAGAAAAGTCCTGAAGCTTTGGCCAAGGCTAAAGCAAAAGGGAAAGGAGTCATGATTGGGGGTGAGTCAACACCAAAGATTTCAGCACCTGTTCTGAGCCCTGAGATGACCAAAGATGTTGAAGAACTGATGAGGTATATAAGGAAGAGCGATTACAAGATAATCGACCAGCTCGGCCAAACGCCCGCCAAGATTTCTATCTTAGCTTTGTTGAGGGATTCTGAGCCTCACCGCAACACTCTGATGCAGCTGTTGGGAACGTCTTTCGTTCCCCAAGAGATCTCTGTTAACCAATTTGGAGGTATCGTGAACAGCATTTCAGCAAGTAATGGTCTCGGTTTTACTGACTTTGATTTACCCCCCGAGGGAAGGAAGCATAACAAAGCGCTACACGTTTCTATGGAGATAGCGAGAACTACTTTGTCCCATGTGCTGGTTGACACGGGATCATCCCTCAATGTTCTTCCGAAGTCTACTCTCTTGAAGTTGGACTATGAAGGGGTTGTGCTGAGACCCAGTGATTTGATAGTTAAGGCATTTGATGGGTCAAAGAGGTCAGTGTTTGGCGAGGTGGATTTGCCTATTAAGGTAGGCCCGCAGGTTTTTGATGCAACCTTTTTCGTCATGGATATTAATCCCTCCTATTGTTGTTTGCTTGGACGCCCTTGGATTCATGGGGCTGGTGCAGTGACATCCACCTTGCACCAAAAGCTGAAGTTCTTAATTAATGGGAAGGTGGTCACCATTTATGGTGAAGAAGATTATGTCGTCAGTCATCTGAGCAACTTTCGATATGTTGAAGTTGAAGGAGAGATCCACGAAACTCCATGCCAAGCTTTTGAGGCCGTATCAGTCGATAAGATCCCTTTGCAAAAAGGTGAAGTCTCCATGGCCTCCTACAAGCAAGCTCAGGCTATTGTCAAGTCAGGACATCCTGAAGGGTGGGGAAGAGTGCTAGAACTTCCTACCCAGACGGATAAGAGGGGTTTGGGTTTTGCTCCCGGAATGAAGGTTCCAGTCTCCATCCCAATGAGCAAAGGGGTGTCTCCTCCTGTCAAGTTTGTCAAAGGTGGAATCCAGATTGAAGATGTTGATGCAATTGATGGTGAAGCAAACGGTGACTATGATTTGGACAAGTGGATCTACCCAACTGTTCCAGGACGTGAGCTTTCAAATTGGTTCGTTGAAGACGATCCTGTGGTTACCCATTTTGAAGAGTAATTTTCTATTTTTATGTCATGTCATAATTCCTACGTTATGCCCAAGACGTAGTGATCATGCTGTAGGGCCACCATGTTTTTAACTTTCAAGTTTATCATTAACAAAGGACGTCCTTTTTGCATTCAAATTTTTCTCTCTTTGTTTTTCTTCACTTATTCTTAAAAAAAAAGGTGACAATATCAGTTTTAACTTTCTTTTTTATACAAACTTTTTGCCTTTTTCTTTTTTATTATTCAAAATTCTAAAAAAATATAATAATAATAAAAATAAAATTATCAACCACGCAGATGCGACCCTTCGTTGATCCCGGATTTTGTCGACGATGATTCCGTCGTGGCTCATTATGACTTCGACCAACCGATTTATCAAGCTGAAGAAGAAGCCGAAGAGGACTGTGAATTACCTGAAGAATTAGCCAGAATGTTGAGGCAAGAAGAAAAGGTCATCCAGCCGCACCAAGAGACTCTAGAAGTGATCAATCTAGGAACCGAGGATGCTCGAAAGGAGGTCAGGATCGGGACAGCTTTGGAAGATGGGGTTAAGCAAAAGCTTGTCGAAATGCTACATGAGTACGTGGACATCTTTGCTTGGTCTTATGAAGATATGCCCGGGTTAGATACTGACATCGTTATGCATGAATTTCCCCTCAAAGAAGGCTACCCACCGGTAAAGCAGAAGCTTCGCAGAACACATCCAGAAATGTCAAGGAAAATCAAAGAAGAAGTTCAGAAGCAGATGGGAGCAGGTTTCCTAAAAGTTGTTTCTTATCCCCCATGGGTTGCAAACATTGTACCAGTACCGAAGAAAGACGGCAAGGTAAGGATGTGTGTTGATTATAGGGATCTGAATAGAGCTAGCCCTAAAGACGACTTCCCTCTCCCGCACATCGACATTTTGGTCGATAACACTGCTCAAGCTAAAGTATTCTCCTTCATGGATGGTTTCTCTGGCTACAACCAGATTAAGATGGCGCCCAATGATATGGAGAAAACTACTTTCATTACACCGTGGGGAACTTTCTGCTACAAAGTGATGCCTTTTGGCTTGAAGAACGCAGGGGCAACATATCAGCGCGCTATGGTTACTCTCTTTCATGATATGATGTATAAAGAGATTGAAGTCTACGTTGATGATATGATCGCCAAATCCCAAACAGAAGAAGAACACCTGGTTCACTTGTTAAAATTATTCGAAAGATTGAGAAAGTTCAGGCTGAGGTTAAACCCAAGTAAGTGCACCTTTGGGGTGAGATCAGGGAAACTTTTAGGCTTCATTGTGAGCGAGAAAGGGATTGAGGTTGATCCTACAAAGATAAAAGCGATACAAGAGATGCCAGAGCCAAGGACAGAAAAGAAAGTGCGAGGTTTCTTGGGAAGACTGAATTACATTGCTAGGTTTATTTCTCATCTTACAGCTACCTGTGAACCCATTTTCAAGCTGTTAAGAAAGAATCCAACAACCAGGTGGAACGACGATTGTCAGACGGCATTCGACAGTATAAAGAGGTACCTACAAGAGCCTCCAATTCTCTCACCCCCGGTGGAAGGCAGACCTTTGATTATGTACTTAACAGTGTTGGAGAATTCCATGGGCTGTGTGCTCGGTCAACATGATGAGACGGGCAGAAAAGAGCATGCCATATACTATTTAAGCAAGAAGTTCACAGAATGTGAATCGAGGTATTCATTATTGGAAAAGACTTGTCGTGCACTCGCATGGGCAGCAAAACGACTCAGACAGTACATGTTAACTCACACTATTTTCTTGATCTCCAAAATGGACCCGATAAAGTATATCTTTGAGAAGCCGGCTCTCACGGGAAGGGTGGCCCGTTGGCAAATGATCCTGACAGAATATGATATCCAATACACTACTCAAAAGGCTATCAAAGGTAGTGTGGTGGCAGACTATCTCGCTCAACAACCATTAGAAGATGACTATCAACCGATGAAGTTTGAGTTCCCTAATGAGGACATCATGTATATCAGAGATTGTAACATTCCTGGCCCTGAGGAGGGACCCGAGCCTGGCTCGCAGTGGACGATGGCATTCGATGGAGCCTCAAATGCATTAGGAAATGGTGTTGGCGCCATTATCACTTCTCCTACAGGTTTTCATATTCCATTCACTGCTAGAATCTGTTTTGATTGCACCAATAACGTGGCCGAGTACGAAGCTTGTATTTTTGGGATTGAAGCAGCCATTGACCTGAGAATCAAAAACTTAGTGGTATACGGAGATTCTGCTTTGGTGATTAGTCAAATCAACGGAGATTGGGAGACTCGCCACCCGAATTTGATTCCATACCGAGAGCATGTCTTGAAGTTGATCCCTTACTTCGACGAGATCACTTTTGATCACATCCCAAGGAGGAGAACAATTTGGCAGATGCTTTGGCTACTCTGTCATCCATGTTTAAGGTCAGATGGGCGAATGATGCCCCGTCTATCACTATAATGAGGTTGGATGAGCCTGTGTTCTGCTATGAAGTAGAAGGTGAGGCAGATGAAAAACCTTGGTTCTATGACATCAAAAGGTATCTCGAGACGAAAGAATACCCGGATGATGCTTCCATCGTTGATAAGAAGGCTCTGCGCAAGTACTCAGCTAAATTTTTCCTCAATGGGGGTGTGTTGTACAAAAGGAACTATGACTCTGTTTTGCTCAGATGCGTGGATAGACACGAAGCAAATAAGATTATAGAAGAAATTCATGAAGGTTCATTCGGGACGCATTCTAGTGGACACACCATGGCCAAGAAGATCCTGAGAGCAGGCTATTATTGGTCCACCATAGAGAATGACTGCTACAACCATGCCCGAACCTGTTACAAATGTCAAATCTACGCTGATAAGATGCATGTGCCACCTTCTTCATTGAATGTTTTGACTTCTCCATGGCCCTTTGCAATGTGGGGCATTGATATGATTGGAGAAATTAAGCCCACCGCTTCTAATGGACATCGATTCATCCTTGTTGCCATTGACTACTTTACCAAATGGGTTGAGGCAGCATCTTATGCTCGTGTCACTAGACAAGTGGTCACACGTTTTATCAAGCATAATATCATTTGTCGTTATGGGGTTCCTGAGAAGATCATTACTGATAACGGTTCGAATCTCAACAACAAAATGATGAAAGAGTTGTGTGATAGTTTCAAGATAAAACATCATAACTCTTCTCCATATCGTCCAAAAATGAATGGTGTTGTGGAGGCGGCAAACAAGAATATCAAGAGGATTGTACAGAAGATGGTTGTCACTTACAAGGATTGGCACGAGATGCTGCCATATGCCTTGCACGGCTATCGCACTTCAATACGCACGTCAACAGGGGCAACTCCCTTCTCCTTGGTATACGGTATGGGCAGTCCTACCGTGGAAGTTGAAATTCTTCCTTAAGGATTTTAACAGATGTGCAACTCGATGAAGTCGAATGGGTTCGAGCAATGGATCAATTGAATCTCATTGATGAGAAGAGATTGACATTTGTCATGGACGATTATACCAAAAGCGTATGAAAAGGGCTTTCGACAAGAGAGTGTGTCCTCGGAATTTCCAAGTCGGTGACCTTGTCAAGAGAATTTTGCCTCCAATACGGACGCCGAGGCAAGTGGGCTCCAAATTATGAAGGACCATATGTCGTGAAGAAAGTTTTCTCGAGGAGCTATGTTGCTCGCGACTATGGATGGAGAGGATTTCACCCGATCAATGCAGATGTAGTCAAAAATACTTAGCATAAATAGAGACCCGTTAGGTTGGCTGGCCTAAGCAAAATAAGGGAATCCCGACGAATCAAAAGATTCGGGCAAAAGTTAGGATAAATATAAAAGATTGTACACCGCAAGTCGAAAACCGAAAGGGCGGCTTGGGCAAAAGGGTATTGGATCGAAAACCGGGCGGTCGAGCAAAATTAGGGATTCAAGGCGACGCAATCGCACCACACTGTTTTGGTCGCTCTTTACAATAACTTGATAATCCAGAGTGATGGGGGGTCAGTCTAATCGGAGCATTTTCTGTTGACGGCTCGATGTTGAGGAACGTTGAAGTTGTAAAAGGCATGGCGGATTCAGGGTTCGACAAAATCCATGATTTTATTGTCACCTTTGTTTTCTTTTAACCTTGATGTATAAGCAATTGCCTCTTTTCAGGAATTGCTTCTTGATGTAAATGCTCATTTACGGGCTAATCAATCAATAAAATTACTTTCATCCAAACTGTGTTTTTCTATTATTTTATCTCTGTCTTATTTTCATGTTTTTTTTAACTGTTTTGTTTGCAAAAACAACGTCCGATATTTTTAATAAACTTCGCATATAAAACATCAGTGCCCCAACAGCACGTGGCATAATTTCTGAAGTTACTCAGAATTTCGGGTACACCACATTAACGAATGAAATAGTTGATCTCTGTAGCAGAATTATTGTTATGTCTCCTGTTTTACAGTTTTAGTTATGCAAAGATTCTAGAATGAACAGGCATCATGCGCCTGAGCATCGGTCAACTGATAAAGATTCTTTCTCTCCAACAAGAGTTATCTATGGCATATGTGTGCCCTCAAATGTTATCACTCTTTCGTCGTCGCGGAAGATCGCAAAGAGCGGCTTTCACCAGCAAGATCATTTTCAGAGGCTCACCTATACCAGAAGATGTTGTCGACTCCTCTTATGCAAGAGCTCGAAATCCTGAGTTGCTGAAGTTGGGAACTCTATGCAACATGATTGTCATCCCAGATGAATGTTAATCTCTAAGAGTTACTTTCCCAGTGATGTTGATCATTGAAAGTTGATGCTTCTATTCTGCAATACCCTTGTCAGGGACCAGACTATCATCTCTTTGATGAAGACCAGATGATTTATATTCAATGCATGAATGGTTGATATTTCCTCGGCAGCTCACAATTGCCTATAGTCCCAGGCGAAATATTAAAATATGCATCACTACATTGCATAACATCCTAAAAAAAAAAGCGTAGCATTTCCATTGATATGGAGCATTGCGCTAAAAAATAATAATCTCAAACATGCATCTAAGCATAAGCCAGATTAAAGTCTTTATCGAGTACCTTTTGCGTCTCCGAAGATAAGTCTATCCATAAAAAATCCTAAGTGGTATTCCCTGTCAAGTTTCCTCAAGACATATCTTCTTGTTGTTGCTATCTGCATTTTTGACCCTGTGTCGGTCTCCTACACCGTTCAATTCAATTCAATTACCAAGCGTCTTACTTTTTGCAAATTTTTATTTTGGTATTCTTACCCATGTTTGCCTCTATCGTTAGAGTGTGAGTAAGAGTCGGTGTCTAACCTTTCTTGCTTCTCAATTGTTTGAGTATCCATACTTGGTGTGTGGTAATTCATATAATTTCCACTCTTGAAGAATTACACCCCGCCTTCGGCCTGAGGGATATTGTATTTCTTGCATATTCGCAAACTTTCAAAGTCCAACGTAGCTCAGCAATCCTTGCTAGAGTCTCTTTTGGTTGGCCTCTTTCCCCGTAAATTCGTCTTCGATCAACGTTTTTACCATTCCATATATTTTCTCCCGAAGTCCTCCTGGTCTCCTTCTTGTGTGTGTCTAATATCTTTACCTGACATATACTCTCTTCTCATTTTTGATCTGCGATGCAACTTATTGAAGTATGCTCGTTCCAAAGATCTATGAGTTCTTACCTTCGATCGCGAAGCAACTTATTGAAGTATGCTCGCTCCAAAGGTCCGACTGGTTCCGTTTCGATCTGCTAAGCAACTTATTGAAGTATGCTGCTCCAAAGATCGCCTGTTCTCATTTTGGTCTGCAAGCAACTTATTCAAGTATGCTCGTTCCAAAGATTTATGAGTTCTTACCTTTCGATCCGCAGCAACTTATTGAAGTATGCTGTCCAAAGGTCCTGGTTTCGTTTCGATCTGCGAAGCAACTTATTGAAGTATGCTCGCTCCAAAGATCTGTTCTCATTTTTGATCTGCAAGCAACTTATTCAAGTATGCTCGCTCCAAAGATCTATGAGTTCTTACCTTTCGATCTGCGAAGCAACTTATTGAAGTATGCTCGTTCCAAAGGTCCGTGGTTTCGTTTTGATCTGCAAGCAACTTATTGAAGTATGCTCGTCCAAAGATCCTGTTCTCATTTTTGATCTGCGAAGCAACTTATTCAAGTATGCTCGTCCAAAGATCTATGAGTTCTTACCTTTCGATCTCGAAGCAACTTATTGAAGTATGCTCGTTCCAAAGGTCCGTCGGTTTCGTTTCGATCTGCGTAGCAACTTATTGAAGTATGCTCGTCCAAAGATCGCTTCTCATTTTGATCTGCAAGCAACTTATTCAAGTATGCTCGTTCCAAAGATCTATGAGTTCTTACCTTTCTGATCTGCGAAGCAACTTATTGAAGTATGCTCGTTCCAAAGGTCTGTCTGGTTTAGTTTTTGATCTGCGAAGCAACTTATTAAAGTATGCTCGTTCTAAAGATCTATCAGTTTTCATTTCTAGTCTGCGAAGTCGCTTATTTAAGCGCGTTCGTTTCTTGATATACCGAAACCCTTTGCAAAAAAAAAAATCAAGTCAAAAAATATAATAATATCAAAAAAAGCGTAAAGATTTGTTCTTCGGAGCGCAAATTTTTGGGTTCTTGTAGTATTTAATCTTCTTCTACCTTGAAAGCTCGAAAGGCTAGCACCAATCTCACTTTCAGGTTTAAGACGATTAAATAGGGGCAACTGTTGCACCCCAAAATTTGCCCTCCTATCTCGATTTTATCTGGTTTAGGCTTCGCGTTTATGATAACACTCACATGCATTCATATCACTGGTTCTATGGTTACGGGTTGGAGTTGACTCCCAAAGATTTTCCGTTGAGCAGAACAGGCGTGGTGCTTTCAACCAATCTAGGATATTTGAAAACGACGAGAGAGAGGACGAAATCGCGAACAACAGATGAGGGACGGTGAGGGTCACGATCGAGAGAGACGAACGATCTCGGTTAGAGTTCGAGCCGGCGAGAGAGATGATGAGAGCGGCTGGTTAGGATTCGGGACGGTGAGAGAGATGAGAGGCGATGAGGTTTTGAGAGGTGAATCGGTTAATCTTTCTTTTGATTTGTTTAAATGATAAGTTAACTTTAATATAATTAGGTTTAGGAATACTGGTTTTTGTTTATTTTATCATATTTAGTTTTGGTCTTTCATATTTAATACTTATAAAACATAACTTAAATTAAAAAAACTGATTTAGTTTTTCTTTATAAAATATAACTTAAGATTAGTTTTTAGTTTAAATAGGTTTAGTTAATTTATGTATAATAGATATTTTTTTTATTTTTTTTATAAAACTAATTTAGTTTTTTTTTTATTTAAAAAATATAATATATAAATAATATAATGACAATAAACTAATTTCTGTTTTATCTTATTTTATTAGTATTATTATTTATTTAATTAGAGTTAGTATTATTTATTTTTATAATTTATAATATAAAATGAGTTTAGGGAAATGTAAGAATGTTTGGTCATGATGGTTAGTTTAGGTGGTGACACTTGTCACCACCTGTGTGGTTTATTTCGAAATCTAGTGTATACATGTGTATTGTATCTACTTTGCACCTTTCGATCTGAAGTGATGAGAATGGCGGACAATATGATCCATGGGCACCACAGATCCAGAATTTGCGGATTTGTTTTGCTCATTGATTAAAGAAGACCCATTTTCTAACTCTCTCTTTAAATTTAATATTATGCAAGTTTTTTATATTGATGTATTAAATAATAATTAGTATAAGATAGTGTTTATTTGCCAAATTATCTATTAAATTATTAGTTGATTTTTATCTAGCTATACCGGTTTGTATTGTGTGTTAATTTATTTTCTTTTACTATCCGCTTTATTATATTATCCGTATGTATGTTTATTACGCGATTGTACACTCCACTCACAAATTAACATAAAAACAACAACAACGCCTCCGATCTCTCATTTTTGGTTACCCACGCCAAATTCTCTAAGGGTCTCATGGTTGGGGATGGGCATGGCCATCCTCGCGAGGTTAATTAAGGCCCTCGTTGCCTCGATTAATCATAACCCGAAAAAACAATTGGTCCACATACCAATCACCATGAACCAGGGTCTCATGGTTGGGGATAAGAGCACCTATCCTCACGAGGTTAATCAAGTCCATATACTTGGTTAATCATAACCCGAAATATCATTTCTCTACGTCCAACGCCGCAATATTCAAAACACTTTCAAGTCAAAAATAATTAATTGAACTTGTACTTTCAAAAATCAATTTTTCTACAAAATAAAAAAACATAGTGCTATGGTATTTAATTAAATTGTTAGAGGTTAGCCCAACGATTTAGTTAAAATGTAAAGTATTTGGGCCATTAGAGGGTAACCCAATGACTTAAATACTTTATTCCATACACTTAATAAAAGTGAACTTTGTTTCACCTCACTCTTTTCATAATAAAGATTTTGGATGAGAGATGATCGGTTGACCTCAATCACCAATCTCGAGTATTGAATCGTTAGAGGGTAACCCAACATTTTGATACTTGTCATCTACAATTAAAAGCAATTCAACCCATTCAAATTCCTTTTCCGCTCATACGCGGTCATCAAAAACATTTTCAACTAAAATCAATACAACCAATTCAAACATTTTCAACAAGAACTACGGAGTTTTGACTTTCCCATTGCACGAGGGAATACGTAGGCATGCGGTTTCGAAACCGCGTCAAACTCAAAATAATAACAAACAAACCCCTTTTCTTATTTCTTATTCATGACTTAGAAATTAGCGATTACACACACAAACACATTTCGAACTAAATGGGTCCCATCGAGTACGATGGACGTAAGAGGTGCTAATACCTTCCTTTTGCGTAACCGACTCCCGATTCCATCTTTTTGGTCTTGTAGACCGCCTTATCCGCATCTTTGGGGTTTTATCTATATTTTCCCGTTCTTTTAGAACAAATAAAATTAGGTGGCGATTTCATTGTTTCGAAAATTTATTTAAAATGATTTTTGAAAATCGAGTTGCTTCATATGGCTATGGAATTAAGCAATTGATTGATTGTTAATGATCAGTATGAATGCAGAAACAAGATGGCCAAGCAATTTTTCATCTGTAATGCATGAATCATAGAGCTCAAAGTTTGAGAAACTTACCTCTTCGAACTGAAATTGAATTCTTAGTTAGAGTGTTTCCAGTTATGTTTTGAGGATTGCTATAGCTTCACTGGACCTTATGGAAGGTGTGGAAGTGCTTAGCTTGATTTGAAATGGCCTGGATCGTTCCATCCAAGTCCAACTGCAGCCACTTAGAGTGAGTTTCGATTTTGATGTTGGAGATGTTACAGGTCAGTGATGAGGACTTGGATCACTCATATGAAGTGTATGGAAGGTATTTGAAGTGATAAATCAAGGCTAGCACGAGTAGATTGAGAGATGGCAAGTTAAGGCTCAATTTGCTAGTTTTTGGATTTTGGAGTATGATTCTGAGTTTGGACAGTTTTTCTGGTGGTTTTAAGTTTTAAACTACTTCTAAATGATGTTTAGAACATGTTAGAAACTTAAATTCACTCAGATTTTGCAAAATTTCCCTCTTGAAACTTATGGTTTACCCATCTGAAGCAAATCTCTTCTTTTTGATCCTTATCTCATTAAGTGATTAAAATCTGAACAGGAGCTCTCTTGATTCTTGCTTAATATTGGTCCTTTATCATTTCTGTGCAATTTATATGTCTCTCTTTGGAAACATGAACTGTGGCATCTGGTTGCTTGCATTTAAACTCACTTTTCCTCTTTCAGCTATGCCTTCTACTGTGTTATTTAAGATTAACCCTTGGCATTTTGTCACTTTTGTGTACACATCCTGCTGTGGTGAAAAACATT
This sequence comes from Vicia sativa, assembly GCA_021764765.1. Lineage (NCBI taxonomy): Eukaryota > Viridiplantae > Streptophyta > Magnoliopsida > Fabales > Fabaceae > Vicia > Vicia sativa. Next base: position 52,822,851 of record CM038792.1, on the reverse strand, counting down.
TACTTATGCTGATAACCAAGTAGTGAGGGTAAAAATGGGGCTGTTTTTACTTATCTGTGCTATGCTGCCTATGTTATATTTTGGGCTGAATTTTGGAAAACTTTGATAAACTGTTGGGCTGATTTATTTAGGAAAAATGATGTTTCTGATTTCCATTTTACACCTCCTTTGTGAACCAACAACGAAAGTTGTTGTGATTTGCAATGAAGGTAACGGTAACGGCCGATGAAGGAACTTCGGTTCTGAGGCTTTGTCATTTGAAACAATTGACCTTTAATCCTGATTCCTTAAAACAACCCTCGTGATGAGTCCGAAAAAACATAATTCTTTTGGTTTTCGTATGCAATTTGTTTCGTTTTATAACTGCTAACTGATGTTCCTTTTTGTTGTTTCAGGTGACAATGGATAGCACAACATGAAAGTGAAGAGGAATGCCCAGATGGAGAGAAAAATTCGAAGGAAACACCAATTAGCTCGGACAAATTCGGAAGCTTGTAGTATTAGGATAAGATTAGGACCTCTTTTGTACTTGTAAAAAAAATAAAATTAGAACACTTTGTAATACCGAATTGATAAAACAAAGGTTCCAATATTTAATTTGCAAATCCAGAATCTACTTGCAAAATTTGTGCTCTTTGTAAAACTTGGAATATTTTATAATATCAGCTTGATAAAAACTTCAAATTCAACTTACAATTCCAATTTCTTCTTGTTATGAATGAAACTCTTTGTAACGTTTCCCCGCTATAAATAAAATCGATATCCAAGAACATATCCTTCATTGGGCTTAAATTCCACAAAACACAAAGTATTCTTTTTTTTAAAATTAAAATTCAAGAAAATAAATGATTATTATATTTCTTGAATTAAAATTCCAAAAAAGAACGAATAGATTCTTTCGGGCAAATAATTCCCAAACAGATCTTTTTGAACTAAATAGCCCAAAGCCTCTTGAATGACAGCTCGAACCAAAATCGAATCTTTCCTTCGAAACCAATGAATGGACGGATAAAACAAAGGGGAAATTTTGGGGTGCGACACTCAAAATACTAATAATGGGCGTAGAAAATTTTTGGGTTATACATAGTAAATAAAGTAAAAGTGCCCTAGTCTATACGGTGTAACACCAGAGTTACAATATCGACTTAAATAGTCCCCGACAACGGCGCCAAAAACTTGATCGCGACTTTATCGTCTATTAATCGGGAGACTGCAAATGCACAGTCCTATCGCGTAGTTTTAAAAGATATCGAACCCACAGAGATTATAAATCGATCTACTGTTATCCTAAGTTACTGTATATAGCTAAGGCGAATAATTCTTTTAGATAATGGTTAAAGAAAAATATAAATTAAACGGATATCGGTACATAATATAGTGAACCTAAGCGGATTTAATCGAACCTAAGCGTATAAAGATGGTTAACTTAATTGTTCTGTAGAGATTATCAGTTTAAAAACCCTCAACTCACACTTTCGTGGTCTTATCTCGGATTATACTCCTAAAGTCCTATGCCTGCTCTCGCTAGCCCATAAGTGTTTAGAAAATATTCTTTGAAAATTTAATAAAATCTAATTCGTTTTAAAGCGCTCTCGCTGTATTTAAATCGAATGCCTAACTTTAGCTATCCGGTTAAAACCTCACACTTTCGTGGTCTCGATCCCAACCTATTCTACTTTTCTTACTTTCGTAACAAAAAGATTGATTTTTAATTATAAAAAGTCATAACCAGAAATTAAGTTAATTAAGATTTTAGCTTGGGAACAATTTAATTCCTACTCTTACTGCTATTACATACCGATACCTACTCGGTTTAGCCGGATATATTTATTAATTCGGACATGCATAAATAATAAGGTTCAATATATTTAAACATCTCCATAATCAAATAAATAAATATCAAGCAACAATATTTTAAATAAATTAATACAATTAGATAAAAAAACCTGAAAATAAGAATACTGGAATAAATCTTGTTCTTCGAAATAAACGAACACTCCACCACAAGTCGGCTGGATCTGCTCGGAGACTTCTCGAATCGAAAGGAAAATACAACAAGAAAAATAAAAGAAATATAACTGCCTAAAACTAAAAAGAAAGGAAAATCAAAGACTAAAAAGAAAAAATACTGAAAGAAATATTGCAATGTTCGGTAAAAATGCGGACCCTTCCTCTGAAACTTGAACTTGTATTTATAGCTTCCTTGTGTAACTTCCGTTTCTAAAGCTCGTATGAACATGTGATCGTGGAGAAGATGGATGCCTTGAAAAATAGGAGAGACGGACGTCTCATCTTGAAGGGAGAAAATGTGAGACGTGGGTCTCACTTAAACAACATGGAGAAAGTGGGCCCCCGTAGATGGGAGGCGAGCGCCTCCAAGGATCAAGAGGAGGATGAGACGTGCGTCTCAATCACGTGGGTAGTGGCACTGGAGGCAGGCGTGTTGGGCCTCCACGTGTGCTGGCCTTTATGTAATTATTTTCTTCTTCTTGACTCCTCATTTTGCTATATCATCCCTTGCTTCATTTCTTTGGCTTTTTAATTAGATTTTTCCTCAATTTTATTTCTTTGCTCAATTCATCTTTATTTAATACAAATACCTGAAACAATAGAAATACCAACGTAATACAGAAATAAAATAATATAATTAAACAAAAGTAGAAACATTAAACAAAAGTAGAAACATTATCCATGAAAATTAAATCAAATATGTTATATAAATTCGTGTTATCAATATCTGCAACATTTTTTAAGTAAAATTATTTAAAAAGATGCTTTACAAAAAAAATTTCTAAAAAATAGGTGAAAATCTAATTGAAATGTAAAAACAATATTAATATATTTAAAAAAAATGAAAAATACATAAATAAAAAAACAGGCGGGCAAAACCGCCAACTTGGTGGGACGGGCTTAATTTTTATGCTCATTATACTTAGCGGGCTTGCCTGTCCCACTTTTTTCTTGATTAGATTACGGCAAGGCGGGGATGGATGGTCCGTTTTTCCACCCCATGCAGGTATACATTTATAAATAATGTATGCATCCGTACATAAAAAATATGTAATTTTTTAAATATTTATGTTCTCAATATTTTATTTTATAATTATAGTTAATTTAAGATACAACATTTTTAAAATAATATATGAAAAATTAAAATATATATTACTTATATAAAACAATTATACTAAAACAATTTTATTTTAAAAATATGATTTTTTTAAAAGTTTTTTGTAAAACAATTTTATTTTTTAGTTACATTTTTATTATATTTTAAAAATAAAAGTGTGTACACCATATCAATATTAACGGAAACATAAAGTTACTAAACAAAATATTAAAATTATTGATTAAAATATTGAATATTAACGGAAACTCGAAGTTACCGATTAATATCAACGGGGACACAAAACTACTGATAAAAATATTGAATATTATCGAAAATACGAAGTTATTGATCAATATATTGAATATTAACAGAAACACAAAGTTACTAATATTTTTTTTAATATTAACGGAACATTATAACTTTTAAGATTAATTATGACCATTAGATTAAACAAGTCTACACAATTTTAATACTCCTTAGTGCATTAGATTTTGATACCTTTCATCCTTCTTATTGTGGCCAGCCACAATTGTTTCTTTTCGGGGGTTTCTTATTCTAGTCCATAGGGGTGAAAAACACCCTACGCAATTCCGAAAATATCTTCGGAAAATCGGAAACTTCTTGTTCACACCCTCATCACTTATAATTCATTTGTTTTGAGATACACCCTTAAAAAAACAAAAAATAGAATCAAAAATGCACTTCCGGTACAAACCGAAAATGCAGTTCCGTTTTTTAATAAAAGAATATAGGTTCACCCCAAGTGATTTATGCTACTTTTGTTGTTATGACAACAACTTTATGCTTTATTAGAAACTTGAAATACATTTCTGATTTGTACCGAAAATGTATTTTCAGTTTTATGTCAATGCAATTTAAAAAAGGTTCGCACCAAAATTATTGATTAAAATATTGAATATTAAAGAGAAGAAATTACTAATAAATTTAGTTTGTTAAATAATTTTTTCTTTCTTTTTATTTTATTTTTATTATATTTTAAATTATTGATCAAAATATTGAATGATAACGGAAATATAAAATTATTGATCAAAATATTGAATAATAATAATAATAGAACAATTTTAATGTTGGTTTAAATATTTTTAACAATAATTCAAAAAAATAATATTTATATAAAATAAAATATATTATTGATTCAAATATTATTATATATTAAAATAATTATGGCCACCGATTATTATTGTGTCTTTGAAAAATAATTCATCTTTTATTTTATTATATTTTAAAAACAAATACGTGTATCATATCAGTACTCATGCGAACGAATATCCCACTAGTTTATATAGAATTTTTTTATGGTTTAAATAGTCCTTTGATTTCCATAAATTAGCGTGTTTTTTATTTCATCTCTGTAATATATTTTTCTTAAAAATAATTCATGAATGTTAAGTCTTTAAAATCAAAATTTACAGGAAAACCTCTAGATTTTCTAGAGATTCTTTTTCAAATTTTTCAACAAAATTTGACTTTGACTAAATCAAGACAAAAAATCAATTGTATCTCTTCTTATAGTAAATCACTATTATAATTAAAAATTAATTATTTTATATCATAAATTCACTTTAATAATTTTTAATTATAAATTTAAATTATTTTTTATTAATAATAATTTAATTTAATTATATTATTAGAAATATATTATACAATTAGTGCAAATCAAGTAAAATCAACACAAAAAATCAATTGTATCTCTTCATATAGAAATTAATATCAATAGTATTAATATGTTTTTTCTTGATTTACTTGATATGCATTAATTGTATAATATATTTATAATAATATAATTACATTGAATTATTATTAATAAAAATAACTTAAATTTATAGTTAAAAATTATTAAAGTAAATTTTTGATATGAAATTAAACAATAAATTAATTTTTTTAATTATAACAGTAAAATATAATTGTTTTTTAATTATTTATTTAAAATTATGAATAATCTTAAAATAAATTAATTTGAATATCTTACAAAAATTTAATTTGAATATATTTCTTATTTATATTATTTTATCATGCATATGAAAATGGAACCCAATTAAATTGTTGTTTTAATTATAAATATTTTCGATATAAATATTATAAAAGAAAAGTTTCTTTTTTTAATTTTAGAGAAGAACCAAGTCAAGAAAATTATATATTTCACTTAGTAATAACTACTTAATACAACAAATAATACGAAAGAAATAAATACTAAATAAAATTAATTAAAATTTAATATAAACTCAAATTTTAGAAATTATTCTTATGAAAATAAAAATAATAAATATTTTTTTGAAAGGAAATAAAAATAATTATTTTTAAAAGAAAAAAAATATAATTGGAAAATTATTGTAAACTATTTAAAAAAATATTCTTCTTTTATTTAGTTGTTTGAAGATAATGCATGAATAAGTCAGTATTGAGAATAAAAAAGAACTTATATATTATACTAATCTTGGTGGATTATTATAACTGTACGAATATAAATTTGAATATAAATTTGAACTAACATTACAAATAAAATCTCCTGCGATAAAAAGTTACTATAAAAATATTTCATTATATGATATTTTTACACTGTATAATAAAACTGAACGAACTGTCATAAAAAATTACTATAAACATATTCTATAATATGATATTTTTTCATAGTATAATAAATTACAACTAACATTACATATAAAATCTTCTGTGATAAAGTACTATAAACATATTCCATAATATGATATTTTTCAGTGTATAATAAAATGGTATATAATTATACAGATAAATCTAAACCAACATTACATGTAAAATTATATTTCACACAATGATATTTTTTCATTGTATAATAAATTACGTTAAACCTATTACCCAAAATATCTTTTCAAAATAAAATCCTAATAAAATTGGGATATTGGGCGAATTCGTAAGTGCACTTACGAAACACCCTGAAATGTAGGTTAATTTATAAGTGCATTTACGAAAAAATAAAATCCTAATAAAATTGGAACATTGGGCGAATTCGTACAAAATAAGGTGAATTCGTAAGTTAACTTACGAATTCGTAATGAATTCACCCAACAAGGTGAACGTAAGTTAACTTACGAAGGACATTTTTGGTTTTTCAGAGGTGTGGAAGAAATTCACTAGGTGGGTGAAGAAGTTTCCATGAAAAATGGTAAATTTCTTATTTTTTTCTACCCCTATAGTAAAAGGAAATTTATTCACCTACCTAGTAGGTTTCTCCCACACCCCTGAAAATCCAAAAATACCCTTCGTAAGTTAACTTACGAATTGACATTTCTGGATGAATTCGTAAGTTAACTTACGAATTCACCTTATTTTTGTACGTTTTATTATTTTAAACATGGTTTAACACATTCAGGAAATGTTTCGTAAGTCAACTTACGAAACCTTTTCTGAATGTGTTAAACCATGTTTGAAACTACTATGTTTTTTCACAATAACTTGGATTATGTTTTCGTTTTCAAAAATTCTATTAAAGAGAAAAATTGTCAGAAAATATTAACACACGCAATATCTATATACGCAAAATATGTAAATATTAAAGAGAAAAATTGTCAGAAATATCAAATTACGTAACTTGTTCCGGAAAAAATGCGATCAAACAAAATCAACTAAAAACACATAAAAGTTACTGGGTATGCCTAATCCCCCCCCCCAGTAACATCCCGATTTTTAAATAGCTAATTATTAATTATTATGATATATTATATTATGTGATAATTAATTTAATTGGGTGATTTAAATGAAAATGGAATTATTTGAATATGTGTGTTATTTAAATAATTGAGTTTTATGAGTAGAATTATGGTTATTTAGTATTGGGCCTATATATTATGAATGGAAGTAATAGAGAGGTGTTAAGTATTAAGCCCATTAAGACAATCCTAGTTAGTAAGGATTAGAAGGGAATCATAATTAGAATTTCATTTGGAGAAAGAAGAGAAAGAAGATAAGAGAAGAGGTTATATATTATGGTTATTTAGTATTGGGCTTAAATATTATGAATGAAAGTAATAGAGAGGTGTTAAGTATTAAGCCCATTAAGACAATCCTAGTTAGTAAGGATTAGAAGAGAATCATAATTAGAATTTCATTTGGAGAAAGAAGAGAAAGAAGATAAGAGAAGAGGAGAAAGAAGGAAAGTGAAGAGGAAACCATAGAAGAAGAATCTTCAAGAGGTAAGGGTGGAGAATCCATGTTATTGTTTGATTGTATGTTGTGCGTAATGATTAGGAACATGCTAGGTTGTTTAATTTCAATTTTTAGAATCTTTGAATGTTAGGGTTTGAAAGGAAATTATGTTTTTCAACTTAGAATGATGACCCATGATTAGAAACATGTTAGGATACCCTTTAATGATGCTATTTGGTTGATTGAAATTGGTTTTATGTGGTAATTTCGTGGGAGAAAGAAGCTAATTCATAGTAGAAAAAATGTAGTATCACAGACCGCGCTTAGCGCGAGGAGGAGCCCGCTTAGCGCGAAATGTTCTGACTTTTGGGGTTGTTTGTGCAGCGAGGTGCGCTTAGCGCGATAGGCCGGGCTTAACGTGACCTGAAATGAAAGATGTTATTTTTGGATCATTTGGCATGAAATCTTATATGATTATATTTATTGTAGTATTTTCATATATGTGATTAATTGATCCAATTGTTATGGAATGTGTTTTAGATTGGTTTTGAATACTATTTCAATGTATGTTTGATTACTTGAGTATAATATGTGCTAATCTTATTTGATGGAATATGTTGAATAACATTGGTGGAATGATATATCATAAAGTTATTTGTTATGTGTGATGATATGAATAAGATACATGTGATGACCTTGTTGTTGAAATATAATGTTGTGCAATTGATGTATAATTCACATGAGATGAATTATGATGATATGCTTGGATAATTGAGGTTTTGTGAATAATCTTAATTTGCATATGTCGTCTTGTGAGTTGTACATGCATGCATTTGGCTCGATCCTTGTATGGATAAGTAGTGGTGAAACGCGGGGTTCACAAATTGGATCGATCTATGATGGATAAGTAGCGGTGAAACGTTGGGTTCACATTTGGCTCGACTCCATTGAGAATAAGTAGCAGACGCTTTTGGTCTTGTATGGATCGGAAGTAAGGGCTTGGATTCTATGAATGAATCGAAAGTAGGGTTAACGAAATGTTCCCCAAAACTTGGTACCACATGCATATTAAGTCACATTTTATTGTTGTTACATGAGTTATTATTGAATATGCAATGTGTGAAATAAAATTGTGATGTCTAATCATATGGATTAATTGGATTGTTTGAATGGCTGATAATTATGATATGCATAAACATATTATACTTGTAATGTTTGTATGATCATGTTATCTTGGAATATTACTTGAAGTGTGTGGAATTCATGAATAGATGCGGTTTCTTCATTATTTCCATTTATATACTTTTGAATAATGATGTGAATTCTCACTCTTCTGTTATGAAGTTGCCTCATTGGCTCTTGACGACATTTCATCATCGTACAAGACAAAATGACTACACTTTTATAACCTTGAACCTGTAAATAGCACCAAACAATGAATCTACAACTTGGAATACATAATACATGGAAAAATGTAAGCAACACATTATGGTTACCTTGTACATCCTACACCCAAAAAAACGTCGACTTGGATTGGATTTTGTCCACGAAGTCATCAACGGTGCCTCAATCCCACACCTGCATTGGCTTCAGAAATTACAAGATCGACTACTACTAGCTCTTGTGCATTGGGACATCTGGATTAAAAAAGGAAGATGAAGGAAGATGAAGACGTTTGTTGAACAGTGGAATTTAACATCATATTTATTTAAGGATTAATAAAAAAAACCATTTCTACATTTTCATTTTTCATAAGTACAATTTGTATTTTACGAGTAATAATTTGTCTAGAAGTTGACATCATATCAATTAACATCATATTTAATTAAGGATTAAATATATAATAAGGATTAAATATATAATACTCTTATAATGTACAAACTATTGAGTCAAGATTCTATTTCGCTAGTGATGTATTTTAGGTGGAAATTTTAATTATTTTTAGAAATATATATATATATATATATATATATATATATATATATATATATATATATATATATATATATATATATATATATATATATATATATATATATATATTTGTAATTTACAAATTAATTAGTAATTATTAAAACATTACTATTGGGCCTAAATACCTTGTTCCAACCAGAACAACCGAATAGACAATAAATTAGTATGCATTGTGGAAAAGTGATTTATAAACATTTTATCTTTTACATATTCGATGTGGGACTATAATTCTTCAAACACTTGAAACAACATGATCCAAACAGCTATTTCCACAAACAGATCCTTCCATCTTCTTTTATGACCAACCTGTCAACATTTATGTTACCATAGCATGTATGTCCACAAACAGTTCAAACAAATTAATAGCAGATTTTACACATTCTACAAATTAATAGCATGTCCTTTAACACATTCCATTGAAGGTGATGATACTGAGCCAAACCACTTAATGTCCTTTAGCACATTTCATAGAGAGATATAATGATTGTATAAAGTTTTCACTCTGCAAATATGAAGTTACTTTGTTTTATAAATTTGGGAGTCATTGAATGCCACCCTTCAAATCAATTTCAAATTCATCAAACAATTTGCCGTAAAACATTTAGAATTTAATTCTAGCCATTTTTCGAGATGGGAATCTTTGATTCTATGGTGTTTTAAATTATGGTTCTTCATATGATCCATGCATCTTGTTTCTCTCTTTATAGTAATAAGTAATTAACATTCTTCTTATTATATGATGAACAATTATTCTTTCCAAAATCCTGAAGCTTGGAATACTAAAAATTAATATAGAATAGATGCCATGCTGGTTTTTTGAAAGAAACAACAAAGAAACACAACACAAATCTGATAAGAAGAAGATGCAGTTCAAAAGAGCATACTACATGAAAATTTGGAATTATCTTAAACCGACAAAAAAGCACACGATCCTATAAATTGAGAGGAGAAAGTTTAGTAGAAGAAGTGGAAATGGAAGTTCCGTTTTGGATTGACCGAGAGTTTCATGTACTTAGTATTGTCGGATAAAGAGATATCAAACATATTAGTATTTAGTAATGAGCAATGTAGTGAACTTATAAGCATTTAAGTTCATAGAGATTGTATGAAAAATAGACATTTGAGCTAACAATTGCCATTGATTCAGCAAACTTATTCCAATGTAGTCAATATTGCATACATAAAACATAAACATGTTTTTGTCCATACATCGTTTCTTTCATTTTCCATGGGGAGTATGTCAAATGGTTTACCTACTACTACTGTTGAGAATGGGCTATATGGGTAATGACATTGGATGACAGAAAAGTTATGTTGTGCATGCATAATTTCACACTTAAAAAAACAGCAAGTTGTGTTATTTGTGTGAAGAAGGACAAATAGTGGGACTCTTGCATGTATGTTCTATATTTTCACAGTCCCACATGAAAAATTTAGAGTAAACAGAAATGTTTATATATGCCTTATTCAGAATTCGTTTCGTGCATTGGCTTGGTTTAAAGTTATGGCTTTAGTCTCTAAATTGTTGTTTTAATAATTAATATATATTTAATTAATTAATATTTAATAAAAAAATTAAACATAAAATAATTAATATATAATATATAATAAAAAATATTTAAAAAATCCACGTGGATAAACATCCATGTTGGCAATTATACAGGATCTAAAGTAGTAAAGAAAACCACCCACTTCAACACAACATAATTAATTACTATAAACTAACTCATCCATAAACCACCCACTTCAACACAACATAATTAATTACTATAAACTTACTCATCCATAAATTAATAATCAGAATTTGTAACAAATAACATCAAACTAACTCTAAACATAACATAAGTTACAAGTCAGATATCATAAATCCACATTTCAATCATACCTTGAACTATCCGAAGTCAGATATCATAAATCCACATTTCAATCATACCTTGAACTATCCGATGATATGTTTATGACTTCCACATTATTCATTTTTCACTGGCTCCCTGTTAACTGGCAATTTCGAATAAGAGGGTATTTTGATATCAAAGGGATATTTCAAATAAAAGTCTAAAAAGTTAAGACAAATTGACATCAGTGATGAATATTGGTTAAAGACATAGAACCGTTGTTCTAAAAGGCTCTTCGATTTCAAGAGAAAAATGGTGGACTTCGATCTGGCATTTTCAGTGTTTAAACATAGAGAGCTCTTTTGTGCAACGTGTAAGAGTTGGAGCGGTCCAAACAGACTATTCATAATTCGAATCGAAAGAGACAAGAAGATACTTCGCTGACGTAGGATTCGAATTTCAAATAAAGGCGCCATTTGTAGAAGACGCGTGGAAGCCAGTAAACGAGAGAGGCATGCATGCTTCGAACGTGGCATAATTGTAGAGCAAGACCGTTAGAGTTGAAATGCTATAAATAGGTGTTTTTATGTTAGAATTGGTGTGTTCACTTGTGTACTAAAAAAAATCTCAAAATACTCAAACTACCGTGGTATAAGGGAAACGAGTTGGAAGATAACATGTACGTACTGAACATCATGACTTTTTATAATTTAAATCCAAGTCCTTTTACATTCCTTTCGTCTTTACAGTATTTTTATTCTTAAAATCCTTTTGTTTCCTTTTACATTTCGTTGTACATGTTTTTACGTTTCCAGAAAACTTTACTTCTTATTTAAACACTTTATCTTTTCAGAAACTTTACTTTATTGCCTTGTTCTTTCATCCAAACACTTTACATTTTCAAAAACCTTTATATTCTCAGAAACTCTTTGTCTTTGCATTCAATTGTTAAGTTTCAAGTTTAATTCGAAGTCTTTCTTTATGCATTCAGTCAATATATCTTCTTAGATAGTTTTAGAGAGATCTTTAAGAGCCTTACATCCTATATCAACACACAATATAAACTCATCAGATAATGAATATAAAAATGAATTATGACACATGTGTCCTAGGATCAATCTAGTCGATCCTGTAAGTAACCAATAATTGGAGGACTAGCGGTTGTTTACTAGAAATCACTGTAAACACTCCCTCACTAGCATTCCCTGTAACGCCTTCAAATTGCATCTTCTGGGGCTTCTTTGAGGTATCACCCCCACTGTTCCTCTCATATTCAAGATATTCCTTGTCCAAAATACATCTCCGCACATCATTCAAGTTTCAAACTTCATCTAGATATCTGCAAAAACGATGGTTACATGGAACATAAGACCTAACTAGCATTGTGTTAGAACATAACATGCAAAATCAATACTAATACAAACATCAACATTACCTTATAACACCGATTGAACAATATTTCTTCCATTCGGCACAGGCATTATACTTTTCAGTCACCTCCTGAATCACCTTCTCCCTACTGAACCGTCTCCATGATGTTTCTGTCGGCATCTGTTCCAAGGATCTACAAATGAAACACATGAAGGACAACACATTTAAGTTACCAACAACACTATTCTGGACCGCCCCAATGCTTGTCGGGTCAGTCACTTCTTCAGGGTCGGTAACAATCCGATAAGGACAAATGGCGTCCTGAGGGCATTATCTGTCCGTCCTATGCATCACCTAGCAACCCCCGCTCGACATTCGTCGAGCGGATCAGCCTAGTTTCTCTTACCAAGGCCTATGCTTGTTATGACCCCCTTTGATCGACATAACGGCTAGTTCCGAGCTTCAGTGCTCGGTCTGACCAGGTCAGCTCAGAATAGCTATATCCTCGAGTCCATATATCCAGGCCCAAATATAGTAACCAATGAGAATCCTCCTAAGATCATTATATAAACCCTCATACCTTTGAGTAAAGCTGGCAAAATGGGCTACCCGGCCCACTTCGGGCCGACCGATGACGGGTTTGGGCTTTTGGCGGGACGGGCCTAAAAGCCCGAAATTTAAACGAGCTACAATTTGGTTGTCCAATTCCGGTCCTTCACGGGTTTCGGTTATTCGGGCCGGCCCGGATAATATTTAATATTAATTTTCTATTAAAATAATAATTTTTTAAATTAATTAATTAGTTAATTAATAGACTATAAACTAAAAAACTAAAATATATATGACTATTGATCACTAAAAAGTATAAATCAATTACATTCATAACATCTAAAATAAAATATCATAAAACTAAATTATTTTAATTAAATAATCAAGATTTAATTTGAGATATTAGTAGTATAATGTATTATAAAATGGACATTAATTATATAATGTATTATAATTTTTATTAAAATAGACATTAGTAGTAAAATGTATCATAGGTCGAGCATACCCTATGCTCGGGTGCAGGAATATAGATTATTCAATCCTTTTGATTTCCCCCACTTCCGCCGCACCTTCGTCGGGAGCATACGAGTTCACAATCGAAAAAACCTCATTCTCATGATTGGTAAAATAAGACGTCCGCAATCGTATATCTGGGGCCACTCAAGTAGTGGGGTCCTCCTCGTCGTTCTCCATCGTCGAGGAACCGACATCACCAGGAGGCGAGGACCCCTCTTCAAGCACCTCCACTGAACCGCTTCCTTCGAATGACGAGAAGTTTCAAGGATCGTCCATGGAACCCTCAGAGTTCCCATGGTGAGCTTCACTGACCTCCACCATAGTACCTTAAAAGAAGGAAAAGGTGAGCTCGACACACCGTCAGAACCACCCTTCCACCGCTAGTCGAGTGAAAGGGCTCAAATGATCAAGGATCCCATCCTTGGCCGAAAGCCCTCCCTCGACGGCTAACACTCGAGTCTAAACTCTCTAAACTCAAAAGGGAAACGCACGGGGGCTCAAACGACAGAAGGCATCGGAAGGAGGCGGAGCAACCGCTCACCGTCGAAGAAATTCCTAAAACCCAAAACTCTAACCACATGCATTTCTACGAACAACCGAAATTCTCAAAATTAATCAACCAAACTCAAGCAAAAAACTCGATAATGTACAGTTTAAGGGTGGTAGAAGCTTTAGAACGGATGATCGGAACTCTGACACTATGACAGAGGGCGTAGATGATTCTGAACCACCTTAAATTATCTCCCCAGATTGATGAACGTTGAATTCGAGCACAAATGAACAAGAACAAGCGAAGAAAAATCACTAAATGAAGGGTCCCTCCCTCTTTTATAGACATCCACTCCGCGCATGGATCTACACCTACCTAGGAGGCCTAGGGAAATCATCATTACACCCTATTCCCTAGGTCTGCCAGCAGTCATTTCACATGGCTCAAGGCCATGCAAGCGAAAACACTCCAAATTCCTCAACCCTTCGGTTCCTCGATGACGTTTAACCTCCTCAGAGGAAGTGATCTTGGTTGAGTTCCTCGAAATCAAGTCATCGACTCTAAGACCAGACACAACGATATTCGTCGAGAAGATCAACCTAGTTCCTCTTACCAAGGACTATGCTCGTTATGACCCCCTTTGGTCGACATAACGGCTAGTTCCGAGCATCAGTGCTTGGTCTAACCAGGTCAGCTCAGAATAACTATATCCACGGGTCCATATATCCAGGCCCAAATATAGCAACTAATGAGAATCCTCCTAAGATCATTATATGAACCCTCATACCTTTGAGGGCAAGGTATCATATTCTTACTCTCATAACTTTAATATTCATTATTCTCACCTTGATCATTTGCTTACTTTAGCATCAGAGTGCCTTGTAGGTACACCATCCCCTCCTAACCAAACATTGCTCGAAGGACCTCCATTCTCTTCAACCATCTCCAATTCTAATCAACATATCAGATCAAACACTATTACCGATCAACCACATGTAGCAACATTATAGAGACTTTTACCTATTGTGTGGGTGCTGCAAAGCCATGGTTGACATTCTTGATTTACATAAGCATTCAATCAACTTATTCTTAAAATGACCACGCTCCTTAAAAATCCTCATATGTTTACTTGGACTATGACCTTCAGTTACATTGGGCTTGTGACCCATGACAGGTTTAGGCTTTTGGCGGGCCGGGCTAAAAGCCCAAAATTTAAACGGACTACAATTTGGTTGTCCAAGCCCGATCCTTCACGGGTTTCGGTTATTCGGGCCGACTCAGATAATATTTAATATTAATTTTCTATTAAAAATAATAATTTTTTAAATTAATTAATTAGTTAATTAATAGACTATAAACTAAAAAACTAAAATATATATGACTATTGATCACTAAAAAGTATAAATCAATTACATTCATAACATCTAAAATAAAATATCATAAAACTAAATTATTTTAATTAAATAATCAAGATTCAAGTTGAGATATTAGTAGTATAATGTATTATAAAATGGACATTAATTGTATAATGTATTATAATTTTTATTAAAATGGACATTAGTAATAAAATGTATCATAGGTCGAGCATACCCTATGCTCGGGGGTAGGAATATAAATTATCCAATCCTTTTGATTTCCCCCACTTCCGCCGCACCTTCGTCGGGGGCATACGAGTCCACAATCGAAAAAACCTCATTCTCATGATTGATAAAATAAGACGCCCTCAATCGTATATTTGGGGCCACCCAAGTAGTGGGGTCCTCCTCGTCGGTCTCCATCGTCGAGGGACCGACATCACCAGGAAGCGAGGACCCCTCTTCAAGCACCTCCATTGAATCGGTTCCTTCAAATGACGAGAAGTTTGAAGGATCGTCCCCGGAACCCTCAGAGTCCCTATGGTGAGCTTCGTTGACGTCCTCCATAGTACCTGAAAAGAAGGAAAAGGTGAACTCGACACACTGTCAAAACCACCCTTCCACCGCTAGTCGAGTGAAAGGGCTCGAATGATCAAGGATCCCATCCTTGGCCGAAAGCCCCCCTTGTCGGCTAACGCTCGAGTCTAAACTCTCTAAAATCAAAAGGGAAATGCACGGGGGCTCAAGCGATAGAAGGCATCGGAAGGAGGCGGAGCAACCGCTCACCGCCAAAGAAATTCCTAAAACCAAAAACCCTAACCACATGCATTTCTATCAACAACCGAAATTCTCAAAATTTATCAACCAAACTCAAGCAAAAAACTCGATAATGTACAGTTTAAGGGTGGTAGAAGCTTTAGAACGGATGATCGGAACTCTAACACGGCGACAGAGGGCGTAAATGATTCTGAACCACCTCAAATTTTCTCCCCGGATTGATGAACGTTGAAGTCGAGCACAAACGAACAAGAACAAGCGGAGAGAAGTCACTAAATGAAGGGTCCCTCCCTCTTTTATAGACATTCGCTCCGCGCGTGGATCTGCACCTACCTATGAGGCCTAGGGAAATCATCATTACACCTTATTCCCTAGGTCTGCCAGTAGTCATTTCACACGCCTCGAGGCCAAGCAAGCGAAAACTCTCCAAATTCCTCAACCCTTCGGTTCCTCGATGACGTTCACCTCCTCAAAGGAAGTGATCTTGGTTGAGTTCTTCGAAATCAAGTCATCGCCTCTACGACCAGACACAACAACTTAGGGGCTATTGTTCTGGACCGCCCAAATGCCTGTTGGGCCGGTCACTTCTTCAGGGTCAGTAGCAAATCGATAAGGACAAATCACGTCCTGAGAGCATCATATGCCCGTCCTATGCCCCACCTGGAAACCCCCGCTTGACATCCGTCGAGCAGATCAGCCTAGTTCCTCTTATCAAGGACTATGCTCGTTATGACCCCCTTTGGTCGACATAACGGCTAGTTCCGAGCATCAGTGCTCAGTCTAACCAAGTCAACTCAGAATAGCTATATCCACGGGTCCATTATCCAGGCCCAAATATAGCAATTAATGAGAATCCTCCTAAGATCATTATATGAACCCTCATACCTTTGAGGGCAAGGTATCATATTCTTACTCTTATAACTTTAATATTCATTATTCTTACCTTGATCATTTGCTTACTTTAGCATCAGAGTGTTTTGCAGGTACACTACCCCCTCCTAACCAAACATTACTCGAAGGACCTCCATTCTCTTCGACCGTCTCCAATTCTGATCAACATACCAGATCAAATACTATTACCGATCAACCACATGCAGCAACATCATAAAGACTTTTACCTATTGTGTGGGTGCTGCAAAGCCATGGTTGACATTCTTGATTTACATAAGCATTCGATTAACTTCTTCTTCAAATGACCACCCTCCTTGAAAATCCTCATATTTTTACTTGGACCATGATCTTCAATTACATTGGGCTTGTGACCCATTTTTATTTAAATGTTGCATTTCTTAAATACTTATTACAACCTTCAAATATCTTCAATTCTTTTCCTTTTATATTATATTTTAATTATAATTATTCCTCTTCTTTAATAATAACATTTGATATTCCATATATTATAATCTTTATCAATTTAATTTTTACTATGTTTCAATCTTTTTTATTTCTCATGATGTATTTTTACTCAACTAAATACATCATAATAATAATTACATAAAGTTCTTTTATTTTTTTAAAAGAATATAAATATGGAACAAAATAAACGTGTCGCATGGATGTCACACTACTTATTTAAAACTCTATTACTTAAAAAAAAATTAAAGTCAAAATTTTATCATTGAATTAACACCTAAGATGTATGTTTAGTTATAATAAATCTTACTATAACATTTGCACGAATATATTTTAAGAAATATAATTAACATAGACAATCCTATTAATTAAGCCGACTTTGGTCCGTTTCCACTTAATACGCCGTCGTTTTATCCCCTCTCTCCTCTCTTTCTTTCTTTACCTCACTTTGCGCGCGGGTTACTCTAAAATACTCAAATCAGTGATCACACTCTTTTCAATTCCATTTCCTTCACACTGCTCCATCGTGACTCACTCTTTTCAACTCGCTTTCTCCTGCATTTTCTTCTCTCTCTCTTCATCTGGTACTCTCTCTCTATATTCATTTCTGATACGTACGGTTCGGTGTAATTTGTAATTACTCTTTCTGTTTGTGTTCATTTTTGAATTTTGAATCGAATGCATGCTTGTAGTTTTTAGATTTAGGATTGTAATGTTAGTATGATTGTTCATGCAGATTTTGATTGTTTACTGCAAATCGTCAATGGCGATGGCTTTGAAGAGACTTGTGAGGAGATGTTTGGACAACTACTGTGAGAAGTACATCGAGAAGGATTCGATTCAGCCTCTGCTCCATGTCGTTTACGGTGGTACGATTCTCTCCTAACTAGTCCATTTTCCTAACCAGCGTCGCCGTCTCGGTTATGGAGAACTTGATCACGTGCTCAGCTTCGGTTTTGAAGTGGATGATCATACCAGGTATGTGCTATTTTTCATTGCATCAGAGTTTCAATTTTATTTGATTTCTCGACAACTGACCTGTTTATTGCACAAGTGCTTATCGAAATAAGCACTTATGAATAAGCTCGCATAAGCTATTCTTATAATAAAAGATAAATAAATTTAAATTGTTTTTATATATGTTGTAAGTTGTTTTCAGTAGCTATCTTGACAAATTATGAAAAAAATTGTAACGTTGTTTTCATTATTTTTTTCTTCTTCTTCTTTTTCCTTTTGATGGTTGGCAGGAGGATGAAGTTTGATTTGAAGATACTTGACCTGTCCTTTAATTGTTCTCTCAAAGTTGACGATGATTGAAGGTAGAAGTTATTGTCAACATCAATGTATTACATTACATTCAGATTTCTTGCATTTTAAGATAACTCTTCTCTGATTTGGTATATTAGAGAGATAATGCAGATATAACAAATGATAGATTTGGACTCTTGGTGTATTCATACTGCTATTTAATCTTAACCTATGTTTAATAGGATATATCTAGGTAACAAGTAGTTTATCTAAAACAAATTATTGATAACTACAAATATAAAAAACAATAAATATCATATTCACTAGTTCGACAATGAAGAAATAAAGAACTCTAAAAATGAAACAGAAAAGGTGAACTCTACATTAAATTGTAATTTCCTTGCTGTTGCATTGAGTTATGAGGGTAATTAGAGACAGGTAAAGGATCTCCCAATGGATTATGATTACCCATAATTTGCAACTGTTGTTGAGAGTGTTGAGGGTATTGACCATGAGGTTGTTGCTGGTGAAACGCCATTTCCATGTTATGAAGCTGATGTTGTTGTTGTTGATGTGGATACATTATTTGTTGTTGTTGATGTGAATACATCATTTGTTGCTGCTGTTGTTGAGCCATCATTGCCATTTGAACATTGGTAGGAGGTGCTATGTTCTTCGACGTTGCAAATGGATCGTGTTGATTATAATGATCAAATGGGTTTTTTACAGTCATTTCTTCATGTCCATAACCTGCATTTTTAAATTGAAGTTGTCTTCTTGCATGTTTGTCTTCGTATAAACTGTCTAGTAATAGCGTGTCAAAACCACCGGCCTGAATACAAAAATATAGTGTTAATGAATCATAAATGTTACTCTAAGCAAAGAGATGAGAACTAAAGGATGAGAACTAAAGGATGATGATAAGTAATTGAGACGAACCATTCTGCGATCCGGTGGTTGATTGTTATGGTTACTTGGTGTTGTAACCAGTGAAAGTTCCCAGCCAGAAGTTCCGGTAATATTACTCAATGCAAGATTGTTTGAATTATGATTTCCTACATAAAATTTCAAAACCTTAGTATTAGATCAAGTATCAAATAAAAGTACCCTATGACTTACCACCAGGTGGTACAAGTCCTCCATTTCTAGAGCTTTAGGATTTACTTCATTCAGACCCTACATAACATAGACAAATATATGCTGTCAAATTAAAATCATAATCTTGCGCGCACTGTTAGTTAGATAGAACGATAACTTAAACATACTAGTAAACTATGAAACACGGACTCCGACACGACACGGACACTTCGACACTGATAATCTCAAAAATATAGGACACCGACACCGCTAGATATGATATTATTTGACCTTTATTTATCCATCTATTAATAAAATAGTTACAAATACCCTAATCAAAATTAACGTCTCAAACTCAGCATTGCTTCAATACATGTTTAACCATTTTATATGTATGAGATTTGTCCAACCAGTGCATAAGGTGTCTTGAAGTAAAGGAAAAAACAATTTTTTTGAAACACTTGTCCGAAAAGTATTGAATGACTTTCACATGGCTGTCGGACACCGATTCAAAGAGTGTCAAAGTAAAGAAAAAAATAATTTTTTTGGTGACACTTGTCTGACTTTTCCGACACTTGTTTAACTTTTTCGACACATGTCGTATGAGTGTCATACAAGTGTCAGACACTGACACGTGTCGGACACTGACACGTGTCGGACACCGTGACACGCCTGGTCTTAGAGGTGTCCGTGCTTCGTACCGGTACCATTGGTAAATATCAATGGAGGAGACTCAACCTTCTCCTCTGGCTGTGTTTCTTCCTCGAGCACTACTTCTTCCTCCTCACTGTGTTTCTTCCTCGAGTACTACTTATTCCTCCCCACTTCCTCTTCTTGCTTCTGTTCTTCTTGAGGCTCTTCGAATTCTTTCGTCTTTGATTCTTCTTCAGGTGATTCATCATTTTCCTGATACTCCTATGTCAAATGATGCTTATTTTGAAAAACACATTATACTAATAATACTTTATGTGCATGGATGAAACAATATAAGAAAATTTATCACCACTTTTTTCTTACAAATCTCTTGTTCTCGGAGCCTAATTGGGTAGTTTCTCTAATATATTCTTCCATTGTAGCAAGGAAAGATGGTGGCGGCTGTTAATTGAATTAAAGATCTCCGTGAATTTCTTCTTACTCAAGGTATCATATGAAGTATATACTAAAGGTCCGTTTGGCTCGCAATACTGTTAGAAGTTTGATTTGAAAAACAATCTTAGCATTGGACAAAACCTCAAACAAAGTTGTTTGCCAAACACCTTACGGACTAAAAATTTGTCTAGTACTTATTGTTTTGCAAATCAAAGTGACCATAAGAAACAAAAGGAACCTGTCTTAGCGTTGGAAACTGGAAATTCCTAGCAAGATCCAAACCTTTGCAATATTCATAAAAATCGGCGAGACTCTCAGCCTACATAACGTAAGAGAAAAATTACAAATTTAAACTAAAGTTAATCTTAAGAAAAATCTCATCTAAAATAAAAGGTATCATTACAAACCTGTTGGCCAGCTCTTTTATATACATTTAAAGCCTTCACTGCATCATGTCTTGTAGTTTCAAAAAACTGCAATTTTCATTAGTACAAAACTTAACATTGGATCAAACTAATCAAATCGAAAAATCTAACGCGAAATAAACACTACCATGTCCACAAGATTGATGATTCCGTCATTGAGTGCACAATATATCTTGAAGCTCTCTTTCAATACCAAGGCCAATGCATACTGTACTAGATAATTGTTATAAGCACATCCTTCAGGCTGCAAAATGTTAAAAGAAAATCAAAAGTTATCTTAAACTCAAGAAAAATATAATAACTTGAATCAGAAAAGATTACTTATGTATATTCACAATAAAATGCACATACCAAGCTCAAGTTGTTTCCATTTTTTCGTACCTTACAACCAATAAGGCGAAATAAAAGTTGTTGCAGTGCGGGTAGCTGTTCCAGCAGATTCTCATTAGCCAACGAGCGAGTTCTGCTATGTGCCTGTCACAGGGGGAAAAAAGTTAGCAGCATTGGTAACATAAAAAAGAAAATTTAGAAAATTTAGATGTGAATATATTAAGGTAGAGAACAAACTTTAGTTGAAGCCGGTGATGCTTTTATTAATCGCTCTGATTCGATATCATATTTAAGGATTCTAAAACATTTGAGTCTTTCTTCTAAGTATAGTGCGTAGGTTCGAACCCAAGCAGAACAATCCCAAGCTGCAAAGAGAAGTTTAGTCGGTTAAAAAATGAAACGATCAAGATGGTTAAAATTGTAAGAATGAATAATTAAGAGAACTAATTTTTACCTAAAGGGCTTGAATCATCTTTAAAATTCGATATTTGGAGAATATGTCACCTGCGCGAGTAGTTCAAAAGCTCTTCTCTGAATGTAGGATTTCCCTTTCTCAAAGTCCTATGAATCACTATCAATGTCTTTATAGTTACCTGTTATTTTGTTTTTCAGTTACAAATGAATGTTATAGGGTGAAGAGTAATCAATTTCTTTGTAAAATAGATGAGCATTTAAAGGAAATTACTATCCAATTTCGTGTCTTTGAAAGTCTCATGGAAAGTTTATGAATGCAGTATGCGACATCCGCGCGTCGTTGGTGTGCTGATGTTGCATAGAAGATTTCTGCAACAATGGACCAAATAAGGAAAATTACATATGTTAACATAAATTTGCAATGTATCGAATTAGATCAATATCTTGTTTCATTTTTTTGCTAATGTTATGCATCTATTAGCATGGAAATTCTAGATTGATCCAAACTATGAAACTCGTGTTCAACAAATTTATGATTCTAAACAGAGTCTTAAGTTTTGATAAAAATTCTAGATTGATCCAAACTATGAAACTCGTGTTCAACAAATTTATGATTCTAAACAGAGAGTCTTAAGTTTTGATAAGCATCATTTAGGTTAACCACGGCGCAACAATTATAAAACAACTAGTTATCTTATTTAGATATGGTTTAACCATAATAAAATTATTACGAGACTTTATTTAATAACAATTTAACAGTGACAAAGTGACAAATTTGAGGCACTATGTTGTAGGTCATTTTGTACATCCTTAACAATTAAATACAAGGCTTCAACTTCACACAAAAACAACGAGTAAGCAAACAATATGGATTCGGAATACTTGACCACATCGTTTGGGTACTTGTTTTCTGCCATTCTTGAAAGCGTTTTCTCCAGAAAAAACAAAAGCAATATTCACTTTATCTGTTGACTATTGTGTTTATACCTTAACTTAATGTCTTTTTATATTAACTTATCAGACCACAAAACCAAACTCGTGTTTTGGGAAATTTTTTTGCAATAATCATGTATTGAAAAAAAAAACACAAATAACCATGTTTTGAAATTTTTTTACGCAAATAACCATGTTTCAGATACCATTTAAGTGGAGGCGCCGTCTGAAATGGCTCATGCACTCACCATTTACACTTAGGTGTCATCCCACATGACGCATTCTCTTGATTCAAGTCATGCGAGATGACGTCTACACTTGATTTTTAGGAGGAGGCGCCATCTGAGATGGCTCCTACATGTATTTGTGTTTTCTATAAATATAACACTCATATCTCCTTCATTCTTCACACCTTCTCCTTCATTCTCTTCTCATCTCATTTCCTCTCTTCTTTTTTTGCGTCATGACATCATCATATATTATTACGAGAGATGGGTACATTATGTTCTCGACCACCAAACCTCCGCTGAAAATGAAATTTTGGCACATTTTTACCGTGGTCAAACTGAAGAAAGAGTTGATGCGGTGGTTAGAAGGAGACATCGAAGTTGGCAAAGAAATTAGAAGGATTCAGCAAAGAAGAACGACCATGAACTTTACAACTGGACAACCGCGAAGTTGGTTGGAGGAAGTCAAAACAGACTTAGACGTTATCGCGATGATGCATGGATCAAATGATATTGTGTTGACAGTTGTAGTTTCTTAGATATTTTATTGTGTTGTTGATGTTATATTTACATGTTGTTTATGTTGTTGCGTGATGGGTTTTATTTGTTGTTTGCGTATTCGTGGTTGTAAGAAATGCTATTAATGAAAAAAAGTTCCATTAAGATATTAAAAAGTGCAGATAATTTGCATACAGTTTTTACGTTGTCGAGCTTGTAGCACGTGTGAGACAATTTTTCGATTTTGTTCAACCTGACGACATAAATCACACTTTCTTTTTAGTTTGTCAAGCTCGTCCATTTCAGTTGTGATACATTTGCTTTTGGGACGACGCTTTTTATTTCTTTGCATTTGATTGTTCTGTCAAATTACTTCCCCTTCGTACGCAGACCAATAATCTGGTTTTCTATCAATTGGAAGCCATTGTTGTATACATTGAGCAAAGTCTCAAACTTGTAAATGGGAGAAAGAAGTAGTAGTGCATCGTGATGAACATGTGCACATTCTGCAATGACATGAGAGCAAAGCATTTGGAAGGCCTGAGACTTTCCACAATCACACCAACGAGATGGTAAGTTAACCATATACTCTTGTCTAGCCAACCCTTCGTTGTTGTCAAGTGTCTCTTTGACAATGAAGTTATGGTTATATCGGTCGAATCTTGTAACATGATGAGTGGCAGCTTTGACACTTTCGGCCTTAATATATGTTATGCATCTTTCACTTCATACTTGTCCTGATTGTACCACCGCATTCCAAGTTTCATCTCTTTTTGTAAACAATGAGGCCATCCTAAAATATGTTGATTTCACCAGAGCTGGTATTTGGATATTTCTTATGCCTTTGAAGATGTCGTTCATTTATTCAATTAGATTTGTTGTCATGTGACCCCCAACGTACTCCATTGTCGTATGACCTTGTCCACTTTTCCACTGGTAGATTATCAACCCACATACTTGCATCTGGATTTGCCATTCTGATCTTGTTGTGATAATGTTTGAATGAAGGTTGTGTTAGTGTGTACCATGCGTTCATAAGTGTTTTCCGAAGATTATTGTCTTTGATATCTCGCATGAAATTTTGAACGATATGTCTTGTGCAAAACACATGCGTAGAGATGGGCACGTGCCAACCATTAGAAGGATTGTTGTACACACTCTCAATAGAAGCATATATGTCAGAAATCAAGCAAAGATCTGGTTGCGGAGCCACATGTGTTCGAAGATTCTTTAGGAAGAAACTCCAAGCACCTCCAATTTTTGCCCGGACGAGAGCAAAGACGATTGAGAAAATATTATTGTTGCCATCTTGTACAATGACCATCAGTAGTGTGCCTTTGTATTTCCCTAGGGATGGCAACGGGGCGGGTCGGGGGCGGGTTTAAGCACACCCAGACCCGCATCCGCCACCCAGGCCCAGACCCGCACCCGCACCCGTTCAGGGATAAAATTTGTTCACCCGCCCCCACCCGCAACAAGAAACGGGTTTCCCCGCACCCGCACCCGCCCGAATAAATTTTTTATTTTTTTTAAAATTTTTATTTTTTTTAATAAAATTAAAAATAAATAATTAAACTAAATAATTAATTGTTTTAAAGTATTTTTTAAGTTTGATTTTTTATTTAAATTTTATTTTCAAAAAAATAAATAATAATTCCAATAAACATGATATTATAACATTAAAAGTACTAAAAAATGTAAATGAGTAATAAAACTATTAAAAATAAATAAAATAAAATAAATTTAGTTGGCGGGTGCGGGTGCGGGGTGGGTGTTACCATCACCCGCCCCCGCACCCGCACCCGTAAATAAAAAACGGGTTTTCCCCGCCCCCGATTAAACCGGGTTTTCCCCGCTAATTTCGGGGCGCGGGCGGGCGGGCGGGCCCCGGCGGGGACAGGTTTATTTGCCATGTCTATATTTCCCGTACAACCACGTTCTGTCTATCTGTATAATAGGTTTGCAGTGTGAAAACCCAATGATGCAAGGTTAAAAAGCCCAGAAAATTCGACTGAATATTCCATGCTTGCTGACACGAGTACCATTTGGGGCATACACTGACAACGTTTCCATAACATAAACAGTTCCAGGAGCATATGTGTGAAGTGCATTCATGTAGCGAGGTAATTCTTTGTATGACACCTCCCAGTTACTGTTAGTTGTCTCAATAGCCTTTGTCTTTGCTAACCATACCTTTCGGTACGAGGGAGTATAGTTGTATACTGTAGTGATGTGCGAGATTATTGTTTTCACCTTCAGTGGTAGATCGTTGCTGACGAGAGGTAAGATTTCTTGACAAATTAGATCATAACTCAATTTACGGTGATCCTGTGATTGAGTAGAACTAATACAACTGTGGTTGGTCACAAAGCCTATCACCCAACAATCACTTCTCATCTTGTATGATGTCGTTAGAGTAAACATACACTCCGGGTGGAGACACTTGATTTTGTATTTGTCTGCATTTGTTCGATCCACCAAAACGTCATAGTTGTTTATCATGTGGAAATTTTTTATAGCTCTCACACAATCTTCTTTTGAACGAAATATGTCTTTCACTTTTAAATTTGCATCTGACTGCACAAAAGAGTTGTAGAAAATATCATATGACAGGTCATCTCCACCCAAGTTGAGGGTAGTCATGTGCGGAGGTGGTGTATATATTTCATGTGGAGGTATTTGTCATACCCCAAAATTTGCCCTCCATCCTCTCCAGATATTCCATCCATCTGTACTCAAAGATTCCCCAAGAGTTGATTAGACAAACTCTCTCCTAGACAATCAACCCAAACTAGGTTTTGGTATCTCTCAGATCAAGATGGACTTCCAACATCTCCAATGATCATCATGCCTCATCATATGCTCCAAACATTTTCCATGTCAAGTTTCAAGCCTCACAGATCAAATTTCCTCAGACAATTGCTCAGATGGTTGAAAATCAGTTGTATTGGACAAAAAGTCAACTGTGGTCAACATACAGTCAAACTTCATAATTTTTGGTCAACATCCTCATTTTGAAGTTACATTCATCATTTGATCAAGGGTTGATCATTATTCATCAAGAAAACTCAAGATTTGCTCAAAAGTCAAACTTTCTAAATTAGGGTTTCTAGGTGAAAAGTCAACTGAACTTTGACTGATCATAACTTTCTCATACTTTCTCAAAAAAATTTCCACCACCTGTTGTTTTGAAGGAAATTAAATTCTATACAACTTCATGTCTCACAAGAATGTCCAAAAAATGCTCCATTTGAGAGGTATGGCTCAAAACATTACAGGTCCTTTTCAAAGTCAACAAAAAGTCAACTTTTTGTTTTGAAGATATATTGAGCATGGAAACTCCAATTGAGATGAGACCAAAAAGGTTGGTTAGAGGACTCTTAGAGCTTTCCAAAAAGTCCAAGAACACTCAAAAGTGTGGAAAATTGAGCAAGATACACCATTCACAAGTTGGGCAATTTTGAAGAAGTGCACAAAGAGAGATGCTTCTAAAAATCAAAATTTTTGCAAATGGGCTTACTTTTTCTTCATCCAAACTTGTTCCTTATACAATTAGGAATATCCAAGCCCAATGCCACGAATTTTTATTTTATTCTTCTATTTAATTTGGAATTTATTCATTTAAATACAAATTAAATTCAAAAATAAAGTGTAAAATCAAAATTAATTGCAAACTTGATTTTTCTCTCTTCCTTGAGATCCAAGCAACTCAATAAAGCCAGCAAATTTCGAAATTTGGATTGATATGGCAAGATTTGATTGAAAATTGATCAAAAAATGAAAATTTGATTTTGTACAAAATCAAATTTGATTTGCATTGATTAGTGATTGATTCTTCCTCAAATTAACTCTGAATCCTTCTACTATATATACACAACTCATGCCACACGAATTGGGGTAGAATTTTTGACTGGAGAAACCCTTATTGAAGCTCAAAAAACCGTGGGTTACAAGCTACTAGCAGCCATCGATCCAGCCGTTTTCAATTGCTTTTGAGAATTCAAACACATTGCTTGGCATTCCTGGAAGCATTCCAGACTCTTACTTTGCCCAAAACCATCAAGAAACTCGAAAACCAGATTTCGGTTTGTTCATCTTTTTCAAAATTCGATATCTCATAATCATGCATTATTAACATGTTTCATTGTTGTTTTTGTGATCAGTGATAAGTTTGCAAGCGATCTGGGCTGTTTGATTGCATTTCCATAGCCTGAAACGCGATATGCCATAACTAGGGTTCTTGAGCTCGGTTTAGGGCTTTGCTTATTAGGAAAAATTGGACCTCAAGACCATTGCCAATGAATTCGGAATGATGTCCTGAAGCGAACCATGGTCTTAGAATTCATTTATATTATCTGTGTGTGATTTTCAATTTTGCCAGGGACGTAGCGTCGAGCAATGGCCGACGCTGAGTTTTCAAAAATTCAAAACGAAAGAGATGAAGTTTGGCGCGGATACGAGGCAATAGGGAGGAGACGCGTGTTTGTAACCCACTCGTTCCAGTTTTCAAACATCCAATGCATAATGGTCTAGTGGTTAAGGCGCTCACTGTTCAGAGATGCTCCTCCAGGTCCCCTGTTCGAACCATGCCAGGACCGGTTTTGTTATTTTTCTTTTACAAACTCTTTTTTTTCATATTTTCCTATTATTTAATATTTTGCATACAATTTTATTTCTTTTAAATATTTTTATTCATGCATTAAAAATCATCAAAAATATTTTTCCTTTTGCATTTATTTTCATAAAATGTTTATTTAATTTATAAAATTAAAAAATATTATTTTGCATGCATATTTTATTTTATTCATAATTTAGCATTTAAATCACTTTTAATTAGTTTTTAATTATTAAAATGCATCCAAAAAATCCCAAAAAATTATTTTAGCATATTTATGATATTTCCAGCATGTCATATTTTTCTCATTTAAAAATTTGCATTTTTACTAACATTTTTCTCTTATTCGATTCCTCTCGTATTTTTCCGATTTCTCATCTTTTACAGGTTATTCCGTTTCAGACGATTTCTTTTATCGTTTTCTTTCTTTTAATAATGTAACTGCTCATGGGATGTAATAGCTTAATTAGGCTTTTTATTTTCCGCAAGTTTAAATTATGTATCTGCCCCAAAGCCATGTAATAGCGTAGGACTTTACCTTTCCGCATCTTTACATTCCCGCATTTTAATTTCCGCACCCTATAAATTGCTAGTAATTAGGTGTGTATGGCAAGATAAAACTGAACATAGCCCACTAATTTTCAAGATAACATATATTTGAATCAACACACTTCTTCACACATGCACCCCTTAGGGTAATTCTGTCTCGTTGCCTTACGAATTCAAAATGGTCATGTCCCTCGAACGTAGAGGTATCCTAGCACCGTTGCCTTCAAAACAAATCATCATAGTCCCTTCGATACAAAGATCATAAGACCCACGATGTCGCCTACGAATACATGATCTTGACCCTCGATTTTCGGCTACGAAAAATGATGATAGTCCCTTCGAATGTGCTAGGATACTTCCTACAAGTTGCCTTCTATGACTATACGATGTCCCTTCGAATGTCCCGCTCACATCCAACGAATGGAGTTACCTACCAACTAATGGTATGGATAGCGCTATTCTAAAGGAACATAAAACAACACGAAAACGACCAATTATGAGTAGGTAATAAGACTTTTAGTTGCTTGCTCTATCAAAATACTTTTTGTCATACCCCAAAATTTGCCCTCCATCTACTCAGGAGATTTCATACATCCATACTCAAGGATTCCTCAAGAGTTGATCAGACAAATTCTCTCCTAGACAATCAACCCAAACTAGGGTTTGGTATCTCTCAAGTCAAGATGGATTTCCAACATCTCCAATGACCTTCATGCTTCCTCATATGCTTCAAAGATTCTCCATGTCAAGTTTCAAGCCTCACAAGTCAAGTTTCCTCGATAATTGCTCGATGGTTGAAAATCAACAGATTGACAAAAGTCAATGTGGTCAACATACAATCAAAACTTCGATTTTTGGTCAACATCCTCATTTTGAAGTTACATTCATCATTTGATCAAGGGTTGATCATGGTTCATCAAGAAAACTCAAGATTTGCCCAAAAGTCAAACTTTCTAAATTAGGGTTTCTAGATGAAAAGTCAACTGAACTTTGACTGATCATAACTTTCTCATGCTTTCTCAGAAATTTTTCCACCACCTCTTGTTTTGAAGGAAATTCAATTCTCTACAACTTCATGTCTCACAAGAATGTCCAAAAAATGCTTCATTTGAGAGGTATAGTTCAAAACATTACGTGTCATTTTCAAAGTCAACAAAAGTCAACTTTTGTTTTGAAGATATTTTGAGCATGGTAACTCCAATTGAGATGAGACCAAAGACATTGGTTAGAGGACTCTTAGAGCTTTCCAAAAAGTCCAAGAACACTCAAAAATGTGGAAAATTGAGCAAGATACACTATTCAGAAGTTGGGGAATTTTGGACAATTGCACAAAAGGACATATTGGTCAAATTGCAAAATTTTCCAAATGGGCCTATAATCTTTTGATCCAAACTTGTTCATGATGCTATTCTTGACCCATAAATGCTTGACCTTGGTTATTTTCTATTTTTATGATTTATATTTGAATTTTATAACATTTAATTCAAAAATAAATTGTATAAAATATGAAAATTAAACATTTTTCTCAAAAGGAATGATTTTATATCTTTCTAAAGGTCCAAGAAGGCCCATGACCCTTACCAAATTCGTGATAGCCTTGCATTCATGAGAAAATCATATATTTTTCAATATTTGATTTTATTTTAAATGGAAATATTTGCACATTCAAGAAGCAATCTTTTTTCACTCCTTTTGCCATCCAAATTTCTTCTATAAATTGCCAGCAATACACACAAGCCTGAGGACGAAACCCTAGCTCAAGCCAAACCCTTATTTTGTCAAAATTTTCCAAGAATCTTTGAAATTCGAATTTCAATTTCCAGCAGGTTTTAGCCTCCAAACATCATTCCATCGTGCTCAGGAGGTAAGTTTGAGTAAGTACACACTCATTCCATGGTTTAAAACAAGCCGGATCGATGCATACATGATCATACATATCTCAAACTTTTGATTTTTTGCATTTTATTATTCTGCGTGTTTCCATTGAATCTAATGCTTTTATTGTGTTCATGAGGTTCCACTGGATCGATCTGGGTAGTCGTTTGAAAGGTTGGACGTTAGAATCACGTTCTGCCATATTTAGGGTTTCCGAACTCATAAGCTTCGAACTGGCTTGTAGGGACATTTTTAGGGCAAACTGATATCACCATTGAATTCAGGAGGTCTGGTTTAGGGGGACAAGGTCCTTCTTTCTCTTTTATTTCGCGTGTTTTGCAGGTTTTTCAAAGTCTCCTCATCGGAGAGACGAGAGCTGGGCTCCGCGCCGTTGAATTTGTTGACCCGAGGAAGTCGGGCGTGGCAGGAAGATGCGTTCCGATTCGCTCGTTCGTAAGTCAAGGGACCCCACCATGCTGATTGTGCTTTGACTCCACCAGATGACGACGCGTGTAGCTCATGGTTGCACGTTTTCGTTCCATAACATCCAATGCAGCGTGGCGTAGTGGTAATGACAAGTGAACTCAAAGTTTTCACCTCATGGTCCTCTGTTCGATCCACACAGAATCCAGCTTTGCTTCTTTTTTCCAAAACTCACCTTTTTTCCATATATTTTCTTATTTTCTCATATTTTTTCATTATCTTAATATTTTCTCTTATTTTAATTCTTTTCACAATTTTATTTCTGCATTAAAAAATTACAAAAATATAAT
Source organism: Vicia sativa (assembly GCA_021764765.1). Classification (NCBI taxonomy): domain Eukaryota; kingdom Viridiplantae; phylum Streptophyta; class Magnoliopsida; order Fabales; family Fabaceae; genus Vicia; species Vicia sativa. The sequence continues at coordinate 52,791,332 of CM038792.1, read as the reverse complement.
TTTCTTTTCACATTATTTTTCTAAAAACCTTTATTTTATTTAATAAATTAAAAAATATAATTTTTGCATGCATATTTATTTTATTTATATTTTTGCATTTAAATCATTAATTAATTGCATTTTAATTATTAAACCTTTTCCAAAAAATCCCAAAAAATTATTTTAGTATATTTATCTTATTTCCAGCATATATTAATTCTCTCATATTAAAATTTGCATTTTTCTAACATTTTTCCTCTTATTCAATTCATCTCGTATTTTCCGATTTCCCATTTTTTCACAGGTTGCTCCGATTCGGACGTTTCCCTTTTTATCATTCTATTTTTTCCAATAATGTAACTGCTCATGGGATGTAATAGTTTAAATTAGGCTTTTATTTTCCGCAAGTTTAAATTATGTATCTGCCCCAAAGCCATGTAATAGCGTAGGTTTATCTTTCCGCACTTTACATTCCGCATTTTACTTTCCGCACCTTTATCAATTGCTAAGTAATTAGGCGTGCATGGCAAGATAATAATTGGACGTAGCTCACACTAATTTCAAGATAAAATATCTGAATTTGACACACTTTCTCACACACGCACCCTTTAGGTAATTCTCTCGATGCCTTCGATTCAAAATGGTCATGTCCTCGAACGTAGAGGTATTCTAGCACCGTTGCTTTCAAACAAATCATCATAGTCCCTTCGATACAAAGATCATAGACCCACGACGTCGCCTCCGAATACATGATCTTGACCTCGATTGTCGCCACGAAAATGATGATAGTCCTTCGATATGTGCTAGGATACTTCCTACAAGTTGCTTTCTATGACCATCCGATGTCCCTTCGAATGTCCCGCTTACATCCAACGAATGGAGCTACCTACTAACTAATGGTATGGCTAGCGCTATTCTAAAGGAACGTAGAAGTACAACAAAACGACCAATTCTGAGTGGGTAAATAAGTCTTTTAGTTGCTCGCTCTATCAAATGCTTTTCACACCACACACTCTTTTTTCAAAGTTCAAATTCTCTTTCAAAAACAAAACATTTCCGAACATTTTGTATACACTCCTACATGAGTCATTACAAAGTCAAAGCGAAATGCCTTTTCAAAACATTTTTGTCAAACACACAGAAAGCAATTTTTAAAAGTTATCTAAGAGCAACTAAGAGCCCGTAGAATAAATCATGGATGGAAAGGGTGCTAATACCTTCCTTTTCATAACCATTCCCGAACTCGTAATCTAACGAAGGTCTTTTCTCATACTTTTACCTTCCCTTAATTGGATAAAAATAAAAGTCGGTGGCGACTCTTGCTATCCGCACATTTGGATACAAAATCCTACAAAGTCGGTTCACCGTATCACGTAATCGGCGACTACTGGGACCACACCCTAAAAGAGAGAATTGCCTTAGGGATTTCTAGATAACCTTTATTGCTTTTGTTTGACTTGTATGCTTTATCTTTAAGGGTTGCTTGGGTATTATATTGTTGGGGTCCTACACCGGATCCGGTTTCCTTTAGGTAAGTGGCATTAGATCATCGCGACCGCTAGACGATAACTACGCGGTCAACATGATGGCTACGTTAGCGTGACACTTTGGTTGCCCCGATACTCTTCATTCCCAAGTTGAAGAAAGTATTTGGCTTCGTGGTGTCATCAAGCGCTAACTAAACTTTTAGAACCTTAATTGACCCATCTTGGCCATTAGAAGGTAGTGAGATGGCCGGCTTTGGTGTAGACCGAGGTTGGTTGATACCGATGCTACGCTCATTGAGATCGACTTTGGGACATTTTCGATCGACCACTTGGCGTCGATTGAAATAAGCGCCCTAGAAAGATCGTGATATGAGATTCCTAGAACCCTTACTATTATAGGACAGATGAACCAACTCAAACTTTTGGTGGGTAATCACCTATACCTCATGCAAGCCTTAAACATAGGCTCATTGTGTGAATTGTTTGTGTGTGCTAAACATGACATCATCCGCATTGCATATCATTTCTAACTATTTCAAGGACCTAGGGATTTATCTTTGCTCTTTGTAGGGATTATGGCTTCTAGAAAGACTATCCGAATCAACTTCATGGGTATCCCTTCTCACTCAAAGAATTGGTTTCGTAAATTCCGACCATGCTCAGTTCATCAAAAGACATGGTTATCTACTTGATTTGGTTATCTCCGGTTTTGAAGAAGATATGATGCATGTCCTACTCCAGTTCTTTGATCCGAAGCACCATTGCTTTACATTTCCAGATTATCAGTTGGTTCCTACCTTAGAAGAGTTCTCTAAGCTACTTGGGGTACCTATTCTTGACCAAATGCCATTCACCGTTTGGAAAAGGTTCCTAAGTTCAAGACATCGCATCCGCCTTACATCTTAAGCGCTCAGACATTGAAGCCAATTGGGAAACTAGGAGTGGAGTTAAGGGTTTACTTTCCAAGTTCTTAATCAAGAAAGCCCGAGAATTCCTCAAAGTTATGAGTTTCCATGCATTTGAAAACATTGTTGCCTTGCTAATTTATGGTTTGGTTCTATTCCCTAACTCGGATCAATTCATAGATGTCAATGCCATCAAGTTGTTTCTTACCCGCAATCCAGTGCCTACCTTACTTGGAGATATTCTACATTCTTCCACACTGCACTACTAAGCGACAAGGAACTCTCATGTGTTGCATACCGCTACTTTCAAGGTGGTTTATTTCGCACCTTCCTCCATCTTTTGAAGAATGAACAAAGGTTGAGATGGTCTCAAAATTGATGTCACTCTCTCATTCGACATCCGTTGGAATCTTTTCTCTCAAAAGGACTTCACATTCATTGAGCGTTGTGGAGAATTCCCTAATGTACCACTACTTGGTATAAGGGGAGGTATTACTTACAACCCTTCTCTAGCTCTACGTTTGGTTTTGCTCGAAGGATGGTCCCCATGATATGCTTCTCCAAGATATTGTGTTCGACTACAATCACGATCTCCATTACCGATTTAAGGTTTATACATGCTTGGGGCATGGTAAAGAAGATCGATACCAAGACTTTGGGGCACCGAACTCCATTCCTTGGGAACCTTACCTCAAATGGGTGCGAGCTCGAGCTCAAAACCTCATGATGCCATTCACTGCTTTACCAAGAATTATGGAACTGTTGCTATAGGTGACGACCCTATGCCGCTCTCCATCCCGACATGCCTACCGATTTTGAAGACTTGAAGAGATCCGGATTCATTTTAAAGAAGAAAGGGATACCTTTGAAGCTCAATGTTATGCAAGTGAGAAGAAAGTTCTAGAGTTGACCAAGCTACTTCACGAGGAGCGAAACATCAACGCTTACATCGGCACCAAGAGGAAGCGCCCATGGGAGACTTAGAGCTTTAGGATTTATTTGTTTTCTTTATTGCTTTGAACTATCTCTTGTACTTAAAAAGAAAAAGAATAATAATGAGAAGTACTAATAAATGTTTGTTCATTGCTTGTTTAACAAATTTAAATCTCTTAGGTCCTTGAAAACATTGCATTGCATTTGCATAAACATCGCATAGCATATCATAACATTGCATCACAGGTACATTGGAGATTGGTTTTCTCATTTGCTCGCTATTTATTTTAGCAGAAATGGCTCTTGAACAGACTGTCAAAGATCTCCGTGCTCGTAATGCCGGCCAGATGTTTACCACTTGGTCCAAGGCCAAGAAGATCCAAGAAGCTCATCAACAAGAAGAAGAAGGTTGTTGGTCTCCTCAACATGGGTAGACGCTTCAAAGGGGTCCTAAAGTGGTCACGGATCGAGCTCTCAAGGAAGTGTCCATACCGAGGGAGTACCAAGGGTGATGAAGGTGACCAGTGAGCCAAAGAAAGGAGGAGAGGATCATCCGATTATAGCCAACACTGAGGAAGATGACAAGTACAAGCAACTCAAGATCGTCTCGAATGTGTGGAAAACCCGAAAATGTCCGGCTGAATTTTGATGACCGAGTCTTGTTCCCTGTGTGGTGATTCCTCCCAAGTTCAAAGTTCCTACTTTTTCCAAATATGACGGCATGTCTTGCCCTAAGTCGCATTTGAAGTCCTATGTCCGTAAGATCAATCCCCACACCGATGATGTAAAGTGGATGCACTATTTTCAAGAGAGTTTGTCCTAACCCGCTTGAATGGTACTATCGCCAGAGAATGACCGTATCCGTATTGGAGTGACTTGGTGATGCTTTCATGCATAATATGAGTACAATGTCGAATTGACACCCACTGCATGCAACTACAAAGCATGTCTATGGGTCGCGACGAGAAGTTCAAGGAGTATGCTCAAGTGGAGAGATTTAGCAGTAGTTCACCACCCTTGTCCAATAGGGAGTTGGTTGATATGTTTATGGAACACCGACAGCCCATTCTTCAATCATCCGATTGGAAATTCTTCATCCGGATTCACCGAAATGATATTGACAAAGCGAGCGATGAAGTCGGTATCAAGAGTGGGAAGATTCGTAGAGACATCTTCAAATGTCAAGAGATCTTTGGTGCTAAGAAAGAAGCTAATGCGTGTATGGTCGAAAAGCCGAGCCAAGACCGACCGCCTAATCTGGGGCCAGATCTCCAATCCTACATCAAGACAACCTCCGAGACAACGAGCCGTAACGCGCCACGAAGACATTTAAGATCAACATGCCTTTGTCGCAAGCCTTGCAACACATGTTGAAAGCAGAGTGATTACTTTGAGGATCCTCCTCGAATGTCAACACATCCCTCCGGTACAATCCTAATGCTAAGTGTGCTTACCATTCCAATAGCCTGTGGCACGATAATCGACAATTGTTGGGCTCAAGAACAAGATTCGTGATATGATCAAGCTAAGCATTGAATTTGATCCTCCCGCTGAGACCGAATGTGATCAATGCGCCTATGCCTAACCATGACAAGAGTTCCAATGTCGTTGGTGATGATACTTATGTTTTCAACATAGATGACTTGACCATTCCTCGATGATTAAGAAGAATTTGTTACAAGCCGTGTCAATCCGTGATGCCCAAAGGATTGTCGGTGCCCATCTCGCCTGATGGTTGTGCTTGGTTGAGAAGACGTGTTCAAGGTATGATAGATAACCGTGAGATACTATTTCGAAACCACCGTGCGTGTGTGAAGAAATGTCTAAGTTGAAGATTGACAATGCGAACGAAACTGCCATCTGTGGGATACCTTGGGGCAACCAAGTGGAAAGTATGATTACATGGTGAAGTACACCGTCCCCGATAGTTACAAGATTCCTATTGGAGATGTTAAGGCGACCGGATGGGGTGACGATTTCCCGTAAGACTATGCCGATGTTAACACAATAAGGATTTCCTCACGATCCTCGTGCCTAGAGTGGCACCTCTCATTATCACTTCTCAAGACCGCCCATATTCCTCTCGACAAGGTCCCTTGGAATTATGGAGTGATGTTTACTATCATGGTGTCAAGCAAGACCCTCCGACCATTGAAGATCTTATCAAGTTTCTATTCGACATCGACAACATCACCGGATCCAAGAAGGTGACAGAACCGAAGGGTATTCTCTCCAGAGATCTCTCCTCCAAAAGACACCGCGACTCCACCGCATTCCGCCTACTCAACCAATATCCCACTAGAGGGAAAGAACCAAGAACTCATCCCGCTAAGTACCAAAGGAAGTTGTCAAGACACCTCCAAACAAGAAATGGAGGAAATTAAAATTATCAAGAAGAGTGACTACAATATTGTGGAACAGTTGACAGACCGCCCAAGATCTCCATGCTTGCTCGCTTTGTGCTCCGAGGCTCATGCTAATGCCTTGGTGAAGTTTTGAAGAATGCTCATGTGCCGCAAGACACTACCACCGACCAATTCAAGTTTGTATTGCTAGCCTGGCCGCCAACAACGGCCTAGGCTTCTCGATGTCGATTTGACTCCTTCCGAAAGAAACATAACAAGGCCTTGCACATCTCCATTGAATGCAAAGGCACTACATTATCTCATGTTCGTGGATACCGGCTCGCCTCAATATCCTACCAAGACCGCTTTTGATTGGCTTGATGTCGAAGGGTTGGTTTCGAGACCCAGGACATTATTGTGAGAGCTTTTGATGGTTCTAAGCGCACAAGCTTGGAGAACTCATCACTGTTAAAGTCGGTTCCCGCACTTTTGATTCCACTTTCTTTGTCATGGACATTCGCCCCGCTACTTGCCTACTCGGACGCCTTGGATACATGGGGCTGTTACCTCTACTTTGCATCGAACCAAATACCGTGAAAGGGAAAGTTGTTACAAGTGTGGTGAAGAAGAGTATATGGTCACCATCTATCATTCCGCTATCTCGAGATGGAGGGTGAATTCTTCGAGACCTTGTCAAGCTTTTGAAGCAATACCCAGTCATGCCCGCTCCCGGTTGCTCAAGTTCCGCCTAGGATGGCCTCATTGAAAGATGCTCAAGCCATGTTGAACAAGGAGGTAGTGCTATTTGGGGACAGCTCCCTAATCTTCCTTTCAAACCGACAAGACCGGTTTAGGCTTCACCATCAAGGGTCAAGATGATACGCGAACGTGCGCCAACTTCCTTTCCGCATCACCGAGTGGAATCCATGCTATAGAAGGCGACGACAACGGCTTCGACATCGCAAGTGGATCTTCCCAACCTGCATCATGGGTTCAAGAATTGGAAGATCAAGACGCCATACCAATCTCCTTTAGTCGAGTAATTGCTCTTGTTTTGTTTTACTTTTCGTATTTTCGAACAATAAACTTTGAAAGCCCGTGCCTTGCCCGGGCGCCATGGCTCGCTTCATGAGGGTTTTATCCGTCATGTATTTTCATTTAATAAATTCGTTGGACTTTTGCATTCAATTGTTTGTTTTCTTTTTTACTTTATCACCCCTTCAAAAGGCTATGTGTTTCTTACACACACCCACGTGATACACGCGAATCACTCCGAATCTCAAATACAATGCTAGTGCTAAATATGACTTCGATAATCCGATAAGCCAAGACGAAAGTGAGGAAGATTGTGAAGTGCTGTGAGAAGAGAAGAAGAGCGAGTTATACACACAAGAAGAGCAAGTCGAGGTTGTGAATTGGGTACCGACGAAGATAGAAAAGAGATCAAGATAGAGCGGGTCTTGAGAAATGTTAAAGAAAGGTTGGTTCGATGCTACGAGACTATATTGAGGTTTTCGCGTCATACGAAGACATGCCGGTTTAGACATTGATATTGTGGTTCATCGATTGCCGACAAAAGAAGGTTTTCTCCCTGAAATGAAGGTCTGTGCGCCCCGAGATATCGAGAAAATCAAAGCCAAGTTATGAAGCGCTCAACGCTGGTTTCTTAGCCTCCTATCCCCTGGGTTGCAAATGTGGTACCCGTGCCTAAGAAGGATGGTAAGGTACGAATGTGTGTGGATTACGTAGATTTGAACAAAGCAAGTCCGAAAGACGATTTCCACTTCCTCATATTGATGTTCGTTGACAATACCGCCAAAGATAAGGTTTTCTCCTTCATGGATGGTTTCTCCGCCACAATCAAATCAAATGGCTCAAGACATGGAGAAGACTACTTTACACAATGGGGCACTTTTCGCTACAAGGTTATGCCGCTCGGATCAAGAACGCAGCGCCACTTATCGCGTTATGGTGGCATTGTTTCATGACATGATTCATCACGAGATAGAGGTCTATGTTGACGACATGATAGCTCGGTCGCAAACCAAGAAGGACATCTTGATGCACTGCTTGGTAGGTTGAAGAAGTGGACTAAGACTCAATCCTAACAAGTGCACCTTGGAGTCGATCCGAAAACTCCTAGGGTTTGTTGTCGCGGAAGAGGTATTGAGGTTGATCCCGCCAAGGTTAAAGCCATTCAGAAATGCCACCCCGCACCGAGAAGGAAGTCGAGGTTTCGGGCCGATTGAACTACATTGCCATTCATTGCACACCTAATCGCTACTTGTGAGCCAATCTTCAAGTTACTAAAGAAAGATCAAGTAGTGGAATGGAACGACGATTGCCGATCGCTTTGACAAAATCAAGGAGTACCTACAGAATCCTCCTATCCCGATGCCGCCAAGGAAGACCTCTTATCATGTACTTGACATTAGAGAACTCAATGGGGTGTGTGTGGGCAACATGACGGTCCGGTCGAAAAGAGCATGCAATATACTACCTTAGCAAAAGTTTACCGATCGTGAAACAAGATACTGCACCGAGAAAACTTGCAACGCTTTCTGTCACCGACTAAGACAAGATATGTTGACTCACACTACCTTGTTGATTTCAAGATGGATCCGATAAAATACATATTTGAGAAACCAGCTCTCCCAAGAATAGCAAGATGGCAAATGATCTTGATCGAGTATGACATCCAAGACACTTCTAAAGCGATCAAAGGAAGTGTGGTAGCCGATCATTTGGCTCATCAAGCCATAGATGACTATCGCCTATGCGCTCAATTTCCGCACGAAGATGTTTTACTAGTTACAGATCATGAGGAACCGTGCCGAAGGACCCGAACAAGGATCCCGATGGACCATGGTCTTTGATGGAGCCTCAAACGCACTTGGCAATGGCATTGGCGCCATCATTACATCCCTACAGCGACACACGCCTTTCACCGCCAGATTATGTTTCATTGCACTAACAACATGGCCGAGTACGGCGTGCATCATGGGTCTTAAAGTCGCTATTGACTTAAGAATCAAGTTTTACAAGTGTATGGAGACTCACCTTTAGTGATCACCGATAAAGGCGAGGGATACGAAGCATCCGAATCTCATTCCATATCGAGAGCATGTTCGAGTTTGATTCCTACTTGAAGAGATCACTTTCAATCATATTCCACGAGAAGAGAATCGTTGCACGCATTGGCTACTATGTCGCCTATGTTCAAAGTCGATGGGACAACGAGGCTCCCGATCATCATTGAGAGGTTCGACGAACCAACAGATTGTTGTGAGCTTGACGCGAAGAGAAACCTTGGTACTATGACGTGAAGAGGTATCTTGAGACTCGTGAATATCCGCAGGGCATCTCATAATGATAAGAAGTTCATAAGAGGATTTGCATCTAAATTCTTCCTCAAGAACGACATCTTATACAAGCGCAACCACGACATGTGCTTACTCCTGTAGACCGTAAAACAAAGAATGCGTATCATGGAAGAGTTACACGAAGGCTAATTTGGTACCCACTCCAAGGACACACGATGGCTAAGAAAATTTTGAGAACAAAGTTACTATTGGTCCACCATGGAAGTCGATTGTCACCGCTTATGCTCGATCTTGTCACAAGTGCCGATTTATGCGACAAAGTGCACATACCTCCAAAGACTAATGTTTTAACTTCTCCGTGGCCTTTGCAATGTGGGGCATTGACATGATTGGAGAGATTAAGCCCACACTTCCAATGGACATCGCTTCATCCTTGTGGCAATTGATTACTTTACCAAGTGGGTGAAGCCCTCGATGCATCTGTTACCAAGAATGTTGTGGCTCGATTCATCAAACATAATCTTATCCGTCGGTATGGCACTCGAAAGGATTATCACAGATAACGGTTCCAATCTCAACAACAAGATGATCACCGAACTCGCACGCAGCTCAAGATCAAACATCACAACTCTTCTCCATATCGGCCTAAGATGAATGGCGCAGAAGCCGCCAATAAGAACATTAAGAAGATTATACGTAAAATGACAAAGACTTACAAAGATTGGCATGAGATGTTACCATTCGCTTCATGGTTATCGCACTTCACGAACATCATAGGGCAACCCCTCTCTCTTGTATACGGTATGGAAGCCGCCTTACCCATCGAGGTTCGATACCTCAACCGTAGTCCTCCAGAGGCGAGTTAGCGAAGACGATGGGTTCGACACGGCTTGACCGCATTAACTTGATCGATGAGAACGACTCGCCCATCCGCCATGGATGATTTATCGTAAACGAATGATCGAGCATTTAACAAGAAGGTCAAGCACCGAGTCTACCAAGTCGGTGATCTAGTAGTCAAGCGCATCATTCTTCCACAAGGTGATCCAGGGCAAATGGACTCCCACTTATGAGGGACCGTTTGTAGTCAAGACAAGTTTTCCGTGGAGCTATGATACTTAGCACCATGGATGGCGAGGACTTCCCACACCGTGAACGCAGACATAGTCAAAAATACTACGATAAAAGAGACCCGCTAGGTCGACGCCTAGGCAAAAATAGGAGATCCTGGCGAACCAAAATGGTTCGGGCAAAAGTTAAGGATATATACAAAACATGTACACCCGCAAGTCGAAAACCCGGGGGCTTGGGCAAAAAGGGTATCCGTAGAAAACCCGAAAGGGCGGTCTAGGCAAAAGTTAGGATTTAAGCGCACGACTATGTCTCTTCCGATCACCCGCTTCTGCATTATTATCGATTCAAGATTCAAATGGCGAAGATCACTACTCACTTTCTAACGACAAAGAAGGAGATAGATAGTTGAAATATATGAGTACTAGCATAGTTGGAACTTAACGAGATTGTTTCCGCATAGCTTTTTACCTTTCTTGTGTACAAACTACTTGGCCATACGCCACCTGTCAAATAAATACAGCTTCTTTCTCTTTACAATTTTTGTCGTTGTTATTTGCAATAAGTCCAACGTTTGCTTTGAATGATTATACGCATTTGACAGTAAAAATCTCTCTGCAAATATACGAAAAGTGAATAGGCAAAAGTACTTACTACAGGTTCCAGGAATTGGGATGACGACGAAAGTCAACGAATAGTTCCCCACAAGAGCATAAAGGTGTCACCCACAACACACCTTCCCCAGCGGAGTATAAGGGAATCCATGAGCAGCGATTCCACTCAACCAAGCAACGTTACATCGTCTCCAAGCAGTAACACTTCATCCCCGGATATTTCTCAATCCCCTTCTCCCAGCAGAAGATCCAGACAAACTTGGTCGATAGTGCATCGGAGGAAGCATACACCTTTTATTCCCCACCGAGATTACAACGGACTGACTCTTCAAGCCCGGTCTCAAGCAACCATCAAATGCTCTCCATGAGATCTACACTCGTGAACCTCAAAAAGCGCCTCTTAAATTTTCTCACAGATCTACATACAAGGTCCTCAACAGATCGCCTCCCGTGCCTCCTCAAGAAGGTTCATGAGATCTCCAACAACGAGCTTCTCAAATCTCTACCTTCCTCAACAAAGATCTAGGCTCAAGACTTGGTCGATAGTGCATCGGAAGAATCCGGATATCTTCCTCCTCCTTCAAAGTAGGGACTTCCACCTACTCTATTCCCCGCGTAAGTCGAAATCTTCAAATGTAATATCCGTGATCTTCTTCAAGATGGATATGTTTTGAAATATCACAACATTCATCATTCATACATTACTCATAAAGTCATAATTCATGCATAAGTCATTCATATACACTGTCATGCATCATACTTTGCATAAGACTAACAAGTATTCTATCAAAGTTTCTCTTGTTTTCTCAAAACAGTAATGTACCACCCGACGCAAACAGTCCAGATTAAGCCCCGAGCCGACGGAAAACTATCTAAAAGACCGCAAACAGGTCCGTGATTAAGCCCCGAGCCGACGGAAAACTATCTCGAAGACCGTCCGACGATCGGTCCAGATTAAGCCCCGAACCGACGGAAAACTATCCGAAGACCACCGGTTATCCTCCGATAATGTGCAATGGATCAACACCGATGCACAACAGGAAGCTATCCACGCTCGCCAACTACAATCTCTCTAGTAATCGCCAAGATTTATTCTCGATTATCAACAAGAATCGCAGAGTCTAGCGCACCTTGCCTTGGATGGCATCTTAAGCCCATCTCCGACTATTTGTCAACATCTCTTCACTATCAGAATGCTGCATATATGGTTAAAAATCAATATAGACCAATAACTTCATTCAAAGATAAGCACGTAGTCTAACGAACGACTCCTCCGGATGGCATCTTAAGCCCATCTCCGCGTTCCTTCCACTTCCAGGAACATCTACATAGCCTAGCGTACGGCTCACCCCCCAGCATCGACCTTTCCAGATGGCATCCTAAGCCCATCTCCGTCAGCTCTCCTATTTAACAACCTCGAGTCTAGCACGACTCGCTCCCCTGAAGTCTCCAACTTCTCCAAATGGCATCCGAAGCCCATTCCCGCATCATCCACCAACCATGAGTGCAAATTTTCGTGTACTTGTTCAATCATCTTCTACCTCCGTGTCACGAAAGACAAGCATGTCAATCAAACCCTTCCAAGACAAGAAGATTGAACAGGGCAGTGTCATACCCCAAAATTTGCCCTCCATCTACTCAAGAGATTTCATACATCCATACTCAAGGATTCCTCAAGAGTCGATCGACAAATCTCTCCTAGACAATCAACCCAAACTAGGGTTTGGTATCTCTCAAGTCAAGATGGATTTCCAACATCTCCAATGACCTTCATGCTTCCTCATATGCTTCAAAGATTCTCCATGTCAAGTTTCAAGCCTCACAAGTCAAGTTTCCTCGCACAATTGCTCGATGGTTGAAAATCAACAGATTGGACAAAAGTCAACTCGTGGTCAACATACCAAAACTTCGATTTTTGGTCAACATCCTCATTTTGAAGTTACATTCATCATTTGATCAAGGGTTGATCATGGTTCATCAAGAAAACTCAAGATTTGCCCAAAAGTCAAACTTTCTAAATTAGGGTTTCTAGATGAAAAGTCAACTGAACTTTGACTGATCATAACTTTCTCATGCTTTCTCAGAAATTTTTCCACCACCTCTTGTTTTGAAGGAAATTCAATTCTCTACAACTTCATGTCTCACAAGAATGTCCAAAAATGCTTCATTTGAGAGGTATAGTTCAAAACATTACAGGTCATTTTCAAAGTCAACAAAAAGTCAACTTTTTGTTTTGAAGATATTTTGAGCATGGTAACTCCAATTGAGATGAGACCAAAGACATTGGTTAGAGGACTCTTATATCTTTCCAAAAAGTCCAAGAAAACTCAAAAATGTGGAAAATTGAGCAAGATACACTATTCAGAAGTTGGGGAATTTTGGACAATTGCACAAAAGGACATATTGGTCAAATTGCAAAATTTTCCAAATGGGCCTATAATCTTTTGATCCAAACTTGTTCATGATGCTATTCTTGACCCATAAATGCTTGACCTTGGTTATTTTCTATTTTTATGATTTATATTTGAATTTTATAACATTTAATTCAAAAATAAATTGTATAAAATATGAAAATTAAACATTTTTCTCAAAAGGAATGATTTTATATCTTTCTAAAGGTCCAAGAAGGCCCATGACCCTTACCAAATTCGTGATAGCCTTGCATTCATGAGAAAATCATATATTTTTCAATATTTGATTTTATTTTAAATGGAAATATTTGCACATTCAAGAAGCAATCTTTTTCACCCTTTTGCCATCCAAATTTCTTCTATAAATCAAAGAATACACACAAGCTCGAGGATCTAAACCCTAGCTCAAGCCAAACCCTTATTTTGTCAAAATTTTCCAAGAATCTTTGAAATTCGAATTTCAATTTCCAGCAGGTTTTAGCCTCCAAACATCATTCCATCGTGCTCAGGAGGTAAGTTTGAGTAAGTACACACTCATTCCATGGTTTAAAACAAGCCGGATCGATGCATACATGATCATACATATCTCAAACTTTTGATTTTTTGCATTTTATTATTCTGCGTGTTTCCATTGAATCTAATGCTTTTATTGTGTTCATGAGGTTCCACTGGATCGATCCGGGTTTGAAAGGTTGGACGTTAGAATCACGTTCTGCCATATTTAGGGTTTCCGAACTCATAAGCTTCGAACTGGCTTGTAGGGACATTTTTAGGGCAAACTGATATCACCATTGAATTCAGGAGGTCTGGTTTAGGGGGACAAGGTCCTTCTCTTTTATTTCGTGTTTTGTGTTTTTCAAAGTCTCCTCATCGGAGAAGACACCGAGCTAGGGCCCGGCCGCTGAATTTGTTGACCGGCGAGGAAGTCGGCGCAGGTGAAGATGCCGATTCGCTCGCTAAGTCAAGGGACCCCACCATGCTGATTGTGCTTTGACTCCACCAGATGACGACGCGTGTAGCTCATGGTTGCACGTTTTCGTTCCATAACATCCAATGCAGCGTGGCGTAGTGGTAATGACAAGTGAACTCAAAGTTTTCACCTCATGGTCCTCTGTTCGATCCACACAGAATCCAGCTTTGCTTCTTTTTTCCAAAACTCACCTTTTTTCCATATATTTTCTTATTTTCTCATATTTTTTCATTATCTTAATATTTTCTCTTATTTTAATTCTTTTCACAATTTTATTTCTCGCATTAAAAATTACAAAAATATAATTTTCTTTTCACATTATTTTTCTAAAAACCTTTATTTTATTTAATAAATTAAAAAATATAATTTTTGCATGCATATTTATTTTATTTATATTTTTGCATTTAAATCATTAATTAATTGCATTTTAATTATTAAACCTTTTCCAAAAAATCCCAAAAAATTATTTTAGTATATTTATCTTATTTCCAGCATATATTAATTCTCTCATATTAAAATTTGCATTTTTCTAACATTTTTCCTCTTATTCAATTCATCTCGTATTTTCCGATTTCCCATTTTTTCACAGGTTGCTCCGATTCGGACGTTTCCCTTTTTATCATTCTATTTTTTCCAATAATGTAACTGCTCATGGGATGTAATAGTTTAAATTAGGCTTTTATTTTCCGCAAGTTTAAATTATGTATCTGCCCCAAAGCCATGTAATAGCGTAGGTTTATCTTTCCGCACTTTACATTCCGCATTTTACTTTCCGCACCTTTATCAATTGCTAAGTAATTAGGCGTGCATGGCAAGATAATAATTGGACGTAGCTCACACTAATTTCAAGATAAAATATCTGAATTTGACACACTTCTCTCACACACGCACCCCTTAGGGTAATTCTCTCTCGATGCCTTTCGATTCAAAACGGTCATGTCCCTCGAACGTAGAGGTATTCTAGCACTGTTGCCTTTCAAACAAATCATCATAGTCCCTTCGATACAAAGATCATAGACCCACGACGTCGCCTCCGAATACATGATCTTGACCCTCGATTGTCGCCTACGAAAAATGATGATAGTCCCTTCGATATGTGCTAGGATACTTCCTACAAGTTGCTTTCTATGACCATCCGATGTCCCTTCGAATGTCCCGCTTACATCCAACGAATGGAGCTACCTACTAACTAATGGTATGGCTAGCGCTATTCTAAAGGAACGTAGAAGTACAACAAAACGACCAATTTCGAGTGGGTAAATAAGTCTTTAGTTGCTCGCCTATCAAATGCTTTTCACACCACACACTCTTTTTCAAAGTTCAAATTTCTTTCAAAACAAAACATTTCCGAACATTTTGTATACACTCCTACATGAGTCATTACAAAGTCAAAGCGAAATGCCTTTTCAAAACATTTTGTCAAACACACGTAAAGCAATTTTAAAAGTTATCTAAGAGCAACTAAGAGCCCGTAGAATAAATCATGGATGGAAAGGGTGCTAATACCTTCCTTTTCATAACCATTCTCCCGAACTCGTAATCTAACGAAGGTCTTTTTCTCATACTTTTACCTTCCCTTAATTGGATAAAATAAAAGTCGGTGGCGACTCTTGCTATCCGCACATTTGGATACAAAAATCCTACAAAGTCGTTCACCGTATCACACTTTTCACACCACACACTTTTGTCAAAGTTCAAACTCTTTTCAAAATGAAACATTTCCAAACACTTTGTATACATTCCTACATGAATCATTACAAAGTCAAAGCGAAATGCCTTTTCAAAACATTTTCAAACACACGTAAAACAATTTTAAAGTGATCTAAGAGCAACTAAGAGCCGTAGATAACTACGGATGAAAAGGGTGCTAATACCTTCCCTTTTCATAACCTTCTCCCTTACTCTAATCTAACGAAGGTCTTTTTCGTACTTTTTACCTTCCTTAATTGGATAAAATAAAAGTCGGTGGTGACTCTTGCTATCCGCACATTTGCGATACAAAACACAAAAGTCGGGTTCACCAGACATGAATCGGCGACTGGGAGACACCCTAAAGAGAGAATTATCTTAGGGATTTCTAGATCACCTTTATTGCTTTCTGCTTGACTTGCTTGCTTTATCTTTAAGGGTTGCTTGGGTATTATATTGGGGATCCTACACCGGATCCGGTTTCCTTTTAAGTAGTAATAAATCGTCGACCATTAGACGATATCAAAACGGTCAACATGATGGCTACGTTAGCGTGACACTTTGGATGTCCCGATACTCTTCATTCCCAAGTTGAGGATAGAATTTGGCTTCGTGGTGTCATCAAGCGCTAACTAAACTTTTAGAACCTTAATTGACCCATCTTAGCCATTAGAAGGTAGTGAGATGGCCGGCTTTGGTGCACTAAGGTTGGTTGATACTCGATGCTACTCGTTGAGATCGACTTTGGGATATTTTCTCGACCACTTGGTAGTCATATTGAAATAAACGCCTACGAGAAAGATCGATGATATGAGATTCCTAGAACCCGGTTACTATTATAGGACAGGATGAACCAACTCAAACTTTTGGTGGGGTAATCACCTATACCTCTTGCAAGCCTTAAACCTAGGCTCATTGTGTGAATTGTTTGTGTGTGCTAAACATGACATCATGACATCATTCGCATTGCATATCATTTCTAACTATTTCAAGGACCTAGGATTTATCTTTGCTCTGTTTTGTAGGGATTATGGCTTCTAGAAAGACTATTCGAATCAACTTTATGGGTATACCTTCTCAGCTCAAAGAATTGGTTTCAAAAATTCCCGATCATGCTCAATTCATCAAAAGACATGGTTATCTACTTGATTTGGTTATCTCCGGTTTTGAAGAAGATATGATGCATGTCCTATTTCAGTTCTTTGATCCGAAACACCATTGCTTTACTTTCCCAGATTATCAGTTGGTTCCTACCTTGGAAGAGTTCTCTAAGCTACTTGGGATACCTATTCTTGATCAAATGCCATTCACCGGTTTAGAAAAAGTCCCTAAGTACGAAGACATTGCATCATCCTTACATCTTAAGCGCTCAGACATTGAAGCCAATTGGGAAACTAGAAGTGGAGTTAAGGGTTTACTTGCCAAGTTCTTAATTAAGAAAGCCCGAGAATTCTTCAAAGTTATGAGTTTCCATGCATTCGAAGACATTGTGGCCTTGCTAATCTATGGTTTGGTTCTATTCCCTAACTCAGATCAATTCATAGATGTCAACGCCATCAAGTTGTTTCTTACCCGCAATCCAGTACCTACTTTACTTGGAGACATCCTACATTCTCTCCACACTCGTACTACTAAGAGACAAGGAACTCTCATGTGTTGCATACCGTTACTTGCTAGGTGGTTTATTTCGCACCTTCCTCCATTAGTTTTGAAGAACGAGCAAAGAATGAAGTGGTCTCAAAGGTTAATGTCACTCTCTCATTCAGATATCCGTTGGAGTCTTTTCTCTCAAAAGGACTTCACTTTCATTGAGCGTTGTGGAGAATTCCCTAATGTACCACTACTTGGTATAAGGGGAGGTATTACTTACAACCCTTCTCTAGCTCTACGTCAGTTTGGTTTTGCTCGAAGAGATGGTCCACATGATATGCTTCTCCAAGACATTGTGTTCGACTACAATCACGATCTCCAGAATTACCGACGAAGGTTCATACACGCTTGGGGCATGGTAAAGAAGACTGATACCAAGACTTTGGGGCACCAGAACTCCATTCCTTGGGAACCTTACCTCAAATGGGTGCGAGCTCGAGCTCAAAACCTCATGATGCCATTCACGCCTGTTCTACCAGTAATTTTGGAACCTGTTGCTATAGGTGACGAACCCTATACTGTTCACCATCCTGACATGCCTACTGATTTTGAAGACTTGAAGAGATCTTGGATTCAGCTTAAAGAAGAAAGGGATACCTTTGAAGCTCAGTGTTATGCAAGTGAGAAGAAAGTGCTAGAGTTGACCAAGCTACTTCACGAGGAGCAAAGCATCAACGCCTACCTCGGCATCAAGAGGAAGCGCCCATGGGAGACTTAGAGCTTTTTGATTTATATGTTTTTCTTTTATTTGTTTTGAACTATCTTTTGTACTTAAAAAGAAAAAGAATAATAAAAGAAGTACTAATAAATGTTTGCTCATTGATTGTTTAACAAATTTAAATCTCTAAGGTCCTTGAAAACATTGCATAGCATTCGCATAAACATTGCATATCATAGCATAACATTGCATCACAGGTACATTGAAGACTGATTTTCTCATTCTCTCGCTATTTATTTTAGCAGAAATGGCTCTTGAACAGACTATCAAAGATCTCCAGGCACAGAATGCTCAGTTTCAGCAGATGTTCACCAGCTTGGTCCAAGGCCAAGAAGATCTGAAGAAACTCATCAACAGAAAGAAGAAGGTTTAGGTCTCCTCAACATGGGCAGACGCTACAAAGGTGGTCCTAAGGTGGTCAGTCGTATAGAACTCTCTGAGGGAAGTATCAAGAAAGAGGATGAGCAAAGTGACAAGGGTGACAGCGAAGGTAGCCAGCCTGAACTTGAAAAAAATTATGATAATGGCCAGTACTCTGATGAAGATGACAAGTACAAGCAACTTGAAGACCGCCTGAATGCTATGGAAAATCTGAAAATATCTAGGCTGAATTTTGATGATCTGAGTCTTGTCCCTGGTATTGTGATTCCTCCCAAATTCAAAGTTCCAACTTTTGCCAAGTATGATGGCATGTCTTGCCCTAAGCTGCATTTGAAGTCTTATGTTCAGAAGATCAACCCCCCACACTGATGACAGAAGGTTGTGGATGCACTATTTTCAAGAAAGTTTGTCCGGAACTCAGTTAGAGTGGTATTATCAGCTAGAGAATGACCGTATCCGTACTTGGAGTGACTTAGCGGATGCTTTCTAGAGACAGTATGAGTACAATGCTGAATTGACACCCATTCGCATGCAACTACAAAGCATGTTTATGGGTCGTGATGAGAAGTTCAAAGAGTATGCTCAGAAATGGAGAGATCTAGCAGGCAGAGTTCAGCCACCCTTGTCCAATAGGGAGTTGGTTGATATGTTTATGGGAACACTGACAGCCCATTCTTCAATCATCCGATTGAAACTCTTCACCGGATTCACCGGTGATATTAACAGGAGAGTATTGAAGTATCAAGAGTGGGAAGATTCGTGTAGAGTCATCATCAAATGTCAAGAGATCTTTTGGTGGTAAGAAAGAAGTCAATGTGTATGGTCGAAAAGCCGAGCTAAGACCGACCGCAATTTGTGGGGCAGTGATCTCCAATCCTACGTCAAGACAACCTCGCGAGACAACAGAGCTTAACGCCGCCAAGACAGCATTTAAGATCAACATGCCATTGTCGCAAGCCTTGCAACACATGTTGAAAGCAGAGCTGATTACCTTGAGGGATCCTCCTCAAAATGTCAATACTTCCTCTCCGAGATACAATCCTAATACTAAGTGTGCTTACCATTCCAATAGCCCTGGACATAGTACTGATGATTGTTGGGCTCTGAAGAACAAGATTCAAGATATGATTGAAGCTAAGCAGATTGAGTTTGATCCTCCTGTTGAGAATTCGAATGTGATCAATGCGCCTATGCCTAACCATGACAAGAGTTCCAATGCTGTTGGTGACGATACTTACGTTTTCAACATAGATGACTTGACCATTCCTCTGATGACTGTTAACAAGAATTTGTTACAAGCTGGTGTCAATCTAGGATGCGCAGAGAATTGTCGTTGGTGCCCATCTGCGCCCGATGGCTGTGCTTGGTTGAGAAGGCGTGTTCAGTGCATGATGGACAACCGTGAGATACTATTTCTGAAACCACCTGTGCAGAAGCTGTGTGAAGAAATGTCTAAGTTGAAGATTGACAATGCGAATGAAACTGCACCATCTGTGTGGGATACCTTGGAGCAGCCAAGTGGAAAGTACGATTACATGGTGAAGTACACTGTTCTTGATAGCTACAAGATTCCTATTAAAGATGTTAAGGTAACCGGATGGGGTGACGATTTCCCAGAAGACTATGCTGATGTTAACACTATAAGGATTTCCTCTCACGATCCTGCCTAGAGTGGCACCTCTCATCATTACTTCTCCAAGACCAGTTCTGTATTCCTCTGACAAAGCTATTCCTTGGAATTATGGAGCCGATGTTTACTATCATGGCGTCAAGCAAGACCCTCTGACCGTTGAAGATCTTACAGTTGAAGCTTCTATTCCTGACATTGACAACATCACCGGATCAAGTAAGGTGACCAGAACCGGAAGAGTATTCTCTCCAGAAATCTCTCCTCCAAAAGACACTGCGACTCCAACTCGCATTCCAGCTATTCAATCCGTTCCCCAAGCTAGAGGGAAAGAACCAGTAACTCATCCTGCTCAGCCAGAAGTACCAAAGGAAGTTACTGAAGACACCTCCAAACGAGAAATGGAGGAAATTCTGAAGATTATCAAGAAGAGTGACTACAATGTTGTGGAACAGTTGGGACGGACTCCATCCAAGATATCCATGCTTGCTCTTCTCTTGTGCTCCGAGGCTCATGCTAACGCCTTGGTGAAGTTTCTGAAGAATGCTCACGTGCCGCAAGACACTACTACTGACCAGTTCAAAGTTTGTATTGCTAGCCTGGCTACCAACAACGACCTAGGCTTCTCTGATGCTGATTTGACTCATGTCGGAAAGAAACATAACAAAGCCTTGCACATCTCTGTTGAATGCGAGGGCATTACATTGTCTCATGTTTTGGTGGATACCGGTTCTGCTCTGAATATCCTTCCGAAGACTGCTTTTGATCGACTTGATGTCGAAGGGTTGGTTCTGAGACCCAGTGACATAATTGTGAGAGCTTTTGATGGTTCTAAACGAACAGTGCTTGGAGAGCTCACTCTTCCTGTTAAAGTCGGTTCCCAGACTTTTGATTCCACTTTCTTCGTCATGGACATCCGTCCTGCCTACTCTTGCCTGGATACATGGAGGGCCGTTACCTCTACCTTGCATCAAGTCAAGTACCCGGTGAAAGGGAAGGTTGTTGGTGGTGAAGAAGAATATATATGGTTAGTCATCTACAGTCATTCCGATACCTCGAGGTGGAGGGTGAATTCTTTGAGACTCCCTGTCAAGCTTTCGAAACAATCCCCAGAAACATGCCTGCTGCCTTTCCCGTCACTCCTGAAGATGCTAAAGTTCCGCCTAGGATGGCCTCGCTAAAAGATGCTCAAGCTGTTGTTGAAGAAGGTAGTACTATTTGGGGAGCCCGATCTCCTTTCAAATCGACAAGACCGGTTTAGGCTTCACCATCAAGGGTCAAGATGATACGCCGAACGCCGGCCACTTCCTTTCCGCATCGCCAGTGAAATCCATGCTATAGAAGACTACGACAACGACTTCGACATCGCAAGTGGATCTTCCCAACTCCATGGGCTCAAGAATTGGAAGATCAAGACGCCATACCAATCTCCTTTGAAGTAATTGCTCTTGTTTTGTTTTGCTTTTCGTATTTTCTATGTTTTGAACAATAAACTCTAAAGCCTAGTGCCTTGCCCGGCATCATGGCTCGCTCGAGGGTTATTATCCGTCGTTTGCGTATTTTCATTCAATAAATTCGTTGGACCTTTGCATTCAATTGTTTGTTTTCTTTCTTTTACTTTATCACCCTTCAAAAGCTATGTGTTTCTTACACACCCACGTGATACATCGCAGAATCACTCCGAATCTCGTTAATACTATGTTATTGCTAAATATGACTTCGATAATCCGATCTACCAAGTCAAGATGAAAGTGAGGAATATTGTGAAGTGCCGGAGAACTTGTCGATCGCTGAAGAAGATCGAGTTATACACCACACGAAGAGCAAGTTGAGGTTGTGAATTTGGTAACGAAGATGAAAAGAGATCAAGATAGGAGCAGATCTTGAGAACAGTGTTAAAGAAAGATTGGTTCAGATGCTACGAGACTATATTGAGGTTTTTTCTTGGTCATACGAAGACATGCCTGGTTTAGACATTGATATTGTGGTACACCTATTGCCAACAAAAGAAGGTTTTCTCCCAGTGAAACAAAAGGTTCTTCGCATGCGTCCTGAGATGTCAGAGAAAATCAAAGCCGAAGTTATGAAGCAGTTTAACGCTGGTTTCTTAGCCGTTACTTCTTATCCACAGTGGGTTGCAAACGTAGTGCCTGTGCCCAAGAAGGATGGCAAGGTACGGATGTGTGTGGATTACAGAGATCTGAACAAAGCGAGTCCGAAAGACGATTTCCCGCTCCCTCACATTGATGTTCTGGTTGACAACACCGCTCATCATAAGGTCTTCTCCTTCATGGATGGTTTCTCCGGTTACAATCAGATCAAAATGGCTCCCGAAGACATGGAGAAGACTACTTTTGTTACATGGGACACTTTCTCGCTACAAGGTTATGCCGTTCGGATCAAGAACGCAAGCGCCACTTATCGATGTGTGGTGACATTATTTCACGACATGATTCATCACGAGATAGAGGTCTACGCCGACATGATATGATAGCTCGAGCACGATCAAGAAGAACATCTTGATCATTTGCGTAAACTATTTGATGATGAAGAAGCAGATCGAGACTTAATCTTAACAAGTGCACTTTTGGAGTCAGATCCGGTAAACTCCTACGGTATGTTGTCAGTGGTAAAGGAATTGAGGTTGATCCCGCCAAGGTTAAAGCTATTCAAGAGATGCCGGCTCCCCGCACCGAGAAGGAAGTCAGAGGTTTCTTGGGCCGATTGAACTACATGGCCAGATTCATTGCACACTTAACTGCTACTTGTGAGCCAATCTTCAAGTTACTTAAGAAAGATCAAGTGGTAGAATGGAACGATGATTGCCAGATCGCTTTTGAAAAAATCAAGGAGTACCTACAGAATCCTCCCATCCTGATATCGCCCGCCAAAGGAAGACCTCTTATCATGTACTTGACAGTGTTAGAGAACTCAATGGGGTGTGTGTTGGGGCAACATGACGAGTCTGGTCGAAAAGAGCATGCAATATACTACCTTAGCAAAAAGTTTACCGATCGTGAAACAAGATACTCACACTTGAGAAAACTTGCAACGCTTTGGCTTGGGCTGCTCCGACTAAGACAAGATATGTTGACCCATACTACCTTGTTGATTTCCAAGATGGATCCGATAAAATACATATTTGAGAAACCAGCTCTCTCCGGAAGAATAGCAAGATGGAAAATGATCCTGACCAAGTATGACATCCAGTACACTTCTCAGTAAGCGATCAAAGGAAGTGTAGTAGCCGATCATTTGGCTCATCAAGCCATGGATGACTATCAGTCTATGCAATTCGAATTCCCAGACGAAGATGTTTTACTAGTCACAGATTGCGAAGAACCAGGCCCAAACGAAGGACTTGAACAAGGATCTCGATGGACTATGGTTTTTGATGGAGCCTCAAACGCACTTGGCAATGGCATTGGCGCCATCATTACATCCCCTGCAGGCGGACATACACCTTTCACCGCCAGATTATGTTTCAGTTGCACTAACAACATGACCGAATACGAAGCGTGCATCATGGGTATTAAAGCTGCTATTGACTTAAGAATCAAGTTCTTGCAAGTATATGGAGATTCAGCTTTAGTGATCAGTCAGATTAAGGGCGAGTGGGATACGAAGCATCCGAATCTCATTCCATACCGGGAGCATGTTCTGAGCTTGATCCCCTACTTCGAAGAGATCACTTTCAATCATATTCCACGAGAAGAGAATCAGTTGGCAGACGCGTTAGCTACTATGTCATATATGTTCAAGGTCAGATGGGACAACGAGGCTCCCCAGATCATCATTGAGAAGTTTGACGAACCAGCGTATTGTTATGAGCTTGATGCAGAAGAGAAACCTTGGTACTGTGATGTGAAAAGGTATCTCGAGACTCAGGAATATCCCGCAGGGGCATCTGTTAACGATAAGAAGTTCTTGAGAAGGTTTGCATCCAAATTCTTCCTCAGCAACGACATTCTCTACAAGCGCAATCACGACTTATGCTTACTTCGCTGTGTAGACCGGAAAACAGCGGAACGTATTATGGAAGAGTTACACGAAGGCGCATTTGGTACCCACTCCAGTGGTCATACGATGGCTAAGAAGATTCTGAGAACAGGTTACTATTGGTCCGCCATGGAAGTCGATTGTCACCGCACGCCGATCTTGTCACAAATGCCGATATACGACAAAGTGCACGCACCTCCAACCTCAATGTTCTAACAGCTCCTTGGCCTTTTGCAATGTGGGGCATTGATATGATCGGAGAAATTAAGCCCACAGCTTCCAACGGACATTGTTTCATCCTTGTGGCAATTGACTATTTTACCAAGTGGGTAGAGGCAGCCTCATTCGCATCTGTAACCAAGAATGTTGTGGCTCGGTTCATTAAGCATAATCTTATATGTCGATACGGCACTCCCGAAAGGATTATCACGGATAATGGCTCTAATCTCAACAACAAGATGATCACCGAACTCTGCACGCAGTTCAAGATCAAGCATCACAACTCTTCTCCTTATCGGCCTAAGATGAATGGCGCAGTGGAAGCCGCCAACAAGAACATTAAGAAAATTATACAGAAGATGATAGTGACTTACAAAGATTGGTATGAGATGTTACCATTCTCTCTTCATGGTTATCGCACTACGGTACGGACATCAACAGGGGCAACCCCCTTCTCTCTTGTATACGGTATGGAAGTCGTCCTACCCATCGAGGTTCAGATACCCTCAACCAGAGTCCTCCAGGACGCAGAGTTAGGAGAAGACGATTGGATCCAGACTCGCCTTGATCAGATTAATTTGATTGATGAGAAACGACTCGCATCCATCTGCCATGGACAGATCTATCAGAAATGAATGATCGGAGCATTTAACAAGAAGGTCAAGCACCGAGTCTACCAAGTCGGTGATCTAGTAGTCAAGCGCATCATTCTGCCATAAGGTGATCCCAGGGGCAAATGGACTCCCACCTATGAGGGACCATTTGTAGTCAAGACAGTATTTTCCGGCGGAGCTATGATTCTTAGCACTATGGATGGTGAAGACTTCCCACACCCTGTAAACGCAGACATAGTCAAAAAATACTACGCATAAAAGAGACCCGCTAGGTCGACCGGCCTAGGCAAAAATAAGGGCATCCTGGCGAACCAAAAGGGTTCGGGCAAAAGTTAACGATATATGCAAAACATGTACATCCGGCAAGTCGAAAACCTGAAAAGGCGGCTTGGGCAAAATAGGGTATCCCGGTAGACTAAAAACCCGAAAGGGCGGTCTAGGCAAAAGTTAGGGATTTAAGCGTACGACTATGTCTCATCCAGATCATCTACTTCCAGACTACTATCAGCATTCAAGATTCAAATGGCGAAGATCAATGCACTCACTTTCTACTGACAGCAAGGAGATGAGATAGTTGAAATATATGAGTACTAGCATAGTTGGAACTTAACGAGATTGTTTCCGCATAGCTTTTTACTTTTCTGGTGTACAAACTACTTGGCCATATGCCGCATTTCAAATATACCAATTCTTTCTTTTTACAATTTTCACTGTTGTTGTTTGCATAAAGTCCAATGTTTGTTTTTGAATGATTATATGCATTTGGCAATAAGAATCTGTTCACAAACATGCGAAAAGTGAACATACAAAAGTACTTACTACAGGCTCTAGGAATTGAGATGACAACGAAGGTCACCAAAAAAAAAAAACTTTCCCCCACAGAGCATGATCCCCACAGAGATACCACCCATTACAAACTCTCCCCAGCGGAGTACATGTTTCCTTCCACTAATCCTGATATCCCAAGCTTCATCACGTTAGTCCCCGAGCAGTGATTCCAACCAACTTGACCTTGCCGCGTCATTAGCAGTTTCATCTCCAGCAGAGATATCTATCTCCCGCAGAATATATCTCAGAAATCATCACCTCCCCCAACAGATTGCCTCCCAGACTCTCCCCAACAAGGCCTATGTATGAGATCCTCAACAACGTGTTTCTCGATCTCTACCATCCTCAACAGTATCTAGGCCCAAGACTTGGTCAGATAGTGCATCGGAGGAATCAAAGTTCTTTTCTTCTCAGGATCTCCATCCCCAAACAGAAGTCAGAAATCCTCAGGCAGAACATCCGCATCTTCTTCAAGATGGATATGTTTTGAAATACCACAACATCTATCATTCATACATTTCTCATAAAGTCATAATATATGCATATGTCATTCATATACATTGTCATGCATCATACTATGCATAAGACTAACAATATTCTATCAAAATTTCTCTTGTTTTCTCCAAAACAGGTGAAAGTCATTTCTGACGCAAACAGGTCCAGGATTAAGACCCGAACCCAGACGGGAAAACTATCTGAACGAACACCCTTGTTGTTCTCCAACAGCGAATCCAGGATTAATACCCGAAGCTAGACGGGAAACCTTATCCGAACGATCACAAGTTATCCTCCGATAACAGGCAGTGGAACAATACCCGATGCACAACAAGGAAAATATCCGCGCTTTTCCAACTACTATCCTCTCAGAGCAATCGACACGAAGGATTATTCTGACTCTCTCTTATTATCAACAGCAACTATAGAGTCTAGCGTACGACTCAGTTGCCTTGGATGGCATCTTAAGCCCATCTCCGACTACTTATCAACATTTCTCCACTTTTGGAATGCTGCATATTTGATTAAAAAAATCAATACAAATCAATAACTTAATTCAAAAGTGAGCACGAAGTCTAACGTACGATTTCCCCCGGATGGCATCTTAAGCCCATCTCCATGCTCCTTTCACTTCCAAAAACGTCTACCGAGCCTAGCGTACGGCTCACTCCCAACATCATTCTTTCCAGATGGCATCTTAAGCCCATCCCCAGCAATTCTCCTATCAGCAATCTCGAGTCCAGCGTATGACTCATTCCCCAGCAACTCCAAATGGCATCTGTAAGCCCATTCCCGCATCATCCACCAAGAGCGAGTGCAAATTTTCAGGTGTACTCGAGTGTTCAATCATCTTCTACCTTCAGGTCACGAAAGACAAGCATGTCAATCTAACCTTCCAGTACAAGAAGATTGAACAGGGGCAGCTGTCATACCCCAAAATTTTCCCTCAATCCTCTCAAGATATTCCATCCATCTATACTCAAAGATTCCCCAAGAGTTGATCAGACAAACTCTCTCCTAGACAATCAACCCAAACTAGGTTTTGGTATCTCTCAAATCAAGATGGACTTCCAACATCTCCAATGATCATCATGCCTCATCATATGCTCCAAACATTTTCCATGTCAAGTTTCAAGCCTCACAGATCAAATTTCCTCAGACAATTGCTCAGATGGTTGAAAATCAGTTGTATTGGACAAAAAGTCAATTGTGGTCAACATACAGTCAAACTTCATAATTTTTGGTCAACATCCTCATTTTGAAGTTACATTCATCATTTGATCAAGGGTTGATCATGATTCATCAAGAAAACTCAATATTTGCTCAAAAGTCAAACTTTCTAAATTAGGGTTTCTAGGTGAAAAGTCAACTGAACTTTGACTGATCATAACTTTCTCATAATTTCTCGGACATTTTTCCACCACAACTTGTTTTGAAGGAAATTCAATTCTCTACAACTTCATGTCTCACAAGAATGTCCAAAAAATGCTCCATTTGAGAGGTATGGCTCAAAACATTACAGGTCCTTTTCAAAGTCAACAAAAAGTCAACTTTTTGTTTTGAAGATATATTGAGCATGGAAACTCCAATTGAGATGAGACCAAAAAGGTTGGTTAGAGGACTCTTAGAACTTTCCAAAAAGTCTAAGAACACTCAAAAGTGTGGAAAATTGAGCAAGATACACCATTCACAAGTTGGGCAATTTTGAAGAAGTGCACAAAGAGAGATGCTTCTAAAAATCAAACTTTTTGCAAATGGGCTTACTTTTTCTTCATCCAAACTTGTTCCTTATACAATTAGGAATATCCAACCCCAATGCCACGAATTTTTATTTTATTTTTCTATTTAATTTGGAATTTATTCATTTAAATACAAATTAAATTCAAAAATAAAGTGTAAAATCAAAATTAATTGCAAACTTGATTTTTCTCTCTTCCTTGAGATCCAAGCAACTCAATAAAGCCAGCAAATTTCGAAATTTGGATTGATATGGCAAGATTTGATTGAAAATTATCAAAAAATGAAAATTTGATTTGCATTGATTAGTGATTGATTCTTCCTCAAATTAACTCTGAATCCTTCTACTATATATACAAAACTCATGCCACACGAATTGGGGTAGAATTTTTGACTGGAGAAACCCTTATTGAAGCTCAAAAAACCGTGGGTTACAAGCTACTAGCAGCCATCGATCCAGCCGTTTTCAATTGCTTTTAAGGATTCAAACACATTGCTTGGCAATTTTGGAAGCATTCCAGACTCTTACTTTGCCCAAAACCATCAAGAAACTCGAAAACCAGATTTCGGTTTGTTCATCTTTTTCAAAATTCGATTTCTCATAATCATGCATTATTAACATGTTTCGTTGTTGTTTTGTGATCATGATAAGTTTGCAAGCGATTGATTGCATTTCCATAGCAATCAAATATGCCATAACTAGGGTTCTTGAGCTCGGTTTAGGGCTTTGCTTATTAGGAAAAATTGGACCTCAAGACCATCGCCAATGAATTCGGAATGATGTCCTGAAGCGAACCATGGTCTTAGAATTCATTTATATTATCTGTGTGATTTTCAATTTTGGGACGAAGGCCGAGCAATGGCCGACCGAGTTTTCAAAAATTCAAAACGAAAGAGATGAAGTTTGGCGCGAGACGAGGCAATAGGGAGGAGACGCGTGTTTGTAACCCTCTGCTCAGCTTTTCAAACATCCAATGCATAATGGTCTGGTGGTTAAGGCGCTCACTGTTCAGAGATGCTCCTCCAGGTCCCCTGTTCGAACCATGCCAGGACCGGTTTTGTTATTTTTCTTTTACAAACTCTTTTTTTCATATTTTCCTATTATTTAATATTTTGCATACAATTTTATTTCTTTTAAATATTTTTATTCATGCATTAAAAATCATCAAAAATATTTTTCCTTTTGCATTTATTTTCATAAAATGTTTATTTAATTTATAAAATTAAAAAAATATTATTTTGCATGCATATTTTATTTTATTCATAATTTAGCATTTAAATCACTTTTAATTAGTTTTTAATTAAAATGCATCCAAAAAATCCCAAAAAATTATTTTAGCATATTTATGATATTTCCAGCATGTCATATTTTTCTCATTTAAAAATTTGCATTTTTACTAACATTTTTCTCTTATTCGATTCCTCTCGTATTTTTCCGATTTCTCATCTTTTACAGGTTATTCCGTTTCAGACGATTTCTTTTATCGTTTTCTTTCTTTTAATAATGTAACTGCTCATGGGATGTAATAGCTTAATTAGGCTTTTTATTTTCCGCAAGTTTAAATTATGTATCTTCCCCAAAGCCATGTAATAGCGTAGGACATTTACCTTTCCGCATCTTTACATTCCCGCATTTTAATTTCCGCACCCTATAAATTACTAGTAATTAGGTGTGTATGGCAAGATAAAACTGAACATAACCCACTAATTTTCAAGATAACATATATTTGAATCAACACACTTCTTCACACATGCACCCCTTAGGGTAATTCTGTCTCGTTGCCTTACGAATTCAAAATGGTCATGTCCCTCGAACGTAGAGGTATCCTAGCATCGTTGCCTTCAAAACAAATCATCATAGTCCCTTCGATACAAAGATCATAAGACCCACGATGTCTCCTATGAATACATGATCTTGACCCTCGATTGTCGCCTACGAAAAATGATGATAGTCCCTTCGAATGTGCTAGGATACTTCCTACAAGTTGCCTTCTATGACCATACGATGTCCTTCGAATGTCCGCTCACATCCAACGAATGGAGTTACCTACCAACTAATGGTATGGATAGCGCTATTCTAAAGGAACGTAAAACAACACGAAAACGACCAATTCTGAGTAGGTAATAAGACTTTTAGTTGCTTGCTCTATCAAAATACTTTTCACACCACACACTTTTGTCAAAGTTCAAACTCTTTTCAAAACGAAACATTTCCGAACACTTTGTATACATTCCTACATGAATCATTACAAAGTCAAAGCGAAATGCCTTTTCAAAACATTTTTCAAACACACAGAAAGCAATTTTTAAAGTGATCTAAGAGCAACTAAGAGCCCGTAGATAACTACGGATGAAAAGGGGTGCTAATACCTTCCCTTTTCATAACCTTCTCCCTTACTCAGAATCTAACGAAGGTCTTTTCTGTACTTTTTACCTTCCCTTAATTGGATAAAAATAAAAGTCGGTGGCGACTCTTGCTATCCGCACATTTGCGATACAAAACACAACAAGTCAGTTCACCGTATTACAGTATTTCACATCCTTCATCGGCCTTTGAATCATCGTTTACCATATTGTCAGACTCCAACTCTTCACTTTCCTCTTCTTCGTCAACGACGTCCACCTCAGCTTGTTCGGCTTCCAAGGGATCGATCATTTGTGCCTCCTGGAACACAACTTACAACTCAATTGAGTCGTACCTAGAATATTGATGATTAGAAAACATATTTTGCAGGTCTTCGTCATCTTCAACCGCTACCTTGTAAAATGTTACTTGGTTTTCACCAGTAAAAATAGGATGTTGGTAGAATATGTGTGACGTTGGACCTCGTCGAAGTTTTGAAATTCTGGTAATAGATATGAGAAGTCGAAGGTAATGTCACGACACTTATATCTGCTTTGAACATAACTTCACAGAAAAAAATTATAGAGTGTAGAAAGCAATAAAAACACAGAGAGTTGTTAACCCAGTTAGGTTTTAACCAACCTACATCTGGGGGCTTCAAAGCTAGGGATGAAGTTCACAATCAACAGTATTAATTCAGAGGGAAACCTTCCCTGTTTACACTCCTCACTTAATCAGACTACCTAGTGACCCTTCTACCTAAGATACCACACTTAGATATGAGAACCTCTGCTCACTCCCTAAGTCACACACTGTGACACTCAACAAAATCAAAACTGAAGACACTCTTCAAAGACACACAATCACACTCGCTTCAAAGTTTATGGTGATTGAAACTTACAACTCAAAACAAATGTCCAACTCAAGTAAGAATACGGGACAGGCTCACAAAGAACAATTAACAACTAAAATAATAAAAAACCAACAATTAAAATCTAGACTTTTAAATCTGGAACGGCCAACTGCAAAACAAGGTTTACAACTTTTAAATAGAGTAACAACAACTATGGTTGCTTTACTCACAAGTCTTCAGCGCCTCCTGTCTTTTCTCCATGAAAGTAGGATATTAAATCTCCAAATATGTTGCTGAAGGCGTTCTCAAGCTTCCTTATGTAAATATGTCTGTCAAGTATTTGCAGTTTCTATGCTTTTGCGTTCGGGTTGGTTTATAACTGCTGATAGTATTGGATATCCACTGACAGTTGATTTTTCTTCTTGTTGATGGTCTTTGTTAATGATTCTTAATGCTATATGATGGGTTGGTCGTATTGAAGTTTTACCTTTCGCTGGTTATTTCAGGTGGACAGCCTTCATTGGCTGATTATTTCACTTATTTTGTTGCATACTCTGATGGATCATGTACATACACCAACAGTGCACGAACACCTGATAGAATGCTAGGTGAAGTTCAAGGAAGCAACTCTAGGTCAGTCTGCAACTTCGCACTGATAGGTGTAGAATTGTTAACAATTCCCATTCATTGCAGGTGTATGGTCTCATCATTAGTGCGCACAGGATTTGTACGAGGTTCTATAACCCAAGGAAATGGTTGTTATCAGCACAAGTGTATCAACAACACTTTAGAGGTATAGTTTAGATTTGGAGTATATATCAATATAAGTGAAATCTTTCTATTTCCAAGATGCTTTATGTTATTTTATTCCTGTAATTCATTGTCTTATTTTAAATATTGATAATTAGAATTTCTCGAGTGACCTTCACTTATTTCTTTAAGTGGTGGTTAGCAATAGTAGCTAAAGATAGAATACAATGTACGTTATATGTGGTTTAAAAAACCAGATCTATGTTTACAATGAATTCAATTTCTGAAAATCATTTTTTGATTGTATCCGTTTGGGTTGGAGTACCCCTAGTACTCCGTTATTAATCTAAGTTGCTTATAAAAAAAACAAAAAAAAAACATAAAATGACCTGTATATATACTGATAAAACTTTTGGTCATCTCTTTACCAAAATCACTTTGCAATCCCTTTTTTGGCTGGCATGGCGCATGACAAGTTTTATCTCAAAGATTGTCACTGAATGCTGTCATTTTAAATATATACAGGGTTTTAAATAGCGGCTGCAGATGTTTTGCGGTCGCATAAAGACTTTTATGATTTCAGTCGATGTACGTGTTGCGTTATTAATTATTAGTTGTTCTGTTGTGAGCCAAATTTTAATATTTTGTGAATTTGAAAATATGTTCAAATATGTACCTGCAGAAGGGATGTTAACATGGTACGTGTCTGTGAGCGAGTTGGTTAAAGAAACGAGTGAATTGGCTTTTTAGCGTATTCTGAATTTAAAAGATGCTGCTACTACGGATGATTCTACTGTGCCTGGAATCTCTCTGTGAGTACGTAGGTCCTGCAACACCGGCCAATTGTTGTTCTTCAATATAGAATATATGTGTCACCATATTCGTGTAGGTTGATACTTAGGATTATAGATTAATAAGTACTATGATTTTAAAAACCATAACAAGATGCATGCAGCAGGGTGAAACTTGCAAATCCAAATAACAGGATGAACTTTCTTTTTCTTTGTAAATCTATAAACGGAACCAAATATCCAAATAACAAGATTGTTAGAACACAATTATGCACAGCAGTATATTAAAGATTTTTGAGAGAATGGACTAAAGAGAAACTTGTATATATTGTTTTAAAATGAACAACACTACTGTTTATTTACATTGCTTTGGCTATTTATAAGTGACACATATTGGTCACAGATTTGCCAGCTAGGATAACTACCAATAGTATTTTTCTAACTAAACTACAGTTTTGAATTAGAACTCAACACTTCCCCTTAATTCATAACTGTTTGGCCCTTACAACTCCAAGCTTGTTTCTCAAAAACTCAAATCTGTCAAGTTTTAGAGCCTTTGTGAAGCCATCTGCTAGCTGTATTTCAGTTGGACAGTACTGCACTTCTATCATTCCATTGCTTACTTGTTCTCTAATGAAATGGAATCTTGTATCAATGTGTTTACTCCTGCCATGTGAGATCGGATTCTTTGTAAGACTGATAGCTGACTTGTTGTCAATTCTGAGCATGAGAGGTTTCATCACTTCACACCTTAGCTCCTTCATTACTGAGTTCAGCCACATTGCTTGGCAAGTTGCAAATGTCCCTGCAATATATTCTGCCTCACAGGATGAAAGTGCAGTCACCTGTTGCTTCTTGGTACACCATGATATGCTTGCCTCATTGAACTTGAAAACATAGCCAGAAGTGCTCCTTCTATCTATGATATCTCCACACCAGTCACTATCCGAATACCCAATCAATTCATTCCTTCCACCTTTGCTTCCATTTGGAAATAGCAAACCAAACTCCTTTGTGCCTTTTATGTACCTAAGTATCCTTTTAGCAGCTATCAGGTGAGTCTTTCTTGGATCCTGCATGAATTTGCTAATCACACTGACTGAGTAGCATATATCGGGTCTGCTATTGCACAAGTATCTTAGTGAACCAACTATTTGTCTAAACATTGTTTGATCCACTTTTTCTTCATTACTGCACTCATCCAATTTTGAATTTGTCTCTGATGGATTTGAGATTGAGTTGCAGTTACTCATTTCAAATTTCTCAAGTAACTCACCTATGTACTTTTGCTGGTGCATCAGTATTCCAGCCTTTGTCTTCATAAATTCCATACCTAGGAAGAATGAGAGTTCACCTAGGTCAGTCATTTCAAATTCAGACTTCAACTTGTCTTTCACTTTCTCAATATCTGCTATTTTGCTTCCAGTAATTAGCAGGTCATCCACATATAGGAAAATTATCATGCTATCCTCTTCTTTTGCATTTTGCACATATACACCAAACTCCACTGTGCATTTTTAAAGCCTATTTGAATCAGAACTGGTCAATTCTTTTGTTCGTGCTCGAGGGCTTGTTTCAAGCCATACAAGGCTTTATGGAGCCTATACACCATGTTCTCTTTGCCTTGTATTTCAAACCCAGGAGGCTGTGACACAAATACAACCTCTTCAAGTGGACCATTTAAGAAGGCTGACTTGACATCTAGGTGATGAAGTGACCATCTTCTTTTACACGATATGGCTACTACTAATCTCACAGTTTCAAGCCTTGCAACAGGGGCAAAAACCTCATTGTAATCTATACCATGTTTTTGCAAGAAGCCTCTAGCCACCAATCTAGCCTTGTGCTTTGACACTTTTCCATCAGGGTTTAATTTCAGCTTAAACACCCACTTTACATCTATCTTCCTTTTCTTATCTGGCAAGTGAACTAACTCCCAAGTATGATTCTTCTCAATTGAATTGAGCTCATCCACCATGGCTTTCTTCCAAGCATCTATCTTTAATGCTTCTTTATAATTGATAGGTTCAGAATCTGCCAACAATGCAAAATGGATAATATCACCCTCATCGTTTACTGCATTATCTGAAATCATTTCACAGTCATTTAACCTCATTGGAGCTTGTCTAGTTCTTGCAGGCCTCATAGCTTCTTCTGCTTCTACTTGTTCATCTGCATTATTTAGTTCCACTTCTTCATTTTCTGAATCACCTGCATCATTGTTGTTCACTTCTTCATTCTCTGACTCATCACTTGAGTCAGGATAGATGCAATTTTGTTTGTTTTCCTCACTGTATGTTGGTTCCTCTTCCCATTTCCATTTTTCAGCTTCATTCACTATCACATCCCTACTGACATGTACCTTTTGAGTTAAAGGATTATAGAGCTTATAGGCACCTGTGGGATGATATCCTATAAGTATCATAATCTCACTTTTATCTTCAAGTTTGCTTCTTCTAGCATCTGGTATGTGCTTATAGCACAAAGAGCCAAAAATCTTGAAGTGTTTCACACTAGGTTTTCTTCCACACCAAGCTTCCTCTGGTACTTTTGACTTCAGCTTCTTCGTAGGACACTTATTTAGAATGTAAGCAGCTGTAGTAACTGCTTCCCCCCAAAACTTGTGTGGTAGATTCTTCTGTTTGATCATGCTCCTTGCCATGTTCAGTAAAGTTCTATTCCTCCTTTCAGCCAATCCATTATGTTGAGGAGTATATGGTGATGTTACTTCATGCATAATTCCTTGATTGACACAGAAGGCTTCAAACTCTTTTGAGGTGTATTCTCCTCCACCATCAGTCCTCAAGATCTTAACAGATTTGTCACTTTCTTTTTCTATTAAGACTTTGAATTTTCTGAATACTTCTAAAGCCTCACTCTTAAGCTTGATTGTATACAACCATATCATCCTTGTATACTCATCAAGAAAAGTGATGAAGTATTTGCTTCCCCCTAATGAAGGCACTTCAAATGGACCACAAATATCTGAGTGGACTACTTGAAGTGTCACATT
Organism: Vicia sativa; assembly: GCA_021764765.1. NCBI lineage: Eukaryota > Viridiplantae > Streptophyta > Magnoliopsida > Fabales > Fabaceae > Vicia > Vicia sativa. Next base: position 52,755,586 of record CM038792.1, on the reverse strand, counting down.
AGCTCTGTTAGGTGCTTCAGGGGCAAATGGGAATCTACTCTGCTTACTTTTTACACACACTTCGCAGATGGTTCTTCTGACTTTCAGTTTAGGTAGGCCATATACCAGTTCTTTAGAGTTTAATTCACTAAGACTTCTAAAGTTTAAATGACCATACCTTTTGTGCCATAATTCTTCAGCATTTTCACTTACTGCAGCTGACATACACATCATCTTTTCACTTGAGATGTTGCACCTGTATGTTCTATTCTTTGACATGTTTGATTTGAGCACCAAGTTCTTCCTTGAATCAAACAACTTCAGAGAGTTACCATCCATGGTTACTGAGAATCCCTTCTCCACTAGTTGACCAATGCTCATGAGGTTACACTTCATCTCAGGAACATACATCACATCTTCAATAATGATTCTCTTGCCATCATTGCTTCTAATCATTATATTTCCACTTCCTTCAGCTACAAGCTTTCTATTATCAGCAAGTTTGATGCTTGTTTTCTTGTTAGCATCAAAACCTGTTAGCCAGTCTCTATGTGATGTCATGTGGTTTGAACATCCTGAATCCAGAAACCACTCTTCATTTTTGGTCTTTTCATCATTTGTAGTAGCCATCATCAACATTATGCTTGGATCATCTTCATGGGCCAGATTTGCTTCATCATCTTTTTGATTTTTCTTGAACCAACACTCATCAGCAAAGTGTCCATGTTTTTCACAGTTGAAGCACTGCACCTTGCTTTTGTCAAAATCCCTCTTCTTGTTCTGACTTCTGCTAAAGCCTCCTTTTTTTGAAGATTCAGCTTTGTCTTCCACCTTGTTCTTTCCATTTTTGGACCAACTTGTCTTGCCTTTTCCCTTTCTTTTGAAATCCTTCTGGTTTCCCTCTTTCTTGTAAGTTTGAACTTGAAGTGCTTGTTGAGTTGACCTCTCAGAACTTCTATCAAACACCAGGAGTTCATGTGCTTCTAGTGAATTTTGCAAGTCCTCGATCTTCATAGTTTTCACATCCTTTGCTTCTTGGATAGCTACAACTATGAAATCAAACTTCTGATTCAAAGATCTCGACCTTTCTACTACCATCGATCTCGTAATGTTTTCCCACATGTTTTCATTTGATTCACAATGGCAATTAGTTTCGAGAAATAGTCACTTACTTTTTGATCTTCCTCCATCTGCATCATTTCATACTTCCTTCTGTAGGATTGTAGCTTCACTTGTTTCACCTTTTCACCACCAGTGTGATAGCTTTCTAAGATTTCCCACGCTTCTTTGGATCTTGATGCTTTCGAAATCTTCTCGAAGTGTTGATTATCAACATTCTGTTGAATGTAAAACAAGGCTTTACAGTCTTTCTTCTTGGCGTCTTTAAATGCAGTTCTCTGTGCATCAGTTGGATTCACCACCAAATCCTCGTAGCCATTTTCAACAATTTC